>OZ023217.1:5827402-6317402 GCA_963995525.1 Escarpia spicata
GAGGAGCAGTATCGGGGTGAGCCTCAGCCCCGGATAACAGGATGAAGAGGAAAGCATCAATGTATTCGTAAGTGCATAATCACAAAACACCTGTCATACAGGATTTGTTCCTAAATAAATCCAGCTGCCATGGTTACCATTATCGGCAGTTATTTTGGAGTAGCCTTTTTCAAACCACTTTAAAATATTCTACGCTGATACATTATAATATATGGAACTTAGAAATAACAGCATCACTCAAACGTGCAGAAGAACAAAGATACCACTAATACCGATAGGCAGTGGCCAATTCTATTACGTCAACCAGAGGTTTTTTAACTGCATTATTGATTTCACGTCCACAGATAATAAATTATGCATACCTTGGTCTGCATCGTTGATCAAAGTGTCGTGTTGCAGATATGAAACAGAAAAAAATGTAATTCTTCCGTTAACATCAACTTTTGGAAAATATATGCAACAATCCACTGACAAGTAAACTTCAAACGGAGTGATTAACCTTAATTAATTAATATTCAGCAATTAAAATAATATTATGACAATGTTACATGGAAATATATACTCAAACAAATAAACAAATATTCAAACAACAAACATGTCTTGCTATCATGACCACATAAATGACTAAAAAACACAATAAATAACTATATCACGAAAAGGTGAAAACCGAAAAAAATAAAGTTTATGATTAATTCTGTTCATTTGAGGATCACAATTCCCACCATTAAAAATCTACTGAACAAACACAAACTGCAAAATCACTTTAATAACTTGGAAATCTTCCTAAATTTGTAATGTGACTATCTTATTTCAACCGTTGTCATTCAAATTAACAAGGTTTTACAGCAGACATGCAAATATAATTAAAAAAGATACTAAAATGTTAGACAAGTTCCCTGCCATGATAAACTTCTTTTATGATAATTGCAAGACATCCTCAAACTGACTTCATTATCAATGTGTCGACACCATCAACGAAAACCAGGCATAAACTGACATCAAAGTAATAAAACTCAACACCAAAGACATAAAACAGCGAGACCACCCATGCAGCAAGACCACCCACCCTCTGAGACATGCAATGTCAATAGGATATTTAAAAACTCTGTCCTGATTATATTCAAACAAGTGCGTGATGAGCAATGCTACCAGCCTGGCGTAAGCCCCGCCCACCTATGTGTGCTCAGCTCCTTACAATGGGCAATTCTTGGCAATTAGTAGACCCTGACGAAGCACAAAGCGGACATTAATGACTCTGTAAGGCCGCAATCCGCTCCGATTATGCCAGGTATATGGCGGAGACGTAAAGATTTATTCAGTCCGTCTGATGGTGCTTTGTCATGTTGGAGTCCGTCCAAGCGCACATTACCAGACTCATCGAGGTGTTTTGCCAGAAAACTCATTGTGTATCAGTAACGAGGTGTGGAGAATTCCCGCAGCATGTTACAGTCTGGTAATGATAATAACTGTTGTTATTAGAGCAATTACAACCTTTAGTGCCACTTTATGGTCTGAGGCTGTCTAGTGCTGCTAGGTGGCAGCACTAGTGGATCAACAACTTGAGATTAGTCATCGTCTGCAAGCCCATATAGTTTTTCCTTCTAATTATTAATGTGTGTGCATGCGTGTGCGGACACAGGCCGTGCGTTCATGTATATGTGCGTGCATTTAATTAGTTTTACCTGTAAATTAATGTTACTAATTATAATCCAGCTGTGTGAGCGTGCATGCTTTTAATTATTTTCATCTCAAAATTAGTGTTATTAGTTTAATCAATATATTTTTAATATCATTTTTATGTAAAGTACATCAAGTTCTTATAGAACCACACAATATAAAATAAATGTATTATTTATTACTATTACTGTCTACCAAGACGGGTATTGACCATTTTTCTTTACTATTATTACTGCATACACATTTACAGATTTGCCATCATGGAAAATTCGTCCCAAGAACCAGGAGAAACTGCAGATATATATATATAGAATTATATATATATATATATCAGTTATATACTGATATATATAATTCTACAGGTAAGTGTTGAAGTGATCCATAAAATGTCCACAGGGGAACAATGGACATGGTCCAATGACTTCGGCAAATAAACTGCTTTATTGAACAAGCCTAACTGTAATGAATCTTGCACCTGTCAGTGAAGCGTGACCATGTAATACCTGGTCCCTAGGAGATCAAAGGAACCAGCCAGGTGTCTGGACACACTGTCACCACTAATTGACGACATGCAGGTGCATGTTCGGAAGCGGACAGGTGCCACAACCTTGCAGGTAATGGATATGAGATGACGTCGACATTATGGGAAATAACAGCATTGTACATGGTCGCCCGGTGAAAGCCACGAATAATAATGTTAGTATGACAATAAGCACTGTGCCGCCTGATGAGAATTCCGGGAACCAGCTGCGGCGGGGAACAGTCAGTTGTTGATGGGTAATCAATAGACATCATTCGGCGGCGGCAGATATAAGTCGCTGTGGCAGGGCGTCGACTTTTTGTCCGATCGGAACTGTTGCCATATGCGGTAGCAAAAACAACAATTCCCGCAGTCGGCCACGTCTAATGCGAATTACCATCTAACATATTTTTGCGAATTTACTACAAAGTAGTCCAGTGAACGAATGAAGAAATAGATCAACATATTCGTTCTGACTGACTGGGATTCAATGTGTGTTCAAATGGATTTTAGTTCTGACAAACAATCGTGCAATTTCCAGGTCGCAAAAAGACAAATTACACATTTGCAAGATTTTACTGCAAACTCACACAGTAATGAAGACCTTAATCATGCGTTTGATTTATCCATTCTGAATCACCATCTAGCTGCATTCTAGACGTGCATTTAAACTGTTTTCACTTGACTTATTAACGTGCAATTCCCTGTGAGTAAAAGATAAATTACTACAATCCACGTGTGTGTTTAAACGTTTTCCACTTCTAAATTACAGTCGTGCAATTTCCTGTGATGAGCAAAAAGACAAATGACTACAATATGGTAGCCGGATCACACGCTTGGCAAGCTGGAAACATTTTCAAGGCTAGCGGAAAGCTTTATGTGAGAAGGTTGGATCCGGTCATGCCATCCGGAAGGAAACGAACCTAATTTCATCGGCATTACGTCGTCCAATAAAGGCAGCAGTCACCTCCCTGCCATATATATTTCTTCTATCCCACTGCCCAATCTCCCACCAACAGGCTGCAGGAGCCTGATTGAAGATGACTGTATCCCCATCTGTTGTTGCAGTCAGGCTGCAATGTTTGCAGACCAGGAGTGGATGCAGTGTTGTTGATCAACAGCAGGTAATAAGTGTTTATGGATCTGCAAGTGTCAAGCTAAGAGGCTAGCACTCAGGGGGCCGGGCCAATGACTTGGCCCAGGGCCTGTGGTCACCACAGACTCTGAGCGGGGGTAACACCAATAATCCAGGGCTAAACTACAACTTGCTTAATCAGACAGATTTCAGGTGACACATATTGTACGGACTTAAGAACGTTGCAGTACGTGCTCAAATTAGAATACCGAGTCTACAAACAGAGTAGGCAGATGCGACAAAGGAAAATAATAGTAGACCCGGGCTTTATGAGCACATTAACACTGACACTTACTGTAAATACTAACATTCATTATAAAGAGTCCCAATCCTACCCATATTACCAGTCTTTGAAAAGACTCGGTGGTATTGTGAAGCTTACAATAACAATGATACATCTGCGTTAATTTAACTATGGCCGAATGGGTACAAATCTTAGCACACTCCAACGACTGTGTTTACAAATATGAGAACCAACCACAACTACACAGGATGAATGACGTCCCACTACATACCAATCGACTAACTTATTAGATTCGCCATTAACCCTATCTCTATCCGCCCTCTTTCTGACGCCCCATTTACGCCCCTCTGTCCAGGTGATATCAGTCTTCCTCCAGTACACCTGTTGCCTCTGTCAACTGTCACTGCTGGGCCAAGCCATTGTCACAAATGTCAGCCTAGTGTCAATACAATGTCACCGCACTCTCGCATTACACCTCACATATGTCATCGCCGTACGCGACTGTCAACGGGTCTGTCTCCAAACACAATCTTGACGTTATTATGAAAGTAGCTTGTTTCTGAGTTAATCGTGTCTCAATTGTACCCAGACGTAACTGCCAGGAGTTGTTAGACAGCAGGAACTTGAAATAATGTTTGTAAACTTATCTCCAGCCAGTAGATTTATGACTGCTGACTTTGGTTGCTGACTGTCAGCTTTCATCAATGGTGTATAGGGAGTTTAGTGCATGGGGATTTCGTCCATGATGTTGTTGTCTTGGTTTTTATCCTTGTACACTTGTTTCCACTGGATTCTGTTTACACCCACTCCTTAACAGATACCCCAGAAAATATTTATATTAAATTAAAAATAATAATATATGTCACAAATCAACCAAATGTTGTGCACACCTGTGCAATCGAAACACAGTCAAATATTTATTTATATTGATCAAATGATCATAAATTGGTGGATCTACTGAAATTTTAGCAAATTTCTCTCGGCCGACACAACTCATACAAAAACTTGAAAAAGTTCACTTCCAAATACATGTCCAGGTGGAGCCACCAGTGGTGTTTGTAAAATGTCACCCGGTCAATGACCGACAATGACTGCAATTTTTTAGACGTGTTGTTGAATCAGTGAATGAATGGTAATATTACGCTGGCAGCGAACCAGAACACGGGCAATTAGCAGTGTATAGAAAGTGGCATTTACTGTAACACATGTAAAAGAAAAGGTAATGAGATAAGAACGCTATGCATTTTCCCATGGGCCAAATGAAAACGGAACGATCAACCATCGACCCACCATCGCTGAAGGGGGAATTACTCACAGGTAGTTTGCAAGTACGTACTCCGCCGTGGCGTAGCTATCACCAGTAATAACTACACAAAAAGAGAGTCAATCGATCCACTGGGAATGAAAGGGAGAAGGTGGCGAGAACTGAATAACATGTCTGGCGAAGGTGTAATTGAATTCTACACATCAGGAGCAAAGATCTCTGGGAGATTCCACGAAAACTGCTATTATAGCTGCAGTGTTCATGCGGAGTGGGGTTTCATTGAAAGTGCCAGTAGGGCGGCTACACAGGGTGATTAGTAAGGGGGTGAAAGGTGCCTTTGATAACTTGTCAGCGTTATGTCACCTATTGCGAACCAGTAAAATAAAACATGTTCATGAGTGTTGCTATTGAAGAATGCGTGTCGGCGGCGGCTGCAGACATGCATCAGTGCGTACAAGCGTGATATTACACAGTGTGCGCGCATGATATTACGCAATCTGTTGGAAGCATGGCAACGTACCAAGAAAAACAGTGCATCACTAAAATCGTGGGTAATCTTACACTTGAAGCTTATGCATGCATGCATGCATGTGTGTGCACAAACATATGTCAACCACACATACGGGTCGCACAAAAACTATTCGGCAAAAGTTGTTCCCGTTTGATGTATTTAACAAAATTATCATTCAAAAAATCGCGAGTACTAGCTGACACACACCCAAGAAGAAATGATCCATGGGCATCACTATCGCCATCACAGTGGTGCCACCTCGAGATCTGATCGCCAATCAATTCTCTCAGGTAGGAAAAAGGCCTTTAAGAAAAGCATATCACATTGCAAACACGTAAGTGAATAACCGTAAATAACTATCATGTTTTATAAATACATTGCCAGTTTGGTAGATAGAGGTCAATAGGTCAACAAAGCAGAGACCGGTTAGTGGACCTCGGCACCTGGGAAGAGATGCGGTTACAATGCTCCAAAGGTACCGTGTGAATACATACGTGTATTATGTAGATAAAACTCAACCAGACAGAGGTGATTATTGGTTCTAGATCACAGCTGATCCAATGAGAGATTGGTTGCCAATGTTGTAATTTACTGCATTTTCATATTAGAAATGTAAAAAACATAGGTCAAATGTCAGAAACGCAGTATAAATTATACGGCAGAGAAAGAGAAATCAAGGACCTACATCGAAGCCAAGCGTAACACAGACTTCAGGGACAAAGAGAAGAGTAACACGTCTGAAAGGTGTATGCTGTAATGTGTGGACCTACAAAGTTGTAATTCAGTTGTATGCGTTAAAACGAGGTTGTTCATTACCCGGGATCAGCCAAGGTGGTAATAATCAGCAGGAAGTTCACTGAACAAGGTGAATGGAATATAGAAACATTATGACTACACTGAACATCAAAATGCTTGGCAGTTAAAGCATCGACCAAGTTTTGTTTACAATTTTCAGAATAAAAACAGGCATTGGGCTTATTAAATGCAATTTTGTGGGCAGTATACCTCCAACATATTTTGATACAGTCTTAATGTTGATTAGTATAAAAAACAAGAAACAGACAAGTTAGCCAATTTCCCTTTAAACTAGTTTGTTAGCAATTATAAATAACTATAAAACAGCCACAACTCTTCATTACCTCAAACTTTGTTACCCCAACATTTTTTTTAACACCACCATTTCTAACTAGCAAAGAGAGATATGCCCACATGAATCGGTAAGACATGGGTTAACTGGAACATGTCCTCACTGGAAGAGACACCCTCCCCACCCTGTTGATCCTTGCCCCATCACAACTAATGTTATCTGACAAACTTCCAAAATAACCGTGCCTAGCCAGTGTTGACAAACCGAGCCCAGAGGCTGTCACTTCAGTTTACTACATGTGTAGGGATTTGTTTTCAGCATGAACCAACCCACAGAAGACCACTCTCTCTCTACTCTGCTTCTCAATTTGTTATTAATTTTTAAAATCCAAAGTTTACCGTCTGCATTGACTGTACATGTACTGTGAAGACAGCACCCCTCTGGGTGATTTATAACAACACCCTACTAAAGTCCACACCTCAGAATGCTTGCTAGATACAAGGTAAGGTCTTGACAAGCAACTATATGTAAATGCCTCACAGAATAGTTGCCGTTGTCTACATTACAAACTAGCAACATTTGCAGACAATCTCCATTACTGGTAGTTACATGACTACGAAGCATTTCCTTTCTATACTTTACAGGTGTCACATAGAATGAGACTGCCTGTCTCTCACTGCCAGAGTGATACTTTCCTCCAAACACTGCCAACTCCACACTTGAGAGATCTTAGTTATGAAACATGCCTAACAGAGTTTGGTTTGACAATGCCAGCTGATGATGGAGTAACTGAACACACTTTTAACTTTTGAATGGTTAAGAAATTGATTGTTAGAAGCAGGACGAAAGTACTCTGCCAACACTAATTTTCAATGTCAATCGTCAGTTTCATAACCACAATTTAAAAATAAATAATAAAATAACACTTCCAGCAGAGTTGACAAAAAATCCAACACTTTTGCACGTCTGTAACTGTTGCCTCCCAGAAGTCACCTGCCATTAATAATGGACAACTTTATATTGACAGAAGACGGCGGAATACTAATTAAACATATATGCAGATTTTTTCACAAGTGTCAGTAGAAAACATAAAACTATGGAAAACGTCTGACAATTCTGAGTAAAAAACAGCTGCTTTACAAAAATACCCAAGCTTTGTATGATGCTGGCACCAGATGGCAGCACATGTGGTCAATACAGCATTTCTTGGGCGGTTTGCAATCCAATATAAAAGAATAGATATGATCAGTGGAAGATTTTGTCATCAAGCCCAGGGGATCCATCCCTCAGCCATATAGCCGCATACTGTCAACCAGTCACCAGGAATTCAAACCCTGTTCGTAACAATTTCAGGGAGCAAAAAATCTTAAATCCGTTCATAAAAATCATAGAAAGGGGGCACCATCTCAAAATCGTGCGCACTTTATTCATCTAAACTGAAGGCAGAAGTAAATTAATGATCCTACCCCACGTCATCTCGTAGGAGAAACATTTCCGACAATTCCTAAAAATTTCCCCTGGGCTGACTCAATTGACATATGCTGGTCTCCCAACAGACAGAGTTATGGAAGTTATTTCCAGCACTGGTTCATTCTGCACCGACTAATGCAACATAAGCCGAACTGGAAGCACAGACCATGACCCAGAGGACACAAAGGTCAAATGTTTCCTCTTAAAACAGTTTCACTTCTGCTACGGGTCTCACTGGTCTAAAAATAAAGAATGTTTGAGGTTTCAGAGAGATCTCTGGGGTCAGTGATGGTTGAGTACTGCAACGACTAAGTATTCAAACAAATAAAAATGTAATAATTAAATTCTCACTGAAATGAGTCCTGACGCTGCGTCTCATTTGACATCCATGTTATTAACAGGGCTTTGTAATGTCATTGGTGAGAAGTTATACTTGATGAAAGATCACTTATAACTGGAGTACAATTGCATAGAAACTTATTTTAAGGAGCTTTGTCAACTGAAAATGTAATCTATTATATAGAAAATGTGAATAAGAAATGTTTTCAAAATTGCATAATACCTGTTACTATGTCGGAATACTACGATAAGACAAATCACACTGGTGGTGTGTATTTAGAGAGGTTCTGTCATTGTGAGTGGCCGTGGACAAACACTGGACAAAGGAAATTGAACATTGAATGGCATCTTGTTATACTAACACAAACATACAGATTGAACAAAACAAACATGGCAGTATGTCTCAGCACTGACTGTGTAGTCCATGTGAACATACAGAGATTGGTGTGTTCTGCTGCAATGTCAAAATGTGGCAGATGCTCACTGTGTGTGCGTGTGTGCGTGTGTGCGTGTGTGCGTGTGTGCGTGTGTGCGTGTGTGCGTGTGTGCGTGTGTGCGTGTGTATGTGTGTGTCTGTGTGTGTATATGTGTGCGTGTGAGTAGGAATATCTACATATATTTTATGTGCACACAAACACACACATGCACACACTCACATGCAAACACACACACACAATTACCCCCCATATACACACGCATGCACACTTACTTAATATTTCATCACATAAACTTTATTCCATTTTCCTATCTAGGGGATTTCTCGAGATTCAATTTTTTTAAAATCTAACCATAAATAATCCGATCTTCTGGGATTCTGACAATGTTACAACTTTCTGGGATTTTGACCACAGATAATAGCCTAACACCTGATACCCCCCAATGGCCACATTTCATCCCCTACACCCACAGCCAATACCCCCTACACCCACAACTATCACCCCCTACACCCACAATCACCAACACCCTGACATGAGACCCTCCAACAAATTCCCTGCAGGAAACACGTAGCTTCAACAAAGTGCATATCAGCCTTGGGTGAAAACTGTCATTGAGCGACTCTAACTGGGACAACATTAACGCTGAGGCAGATGGGGCCTAGCATCAACATTTACACAATAACACTGCAGCCAATGGTATATTAGTCTCAGATGTCAGACTATTCCTCCAGTGACTGAGGTTAATGTGATTCGAGAGCATTCAACCTAAGCAGTGTAGGAACACTGGAATGTTGTTATTACACAAAAGTAACAATGTCTGATGTACAGAGTAATAAATTGGTCTTTGGGTCTCACATGGGCAGACCGGGTCCCTTCTCGGGGGACCATCTAAAACGGCACACAAGTCAGACAAAGGGGACGTAGTGCAATTTTGTGGTCATTTCAGTTATTTAATATTCAAAATTGTGCATATAGTGTGGAAATACGTTTTTACAAATGATTACACTTACAGAACCTCTTAATTTGTTACTGCTTGTATACATATATATATATATGTATATATATATATATATGTATATATATATATATATATATGTATATATATATATATATATATATATATATATATATACATATATATGTATATATATAGATATATATATTCCAGATCATCATTAGCACCCTTTCCGCTTGAGTGAACAGGACACACTTTGTACATGCATGCACACATTCCACGCACGCACGCACATACACACACATACACACACACACACTCGGAGCAATCGAGACCTTAAATCGTAACATTTTTGTTTAATTATCAAAACGTTTAACAGACCAATTTCCATATCCCACATTATGTACAATTTTGATTAAAGACTGACAAATGAGCCACAAATCACACCATTTCCAGTTTCCTTTTTGCCCATCTTTTAATGCACATCCATCCCTTCCCAGGTGGGGAATGCAGGAACCCAATGCAGCAACTTCCATCAACCATGTGTCAGAGGCTTCTGCCCTGATAAACAAGATGCTGGCAGTGATAAGCTTGCTTAATTAGTGGTAATGGATTAAGCAACAACACATGGGTATCATGTGTAGACAGGGAGTCTGGAGGGGTGTCACATTTAACCCAGCTCTCTCATCCACAATCAATATCGCCACATGTGCTTGCGTTAATGAGGTGCATGTTTATCCAACTAGATAAGTAAAAAATTCTAATCATCAACCATTTTCTTCTGATGATTATATTTTAAGTGTCAAGATTGGTGAATTAAAATTGATACTGATCGATGAGGCAATATTTCTTTCATGATTTTACATGTATTAAAGAAGACAGAAGAACGACAAAGGAACTGAGAGAAGAGATCGGTGTTAATAAATGCTTGTAAATGAAGATAATTGGGTGCAGACAGAAATGGGCAGGACACAGAGAATGGATGTGGAGAGGTTGACAGAGAGTATCGAAAACAAGAGAAGTAGAGGACCAAAGCTGAGATGGAGAGACTTTGTCAAAAGCTGTCAGAAGGAAAGAGAGAAAACTGCAGAGATTTATGAATAGGACAGACTTTGTATATATCATACCTATTATTATACATATTAATATTTATTATTACAAAGAAAGCAAAACGGACCAAATGATGCCCCCCCTCCACATAGGACCTAGGGGAAAAAGAAATCACACACAAGCCCCATATCCTAAATACTGCCTATGAACCCGTGTTCAGTATTCACAATGTGAACATTCTGTGAAACTGACAAGTGGTCAAACTAACATATTGGTCCAGTGTCTTTAGAGTGACAGTCAACAGCCATAATGACAATGCCCTGTCACACCGCCCATGTCCACTCTCTGGCCACACTGGACAACAAGGAACAACAGTGGACAACCAGACCCCACACTTAGTGACACATCAACCCAGGGTTTGGTGACACTGATGTCCAGTGGGTTAGACCATGTCCAGTGGCCACATTGTCACCATTGGACAGCTGACCCGGGGGCACTACAAACATGTACCACATGCGAGATAGGGATCTGCAGACCACACACATGAGACATCTAGTTGACCAATGAACCATGAAGACAGAACTATTCCCAAGGATGTGACACACTGCTACTTAGAGACAGCGCAGAGAGAATCGAATAAAAACCACCCACGCATCAAGTATACCGGCAGAGATTCCAAATTAAAACCGTTGGCGTGAAAAATGCATTACAGTCTTCCGTATTTCCACAAATTCAATCTGTCACCGTTTCCTGTTATCCCATAATACCAGACTATCAAGTTGTCAGAGATATTCAGCCCCTCGCCCAACCTGAGCAGAAATAATCAGCGGTGCCATCTGCCAGGGATTTAACGCAATCGGCCTGTTGCTCTTGAAACATGGCGGGGACCTCCTTCGCTGCTTTTAAGACACATCCAACATCGTTGATCATAATCAGCAGTCTGACGCGTCATTGTCTTGGTTTTTGTCATGCCGGCGGACGTTAATGAGGCGTGATAACGCATAATACAACGAGAACTGCAATGGAATTAGCCGGGAATAAAGGCAGCGAAACACGAGCGGCGTGAGTCATAATTGTCGGACATAATTGAGGTACAGTGCAGCGATGATGATGTGTAAACATCGATGAGGACACTGCCGCGATTGTTGCACGACCACCGCAACAACATTTTTTTCTCTAATGACGTCTTTGCCGTGTAACAAAGTCGCTGAGGTGATACTGACTCCGACCGAGGCTCTAAGGTAACGGCAGGAGCAGTGCATGTTTTCTGGTCTGCCGCCTTAGCCAGACACATTTAACACTTGAGGTGTTGCTGCAGCTCACAGCTGATTTTGGTTAATGTCGTTGACGGTTGGGTGGGCACCATTTAGGTTGTGAGTGGGCCAGCGACATCAATCCTCACTCAGTGCCGTAACTAGGCTGAATCACCAGCAGCGAAGACTTTGCACATCTTTCAAAAATCGCTGAGTTGTGCAAGTCCAATAACGCTACACACAACTGTGATAGTTTACATGTGATAACACAACCTTTAGAATGAATCCGAACCTCAAAAAACTATTCCCATACATTTTTAAACGGATGCATTGTGGGATTTTATATTGTGGGTTTAGTGGTTGTAGCTTTAATTGCAGACAAGTACATTTGCTTTTGAACACGTTTCAGTTGAGTGACTATATGCACTGCACCCAGAGCAGCACTTGTTGCGGAGTTAGTCATAAAAACTTGACACAGCCAAGCAATCATCTTACTGGTTTTTACCTATAGGCATTTTAAGAAAGGCATGATTGTATGTTTGTGAAAAAAAATTTACATTACGGTAATTATTAAAAAAATTGTACTAGTTGTACAAAAGGAAGGCGTTGGCTCTTGGGTGTGCTGCTAATTACGCGGGGTGTTTATAGAAAACAACGACAGCTTTGAGACTCTCACAATGTATCTGATGCTAAGGACAAGAAAAACTACTTTATAAAGGTTCCGAATACAGAAAAACAGAAGATTGGGGCTGCTTTGTGATGGTCTCAACAAAACCTTCAGGAATAGCTAACACTTCAGAAATGTTGCCAGGCACATTGAAAGTACGCACATCCTATCAGAATGGCGTCAGAATAATATTCTGTTTAAATGTTGTGCAGTACCTGCAGAGATATTGTTTAGAAACTGATGTGATAAAATGTTTGCTCCCTCAGTGGCTGCTCCCTCAATCTTCTCCCTCCACGCTTTCTTCCTCAATGTCTGCTCCCTCAATGTATGCTCCCTCCATTTCTGCTCATTCAATGCCTTCTCCCTCAATGTCTGCTCCCTCAATGCCTTTTCCCTCAATGTATGCTACCTCAAAGTCTGCTCCCTCCATTTCTGCTCCTTCAATGCCTTCTCCCTCAATGTGTACTCCCTCAAATATGTCCTCCTTCAATGTCTCTTCCATCAATGTCCGCTCCCTCAATGTCTGCTCCCTCAATGTTTGCTCCCTCAGTGCATGCTTCCTCAACATATCGTCCCTCAAAGTCCACTCTTAATAGATGCTCCCCCAATGACTTCTCTCTCAATGGCTACTCCCTCAATGTCAGCCGTTTCACAATAATTTTAAGGATCTTTTTAATACCATCAATCTATATGGCATATTACAGATGTATCTTAATAATAATAATAATAATAAGATACAAGGCAGCCCAGACTCAAGCATAACAATGAAAGAGATATAACCCAGCACTGATGGCTCCTACACCAGTGACCTGGAGTGTCACTGCTCATCTGTGGTCCATGATGATATCAATGTGCAGCCAGACTGCCCCTTGGTCTCAGTGGGGCTGATATCAGCAGACACCTGTGCAGGCCAGTCTCAGGGGCAGGCCTCCAGAGGGCGCTATACCCAATAGCAATAATACCTACTGCACAATCTAACGAAATAACTCAATTTCCTCCATCAATCAATGCCAATTGGTTCTTGGACATGAAATATGTTTTCACCAATGCAAGATCACATATGATGACCGGTAAAGTGGATTACAGATTCTGCGTCAAGCACGATGGTCTGCTGTTGACCACCCTGCCATCTGGTGGTGTCGAGAGAAAACAGTCATTGTATCAAAGATCACTTATCGACATATTTCAAACTGTCAAGTGAGTTAACATTTCTCGACAGTGATAAGAGGAATTATGTTAAAAAATAACCTGCACCTGGTATAACAGATAACCGCCCCGCTCATGTGATAATCATATCTCGAGAGATAACCCACTACAATTGCACGCACTAGAGTGTGTGACAGGCTTATGTTTTTTTCTGCGTCAGTGCATACACCTTTTTATAAGCTGGTCCATTGTACACCACTGGACAATGTGGACTTGTTACAAACCCGAGATTGTACACAACAGTTCATGAAATTTCACTAGAAACAAATTTTCTACGTAATGACATAATGGTGTGTTTTCAAAGAATCAGTTAACAGAGTAATTATACTCAATAATCATTCACTTTTTTAGTAATCATAATTGATTACAATCAGAAAACTGTACCAATAAGACACACCATTATTGTTTACAATACCTAACTTGTTTAAGTACTTTTCTCTTCATTTTGTATCTAGCACAGTAAAGTTTTTTATTATTAATGTCTGTTTTTTTTTTATTAAAGTGTGCGACAATATTAGCAAGAAAGATTTCATTTATTTTGTTTTGTCAATTAAAATTACATAGTTGACTATAATTGTAACCACGATTCTAATCATCATTACACAATTCATCTTATCAGTCATAATCAATTACACTAATTGTATAACTAATTGTACTCGTAAATGTTAACAGTAATCATAATCGGTTACATTTGTAATCACCCAATATATTATGTCAAGATCACGATACCTAACAAAATCAGATAGAATAGAAGTGGACAGCTCAATGTATTCCAGAAAAATACAAAGATTCATGAGCCGCTGGTCTGTTTAGTGATGCAAGAGCCTAGGAGTCAATAGAAGAAACTCAGCGGAGACACCCACTGACAGACACACAGACAACTGGACACTTATGTCTCCAATGTATTGTCTGATATCTAAATCTGACACTTTGAACAAACACCAGGCTTTTGGCTCCATCAGTGCCTGCCATCTTTGTTTACCCTGCAACATACACAAATTACCCCAGCCCACAAAGACCCATATTCTACCCCAGTCCCCAGCCCTAATCCTGCATCCAAACACACTTGAGGGTAATACACAAGAATGCCCACATGGATTAGGGTTCTGTGAAAGGGTGGCGTACACTCAAAACCCACATTCCCCAGATGATGATGTAGTCAGGAATGTGGCTATCTGCAGGTAGCAATGTCACATGACACTTGGTGACAACATCAAAGAGTTGACAGAGGAATGCTGTGACAGTGTCAACTTTCAGGTGACATGATGGTGCCTGTCACATCAAGGATGGCTTCACAAACTGCTTCCTGTAGTCTGCCTGAGGGTGTCGGACATACCCTCCAACCATGGTGAATCCCAACCATACCCAACGCCCACTCCAGTCACACACAAGAAATTCTACTCCAGAAAAACATGTCTTGGACAGATTGGATGGAAAGATCACCCTTTTTCCCTTCCTGCAACACTGGATGGACACCGGGTGGACAGTGACACAGTGCCAGCAGGTGCATCAAGTCCAGTGCCAGACCGGACATAAACCAATTACTCTAACCATCTTGAAATAGAAAGCGACAGCGGAAATGCAATGAAGAAATCTAGCTGAAGCCTCTCCACTGATTAATACTATTACAAGGTCGACTGGCCGCGGTGTCTGGGTCAGCGAGAGTGGACACTGGCCTGCACCCCTGCAAGACATGGTCTATGGATACAAAGACCTGGGCATCTTTCACTAAGGCAGCCAACAAAGAAGCCGCACCATTAAACAGAATCTGCTGATACATAAAAGAAGCTTTTTTAAATGAACAAATCTGCTGATGTATCACAGCGGACACTATTTCCGTGACACATCGGTGTCCTGGCGGCACACCCTGGTGGTGACAGTTTTCAGTATACAAGATCAGTGATAAGAACTCATCAGACTGTTACTGAAATGGTTCCCAGCCTGCTCTTCCCAGGGATAGAACAATCTATACCACTCAGCATTGGCATTTACCAGGGGCGTTGGGCCATGCTCCGTCGGCAATATGTCTGTTAGTTTACACTGAACAGTAACGGAAGGCTAAACTTGCCTCCCTTTGCGTGTTCCTAAATATGCCACTGAATAGTCTTTTTTCCATTACTGAGCTGTTTTTGTTGCTGAATTCTAATACCCAACAGAAGCATGTGTCATATATAATGAGTGAGAGAATGAGACAGAAACTGAGGACGAGCCAGCCTCACCCCAAACTACGGGGACATAAAGGAGAGCAACGATGCATAGTCGAGGATACGCATTGGAGCTTGTGATCTATTCATAGCTGTACTTTCTACTACAAAACACACCTCACTCAGACACAGACAACAATCAGGTTGCACAGTAAACTCACTAGAACTTCCACCAGTATGAGTTCTGTCATAATGTCAGTTAATGTCTGAGTCAGTCACCCTTGTCACATGATCCATCCCATTGCAGGCCTCTAAGGTAGCATTCTCAACTAGGAGCATTGCGCTCCTAACGTGAAATATTTAGGAGAAAAATATACTTTTAGGAGCACACATGTGTTGACTAATTAAAATGCAAAACTAAACATGTCTTATATAATTTTATTGAACACAATTTTCTATCAAATAACCACCACTAAGTACAGCTTTCTCAATTATCATCTTTGCTCCTATACATAATGTTATGTTGTTGGTAACAGATACCAGACACAGATGTGCAACTGGTCCTAGCCATGCATTTTACCCGGTATTTTTTATATTTTCGACCATAACAATTACTTAAGCGACTGAATGCGTTTACATTATACACATTTATCTTCACTGTATATATATATATTCACACACTGGCAGGGATTCTCTTGGAACGCGAAAACGTGTCAATGACGCATTGTACGCTGGAATACCGCGGGGCCCAAAAGACGAATACAAAAACAGGTCTGAGAAATCTGAGAAAAGTGTGGAGCACTTGTGTAGAATCCGGGCCCACCTCGATTTTGCCGTTATTAACTATAGTTTAGCTCAAATTTGGCACGTTGATGC
This sequence comes from Escarpia spicata, assembly GCA_963995525.1. Taxonomy (NCBI): domain Eukaryota; kingdom Metazoa; phylum Annelida; class Polychaeta; order Sabellida; family Siboglinidae; genus Escarpia; species Escarpia spicata. The sequence continues at coordinate 5,844,238 of OZ023217.1, forward strand.
GATAATTAAATCATTCCACATCATCCCAGGCATATTTACGCTACAAAACTATTGTGTCTTAGACTTAGCGCATTTTGACGCCCAAATAGTGCCCCGGTTTGCTCCAGTCTGCGCTCGAACACAGACAACAGCCATGAGGACAACAAATAGAACAATGGCCTGAATGGATAATATCTTACACTGACGACTGGACACTGAGAACAGTCTAATCAATACCGTTGAGCGCTACCTACCTCTTGCCTGTTGCTGACATTGTTTATAAGCTTTAATCGAGCTTTAGTTTGTAGCCGCCAATACCAAATTATCTATCGCCCATTGTCAACTTTCAACTGTTGCCGAACAAAATGCAATCAGTTCATATCTATACAAAATACTATCCATCCGTACAGGTACACTATATGCACATTTAAAAATTCATCTATGTTTGCTAAATATTACAATTGGAGTACATTATAAACGAAAAATTTACACTTTTAAAAGCATGTTTATCAATCATACCTCAGTCACCAAGGCTCATGAATAGTACATTCATTACAAATGCGCCTGTCACCTTAGGTCATAAAATTTGGAAAAAAGACAATGCTATGTTCTGGTCTTACAAGTAATAGTCTTACTGTATAGTATATTTTAGTTGGGCTAATTTAATTGGGTGATTTTGCCACAACTTATAATCTAATTTCCTCTCAAAAGACTGCACCGATGCAGTCTCAACCACAGACTGAGTGAGGCTGTTCCATACAGCTGTTCATCGGTGTATCAATGAGTTTTTTTAATGTTTAATCAAAATGCTTCTTTGAATATTTTAGTTGGTGCTCTCTCGTATGTGAATCGTTGTCACTCAATGTCACAAACTGCTGCAATGTATTTCTCAGTTAGAATCTCCCCATCCTTGGAGCAGTAGACTGTAGTATCATGACCAGTCCACGAAAAATGGGGCACACCTACCCAGACTGTATCTAGTTTTGCAAATTTACAGATTTGGCAAAAAACCACAACATTTGTAAGCACTTTGATATTGATGGTTATATATTTTGTACCCAGAAATATGTATTGTAGGCAGTCCTGAATAGAATTCAAAACAAGTTAAAGAATAACGTGATTACATGCCTAATATTTAAAAAGTTTTGTTCACATTTACCTGGTTACGCTATCATGCATAAAAATTCATAAAATTTGAATGAACTGATTTGGGGCACATCAAATTTCGAAAAGGCACATAGTTCTATGCATGTCTTTTTCCAGATCAATCCCTGCACTGGCCTACAGTAGTAACACAAGGAAAAGTACCCCCTATAAATTCTTTCAGGCATTATGTTGAATTTTGCATGGCACACACTACACACAAACAAAAGACATTTAGCTAGTTGGTTAAGAGTTCCCCTTTCTGCTGCGACTAGCCAGTCACACCTTTGAGCCCTGCATTGTAGTACTATATAAACTATAATACCTGGGTAGGTATTTTATTCACTTTTACTAATACTGTCTCCCTCTCACAACATCCAACCTGGGACATAATTAGAACAGATTCATGACACAGTCACAATCCCACTTCTAACACCAAATATGGCCGACAACATGGCAGGAAGATTCTGTCTCGCAGTCAGTGTTCTAAACCTGAGCTGAAAAGTTTGTGGTGTGCACGGCTTCTAACTTTCTCAGCCTGTCATGTCACTCTGAAAGACGGTTGCATACATATTACCACAAACGTTTTATTTAATTTAAACAACATTTGCATTGTAAGTTTTGGAAAACTTAATTTGAGGCAGCACTTTTTTTAGCTGCCACCCCAAAAGAAATATGGATGGTCTTGGGCTACAGGACCGGCAGTAATTTCAAACACTGTGCATGATATTGCCACTTATTTGCGACAGAAGTTTTTTTATGGAATTCTGCCGTGACAATGATCTATGAAATCTTTTGTTATGGCAGGTTGATTGCGAAGGTTTTTTCTACAAAATCCGTTGTGATGACTGATTGCATTGCAAGACAGTGTCAGAGCTAACCTGATTAAAAGTCACAAGGAAACAAGAGACAACCCCCTGGGGAGGGCGACTAATGAAGCACACACTGATGGACAGGGCACAATACTCACACAGCTCAACAGAGCATGTAATCCTCACTGTTACTGCCATCAGACATGCCCACAACGTAACACTAGATGGCACCACATGAAGACCCATTGTCGTTGCACAAAGTGGTGCCTGGACCGGCGGCAGGTAGGCGTGAACTATTAATCAGGAGCAGGTCTTCTGGGAAGCTGAGGATGATCGTTGATGCGTCTCCATCTCTCGATGATGGATTGAGTTGTGGCTTCAACGCACCTCACGGATGGTGCAATGCGGACAGATCATAGGCTCTGTAATGGAAACAGTAGTTGTAAACACTTGGTACACAGCACAGTGACAATAGTTGCACTGACACCCAACTCTCGCAAGGCTCTGTTTCACAGTGCAATGCAATACAATAGATGACATTTCTATAGTGCCACTCGCAATCAGGACTCGGGGGTATAATCGATTCCATGTATCAACAGTTGGTTGGGAATGCTAAGTAGCTGTGCAGAAAAGAAACAGGAGTAAAGGTCCTTACTCCGTTAGATTCCTTTGCTAGGCAGAGTGAAATCAGCAATCAAATTCCCTATCCAGTACCACAGTCTAGCTCATTTGCACAAATTTGTTTTTTAATCTTGGTGATGTTGGACAAATTATAAAATTATATCTGTCAAGATCTGATTACTATTTGGTGGAAAATATAGTAAAAGCTTCTATTCATGATAGCATAGATCTATTACGCTTTCACAAGCTACTTTATGTAATGATAGAAAGCAATTACTTTGATTATTTTAACAAATGTACGCACATTTTTATTAAACCAACTCCATGTGAAATTACAATTTAAACTATGCACACACTACAAATCTGAACGAACTTGATCCACAATGGATACATTATATTTTACATAATGCTTGTTATGTTAACTGTACAAACAAATAACGTAAGATATAAATATTTGTGGTAGGATAACATTTGACCATGTTGACATCATGCATAGAATGATGACACTTGGCATTATGAAACACTCGTGCCCAGTCAAGTATTGGATTTTAAAATGATATGTACACACATGATGTGCGAGGAGTGTAGATGACTTTACACAACAGGTTCATTCTTGACTGTGTCAACGGCAGCCATGTAAAGCTACAAACACAATGCTTCACCATGAAATATCAACCGAAGTCTAGGCCCTTTAATGCATTTCTGGAGCACCAATCGTTCATGCGCATCTTTCATACGAATCTTTCATGTGCATCTTTCATGCGAGCAACCAGGTGAGCCGAATCATGTTTGACAAAGTGGTCACCATGGCTGCGTCTTTGATTGGCCACACAAAGACTTGGAGGCAATAAATCATTTGTGGCCAGAGAAGCATCAGTGACAAGTGCATGAATCGAAGGCCCCAGCAGAGACGGCCAGAATATGCCCAGTGGAGAACACAGCATCAGTTTGTCCATCCATCAATGACACCCGCAAGCAGCACGACTAAAAAACATGCCTCTGTATGTTTTATGGGGACCCTCAGAGAAGGTATATGACAGGTGGAAAATTGCAGCTGATTTCACCTGAGGATATTTCTCACTCTCGTGGCGTGAAGGCCAAGAACAGCAGACAGGACCAAGTGTGATAGATCTGTGCAGGTCAATAAAACGCTAGCCAGAATTGGGTGGGAGTTTTGACAAATTATTTTCTCCTCGTGGGTGAGGGTGGGGTGTGGTGATGTTTGGGGGTGTCCATGGGGCTGGATACATCTAACTAAATACTTGTGGGTATCCCATGCATATATAATATATAAATACTCCTAGGTATCCTATGTATATAATTATATAGATATATAAATAAATATTCAATGGTATATAATGTGTGTAAATATTCTTCTAATTACAATGTGTCAAAATACAGACAATTTAACGTAGCACCACCGTAACCTAGGATGGGGGACATCTATCTAACTTATGTCCACCAACACCTCCCAACACAAATCGTGACAGAATTATAAATTGCTTACAAATTGAAAATTACAAATTTAATTGTAATATCTGTATGTGCAACACGTAGACCTTAAGAAATGCAATGCTCCAGGGCTGCGTTCCACTCGGTCTACCGCACAGGAAGACATAAACTATACCCAAATCATCATAAATAAAACAATAAAAGTAGTAGACATGAGCAAATGGCCACCGGCGCAGCTGTTTCCTGTTGGCCAGGACCAGTTCCTCTCAACAGACTTACACGGTTACATCTTGTCGTCTTTGAAATCAGTTTACCTTCGCCGAACGGAAGAGCTCAAAGAAGATGACGCACGAAACATTTCATCTAACATTTCTAAATTTGTCTGCTGCCTAATTTATGCCCACCAAGTCAACTGGAGACTGATGATAATAAAGAAATGTAGGGGACTGCAGCAACGGTGTGTTTAGTGTGGGGGAAGACATTGGACCATTTCACCTCCTTTGTGACAAAACTCACCATATTGAGCTACAATTAAAGTCATGTAGACATGCTATATTTGGGCATTCATATGTATGGCTCTTATGGATTTACATGAATAGCAGATCAATATCAGTTGGTACTTCAAACGGTGGTTGTTTTTTGTCAATGAATGTGTCCATTATATGAATGTCTTTGTGTAGCTGCTTTCAGCACTACAAGTGGCCTGAATCAGTGTAGCTGCATACACTCTGAATGCAGTGGATTGGCCAGTGTTTGTAGCAGTACTCTGGCTGTCTTGGGGCTCATTGAGACAGTGTTTGCCTACTTACCACCTCCATGTCTCTAGTGCTACTTGAGTGGCAGATCAGCAAACACCACAGAGAAGCTGATTACTACCTGAGTGCTTGTCAGTTGACTCTGCAGGCCAGAGGGGTAGAGACTGAGGTAGAAGGAGGAAGGTTGGGGAATGAGAAGGGGAGATAGGGTGTGGTATAAGGATGTAGGGTACCTGAATAAATGTAGGTAGGGAAAGGTGGAATGAGATCAATTTAGAGAAGAATGAAAAGGGATTAAAGGTGGATAGACTGGGAAATTGGAAGAAGAGGGAGGGCAGAAAATGGGTGCTTAGGAAATTATAGTCCCCGGGTGTAAAGAGAAGAAAATGTCATTGTGAGAGGACAGAGTTATGGATAGGTAGGGGTAGGGTGATGACTGCCACCGAGAGGGAAAAGGGTGATAGAGAGAAGAAAGATGCAGAAAGAGGAATGGTAACATTATAAAGCATGGGTATCACTAAATTGACAACTTGGTGACCACAGTACCACACCTGGGCCCCACATACCAACCCCATTGACAAGGATGTTACACCAACCAGGTGAACCACCCCCAATTCACTCTTTCATTACTCCCCGCCCCCTGTTCCGAATCTTACAACCCTACAACCATAATCACTCCAAATGATGAGGGCAGCAACTCCGCCCCACCAAACACCATCTGTCAGTGTTTGCTTCAGTGTTCCTACCACCAATGTTGGTGTCTAATGAAGCGTTCCGCGGAAGTGCCATTGGTGACAAGCCCGGCCCATTAACATCAGATAACCCAGCAACATTTCCTTCCTATTCTACCTGTTGTCACCGGGCCATTAACCACCCAGATTGACATCTGTGGAGCGTGCCGGAAACCTCAACAAATCTGTTATATCGAGATGCAACATTGTTGTCAAACACAACCAAGACAGGTGCGCATCATTTAACAAGACAGTCTTTTTTGTGAGATGGTCAAAGATAACTGGACAGATAAACAGATGTCACCTGCCTGAATTAAACCAACCCATCCTGTAGTTCATCAGTGGGTGAAAAGTTGATTTCAATAATCCACTTTAAAAAATTAACAACTTTGAAATCCCTGTCCTGGTGTGCACGGCGCGATGTACCCAGGGATACGTGGAACACTGGATGTGGAAGTTTGACCAAGTCTCAATACGGTCCTTATCGTGAGAGTCCTGTGAATTCACACACTGTATTATTTTATAAAGAAGAAAATCCAGTGTAAAAATGACAAACTCTCACTTGCCGACACTCAAATGTTAAGATAAATGCACTGTCTGAGCCGAGTGTCGCAGGACATTCACTCTAAACAGCGTTTTCCTAGAGTTGACGTTAATCCTTTTTGATGACAATAGTAGCAATGACATTCTCATGATGTAATAAAACTCCCAAGTTCTGTGAAATGACGCAAATTAATCTGAAACAAAATTAGTAAAAAATGTGACCTTTAAAGGCCATATCCTGGGATAAAATGTGCTCTGTCCCTTAATTACAAATGGTTGATGCCCTTTCAAATGATGATATTGCCAAAATGTTTAAATATCGTATATGAACATACGACATAAAAAGAGCCTTTAAATATTTAACGGTAGATTGTCTGGTCCATCACCAGGAATCAGCCAGGGTGATCATTCTTAACAGGCAACTCAATGAATGTGGGAACATCGCAATTGCACTGAATATCAAAGATCTTTGTGGTTAAACCAACCAGTGTCCATCATATTGTCAACAGCGTTGTTTCTCATTTGACTGTTTTCTTTACATATTGTAGGTGACAAATTCAACTAGCAAACTCTGCTTAGGGCTGATTAAATACAATGTGGTGGTCAGTAAACCTTCAACTTTTCATTCTAGTATTAAAAACATTACAATAATTAATTTTAACAAATGTGGAAGGGACATTCTCCCTTTGAAAGTGTCATGGTCAGCCTATTATTAAACAAAACCGAGTGTGCACTCTAAGCCTAGAGTATACAGCATGGACTGTGTTTGGCCACCAGCAACTGACCAGCAGCTTGGTCAAACTAACCAACACACCATGTCCAATACACCAATTAGACCCTGTGACAATGTAACTGGACAGTGGTCTAATAATTAGGCTGGCCACTGTGAACACCCCCCAGGGAGGAGTGGTCACTTCAAGGACTGAGCAGAATAAACACTGACCACTGGTGGACTGCAATGGTCAGTGCAGACTGGACACCTGTAGTGACCCAACACTGCTACAGCACTGTACTCTGTCATTTTGTTAACTGGACAATACTTACAATAGGACTAATTAGCAATGGTGGCAATTATACAAATTATATTAACAATTAAAGATAAATTAATTAGAAAATAATAATCTATGCAGATACTACAAAATTCCTTCCTCAAATGATTTAATTCATCAGTGTTCAATTTATAGTGTCACAAGTGTGTGAATCGGTAATATTTTTCATGAGTTCTGTTTAATAAAAGAGTTTAGAGTTGTTAAAATCATCAAAAGAATGTACTTTGTCAGATCGAATAACTAGATTAGAAAGTGAACAGAACAATATTTTGCAATTTTTTGATTGGATCCATTAACAATAATTTTATCGTCTAACATCTTTACAAAGAGTAATTTTAAAATGTGTTCTATGATCAAGTTCATCTTAGAAGTCACTGGAAAGGCTCATTTGTTTGCGAGTATGAATCGAGCTGAGCACAAAAATCATTTAGGAAGAACCATTAATAAATATTATGCAAGTTGTTTCCTGAGAGATGCCAAAATGGAGGAGGGGGTGGGAGGGGTAGTGACAGATGCTGGCGGTGGGTTCTATGACTTCTATAGTGGCACAATTCTAAGAACGAAGCTGAATTTATAGATATATGTTGCAACAGGATATTACCTAAATTGAATGAGTGGCAGGCTTATTTCATTGTTCAACAGTCATTGGTACTGCAGATTCCACATCTGATAAACATTCTAAGGAATGCGGTCACCTTATCAACATTATCTTTGCTGTATTAAATTAATATAGGTTGTGAAATGGACAGCTCTGCTTGGTCATAGCAAATCCATTTAGCCACAAAGGACTTTAACAGAATTCAAGTGGTTCACATCATGCAAGGCTACCCAGTAATGTCATCAACCATTTGGGTAAAACAAGACTTTGCAAGGAATCTAGCAGAAATGTCCAGTAGAAGCATTGTAAACAATACTTTAACCGGAGCACTAAATGTTTATGAAGGTGAACGAAATACACTTAACTGCAGATTGTCTGGGATATTGACACAAAACAGCCATCCTTATCCATCACTCTGGACATCTGCCAATTAGATAACAGCAGCAGACATAAGACAAGCCAGGTCATATCAAGTAATGATGCTAAATTATTAATTAATCTAATTAAGGAGCTGCTTTCCAATTCCATGGGTGATTATTCCTACTTACAGAGACAGAGCATTGTGTGTTCTCTGTAAATCTACCATGTCTATCTCATGTGATACCAATTCCGGTATCTGATGTACCACCACAAATCTTAGGTAGTTAATGAACAGAATGTTACTAAACATATCAGAAGCTCCATTGCAGCAATATATAATATATCTATACATATATATATATATATATAACTGGACAAGAGGATTTTTGTGACAATATGTAGCAGGAAAATCAGGTGATTCAGGTCCAGTGAAAAATAGATCCCAATAAGTTCACAGGGTGGACCGTTCACATGCCCAGGATTTGATTTCCGGTCAAGCTAGTCCTGAGATTTATCAAAAAGTCCTGATCGCATTAGAATGGCAAAGGTCAAAAGAGTCAATCAAAGATTTGTCACAACTAACCACTTCCATAGAATCCTGGACTTGAGCTGTAGGTGTAGTTTCCATGTACAGAGTCCACATATATGGGCACATTGTTAGGCTGCAGATAACAACAGCTGCCTGACACTATTCAACTGGGATATCCTGTGAGATAAGATCTCTGGGAAGCTTCCTTATCTCTGCAGATGATTGGCAGCAAGATTAAATGTTTCTAAACCAAGACTTTCAACAGCACTGATAGTACACAGTATGTGTGTGTGTGTGTGTGTGTGTGTGTGTGTGTGTGTGTGTGTGTGTGTGTGTGTGTGTGTGTGTGTGTGTGTGTGTGTGTGTGTGTGTGTGTGTGTGAATGTTTGATGTCACAAACATTTAATTACAATAAACAATTTAAAGCAAATTGACTAGGAAACATAGGTGACTGTGCATACCTCACTAAGCACACCAACACACATAATTATATGACTTAATACATTTATTGATTGTTCTTTTATTAAAATGACTGATTACACGTGAATGTTATCTTAACTAGATTATAAGAATTGTCAACTGAAATGAAACAATGATGCAGCGATAACATCTCTAACCACTCACTTGGAATGCCTGTTTCACTGATAACACTGTCACTCTGTGTCATATTTACATTGCATTCTGCTTAGCATGATTGGTGTGGCTTTATCACTGACAATTATGAGATTTGAGGCAATGTTTGCTAGGATTCATAAATACACGTTCTGTACACAAATTTGTCTAGAAATTGCCTGTTCCACAACCCTATGCTTAACAAATAATTTTGTTTACAAGCTGGCATTCTACAACTAATCACAACACAAACATTCAATCACTTAAATCAACACAAATATGTGCTCAAAAGGAAAACAAATAAGGGACCTGTATCCTGGCGCATGTATCCTGGCGCATGTATCCTGGTGTATGTATCCTGGCGCATGTATCCAGGCGCATGTATCCTTGTGTATGTATCCTGGTGTATGTATCCTGGCGCATGTATCCAGGTGCATGTATCCTTGTGTATGTATCCTGGTGTATATATCCTGGTGTATGTATCCTGGCATATGTATCCTGGTGTATGTATTCTGGCATATGTATCCTGGTGTATGTATCCTGGTGTATATATCCTTGTGTATGTATCCTGGTGTATATATCCTTGTGTATGTATCCTGGCATATGTATCCTGGCATATGTATCCTGGCGTATGTATTCTGGCGTATGTATCCTGGTGTATGTATCCAGGCATATGTATTCTGGATAAGTATCCTGGTGTACGTATCCAGGCGTATATATATATCCTGGCGCATGTATCCAGGCAAGTCTAACCATGGACTTTTGGGGGGAAAGAGGAGAAAGACAACATTGTCAACTTATAAAGACAAAGATGAACACAACAGGCAGCTAAGAAGGGTGAACATGGTTAAAAAGGTATCTCTTCAGATGATAACAACAGTTTAATATTTTTCTCACTGACAAAAACATTCAAACATAACTTCTTTATTACATTTGTAGAATTGCAGTATTTACTGGCTACTAACCCTACACCATTCTAAAGTGATTTTATCCTAGTCCTCAGCACCTGTGCCAGATTTGAATGAATCCATACATAGATTTTCAACAAACATTTGCCAAGTTTCCTGTTTTTTATTGGCACAGTTGCAACAAAAGGCTGCCAATCCACACATAGTCACAACCAATTACTACTCACCCATAAGAAATACATTAAAGAAAAGGCAGGTTGTCTGTTCTTGTAGGTAATTATTTGCAGGAAGTTCACTGAATCAGCTGTACTCTGTCCCATTTTTATCAGTAACAAACGAATCAGCCAACTTCAAAACAATAAGTAAGTATCAATACTGGTTATTTACAATTTGAATATTTTGTTTATAATTTGAATATTTCATGGGTGCAACCATCAAATTGTGAACACTGTTTCAACTTTTAAACACAACATTTATTCTACTATTAACAACAACATAAAAGTGGAACAGATATTGTACATTTAAAGGTTTCATAAATAACAGACAGAGGACCCAGAGATATAAATTATTTACATATCTTTAGATTACTGAACATTCTTCAGGATAGTTCGTTTTCAAATTAGAAACTTTCAGAAAACAACAAGTTATTTAGAGTAATTTAGTAGTCTACCAGGTAATTTAACATGATTCTTGGATATGAAATTTTTTATTTACATATCTGTTTGAAATTGTTGAACTATGAATGCTGTCACCGACATGTTTCTTAGCTCTATGGTAGGCTGCGTTGTTTCGATTTCTGTCAGGAACGAAATAAATCAAACGCGACATCTAGCTGCACTTCTTCATTGTCACAAACAAGGGAACCACACTGTATTGTCAGTGAGCCTCATTCCTGGAGGACACTACATGATTGATATACCAACCCTCTGATAGCTCTCTGCTGTCACGTGTCTACATTTGTAAGACAATATCAGATAATAACAGCAGGTATGCACGGGTGACTTGTCTGCCATCATGTTTGCATACCTCCAAGGCACTGATACGTCTCTTTCCTTCTTGCTTCAAATGGGCTGGCAGCTGATGGAGGATTTACAAGAACCGAGATCAGTGGATGGTGGATGTCTCACTGCTTTTGTGTTCATATGTGGGTGACAATGAATGGCGGTCCACGGGTGCTAACAAATACTGGAATTCTCCTGTCACTCCTTGCCTGGTATGGATTCTCTATGATTCAAAGCCTTCATACTGGTAACTATGTAGCAACCAACCAAGATTACCAGTTATTTCCAAGATGGTGTCATTTGGACACCACCAGTCAATACTCTCAGGTACAAGAAAGGTCCTCTAGGAAAGCAAACTGTATCGCAAACATGTAAGCAAATAACTCTAAATAACTTGTTGTTTTCTGAAATACATCGTCAATTGGTAGATCTGAGACGACTGGGCCAAGAAAGTGACTGAACAAGGGAACAAGAATCCAGCTTCCAGCTTGCGGTGATAACCACCGAGCTTGCGGTGATAACCACCGAGACCATTGGAGAATGTTAAGTGTAATCAGAAATGTCCTACTTCTGAAGTGTTTTGTTGTGACATTACTCCAAGTATGGGACCCTCCTCCAATCCCACTGACACCCCGGGGTGTCTTTCCTTCCTGTGGGGGACAGCTCCTGACACCATACACCAAACATCCTGCAAAACCCAAACAGCACATTCCAGATCTTGCTCCTAGGTGCCAGGCTTGTAACAGAATCTTTGAAGCCGCCTGGATAGAGCGCTGTAGTTCCCAGCTGATGTAACAGTCTAAGAAACGGGAAGACTAATCTCCTGGGCTCTAGAAAAACCCCTCCTAAAAATAGGATTCACTTTGTGTGTAAACATGGGAAGATGTCAATCACCCAGGGAAGCCAAGTCACATAGACTGAAGATGGTTCTCTGACCCTGAAGTAGTTGATGCTTCCTCACAACCCCAGGGGTACAGGGTTAGAATACCTGTTATAACATTATAATTATTAAGTATAATTTACTGTCTCATATATTGTACCAAGTATATGACAAGTTGGAATTGTGTGATTTCTGGATGAGATAATAAGGTTGATTTATTCACAAAGATACTAGAAAGTAGAACCCATGTGCTTTCTGTTTATGCCAGAGAAAATAACACTGAAAACATGGGACAGGTAAATACATTTAACAGACTTTAATTAGAGGTTTGACTTTATTGTAAACCCACTGAGACATAAGAAAGATGGGCGTACATTAACCCAGATAGAAAGTTATTAATTTTAGGACATAAATATGCATTAGCACATGATGATTGTTAAACTGTCATCTTGCATATATACTCAAACCTGTCCATTTGGGAAATAACTAGCCACAAGTCAGGGCAAACAGTGATCGCTCCCACAACCTCTGAGGTCCTGTCAATCTCTCAACACTGACATTTTTGATAGGACAGAGTCAACATTACCTCTGGTGCTATCAGCCTAACATGTGGCAAGCTCAGCTTTCCTTCACACCTGATAGTGGAGTTGTATTAGTGATTGGCCTATCAGTGTTCTGTGATAGGAGAAACCCCAGTTTCTTTCAGTGAGCAAGCATTTCTAAAGACAGTTGTTAGTTGATACAGAAGTGTGAATGTACATAGACTCCACAGAGTATTTATTTTGTGTGGGGTAAAACTCACCAGTCGGTGGTTACATGGAATATGAGAATGGATGCAAAAAAATAAGATACCTCTTTACATTATGAGTGTAAAGATGTCTGCAAACTACCTGATACGGGAGCTTTATAAATGGTAATAATTTGCATAATTGGTTTCACGCATGTTAGAGAAAACTTTGGGAAGAGTGATAATTTGCCCAATTAGAAATGTTAGACTAACTCTTGGTTTACAACTATAAATGGCCCATTATGAAAGCCCATCGCACAGATACTAAACAAGCAGATATATGTACAATTGCTCAGAACTAAGTAAACACAACCAAACAGCAACCACCCTAATCACACAAGACTGACTGACTCCTTATGACCAAGACAAAACCAAAGAAATGGACATTTATTTCAAATGAACTAACAACACTTTAATGAGCATAAAATGCTCCAAGACATGATAATTCTCAGTCAAACGATGACGCTATTTCACAACCTCTAAAGGTGATATTGTTATTGAACTAACTGATACTGTTATTGAACTAACCCAGTTATTTCACCTGTCAATTTCTGTCAAGTTATTCCATCCTTTGACATTGTGTATCATCCAATCTGACCTGGGCACTCTAGATACATCTAGCCCTGGGCAATGGGGGCTTTTTAATCACCCTTACCCACTCAACATTTGTGTTTTTGCTACTAGAACTTCACACTAAACTGGCCTCAGAAATCATAAACAATTCGTTGACCAATCAGAGCGTCTCCACCAGTCTGAGCAGGTATGATCATGGACATTAGGGACACAATTCTGAGGAAACAAACTTGTGTAATAGGGTAATGAAACGTGGCTGTTGAAAGGGACTTGATTATTTATCAGGGAGTCTTATAAAGCACCCAGTCTGCCTATTGCCTATAGGTGGATGGCTAGGCACTCAAAACTTTATTATATCAACATCAAACTTCTGGAAGCTGGTGACCAAATACTGATGTCAAAATAACAAGTGGGGTCAAATGGTTCAACAATCCATGTTCAACATGACAAGGATGGATTGTGATCTAATTTTATGCACCAGTGAATCCATGTAATCAGACCATAGCATGGTAATCCTAAAACATGGCAGGGTAGGGTATAACCTGCAGGTTTTCACAATAGAGGGATCAGACTGAGATCGGAACTCCACATGAGACAGAAGAATTTGAGATTAATTGAAAATTATTTACATGAGCCTGCCCAGCCATGGTGCTTAGAGATCAAGTATCAATGACTCCAGCTGCCATCTGTCAGCCTGGGAATCCCATCAGCAACTCAATTAGTCCCTTACACAACCCACAAACCCTCTCCCAACCCCCCTCCTTTACCCCACATCCTCACCTTTCTTCTTCCTTGACAAATGTCACAATGTTCACTGCCTTTTCTAGGTCAACATAAATTTCCCTCTCCCTGTTGGGTTTGCTGCAGGAGAAATGACAGATGCCTGCCATGGCCCTGGGGGTGTTGGGATTGCTCCCCGAGTCACATGACTCACTTGTTCAGGAGTCAACAAGGGCCAAATTAAATATTTCCCCTTCCGCCTGACAGAGAAAGGGAAATGTGGGATGACTCAAGTGGGGGTAAACACCCCAGGTGGTGGGGATGTGGGCTGGGACATCATCTAGTCACCCACAGGCTCCGGATGTAGACCTTGTCTCATGGACATTGTCTTCTGTTCATCATTATTACTCAGGGACATCTGATTGACAGGGAGAGCACGGAAGACAGAAGAGCACGGTAGAAAGAGAAGAACAAGACCACAGTTGAGATGGAGAGACAGTGTCAAGAGGGATAATGAATGGGCAAGGATGAACAGTGGAGGGTAAAACAGAACTAAAGAAGATCAGGATAGTTACAGAAGTACTGATCATTGGGAGGATGGAATAGACAGAGGGATGTTGCCCTTTGTTATTCCGGTCCCCACCCCACAAGATACAAAAGGAGAAGAAGAAATATGTGACAGAACTGTCAAAAATCTACACCATTTTCACAGAAATGTAAATTAAGACTTATGATGATGCATGGGGGTGATCCGTCATGATCAATCTCTTCTGATGGATGGCAAATTTACCCTATCAAGACCCAGTGGCATCACAGAATCATCAGCTCATCTGCCTTCTTCATCACCCATCAATCTACCCCCACCCTCACTCTCTGACCTTCCTGGGCACACTAACACAGTCAATCTGCCTGGTTATAATCACCCTGATGAGATAACCCTGTCACCAGTGCCAGTCTTATCATCACCCCACAGGGGTAGACCCCAGATGGAGTTAGTCTGGAGCCAGGGGTACTTACAGCCAATAATCCGCCCACTTTCATCTGCCACCCTCCCACTTCAATTACCCCCTCATCCCAGACTATCCAGCTGTGGAGACACAGCCAGGAAGATGCAACAAGCCTTGGATACCAATGGCTGACAGAGAGAGAGGTACAAACCTGAGACTGTGGATACCAATGGCTGACAGAGAGAGAGGTACAATCCTGAGACTGTGGATACCAATGGCTGACAGAGAGAGAGGTACAAACCTGAGACTGTGGATACCAATGGCTGACAGAGAGAGAGGTACAAACCTGAGACTGTGGATACCAATGGCTGACAGAGAGAGAGGTACAAACCTGAGACTGTGGATACCAATGGCTGACAGAGAGAGAGAGAGGTACAAACCAGAGACTGTGGATACCAATGGCTGACAGAGAGAGAGAGAGGTACAAACCTGAGACTGTGGATATCAATGGCTGACAGAGAGAGAGGTACAAACCTGGGATATAACAATCACACTCACGGACAACAGTAATGAAGAACAGCAACATTGCTAGACTGCGATTGGAGGACTCTGTAAAGAGAGACTTGGAAGGATTGGGAGAGGAGAATGAGAGTGAAAGATAGAGGGGAATGGGCATGGTTGGAGAGCTGTGCAAGCTCAGTGAGGGAACAGATAAAAGATTACAGAAATGGAGGATATGAATTGAGGCCAGCCTGACAGGAGAACAACATTCCTCATCAATACACAGAAGACAAGTGAGCAAAGATACGATTCTGGATCAATCATCAAAGAAATGGGTTTATTACAATTACTATCAACCAACTTCTGTCTTTGGCATAAACTGTTGTTTATTTTCATTGCAAAACATTTTCATGAAGACAGTTCAGATTTTGATCGGCATGGGTCTGATCTTCAGTACAAGATTTTACTTGTCCTCAAATATTTTCCTTGCAACTGCAGCTCTTCTTTTACTAATCACCATCCTACGTTGACAACTAGCACCAACGGGCAACAAGTGAGTAAATTAATCCCACACATGTTCATTTACAAAAATATCTGCCCAGAATTTTACTGTTTCAGACTTTCTACAGTAAGAAAAGTGATGGAACCTGTCAATCTCCATTGTCACACAAACTTCACCAGAGAGTGTACCAATGAATTTGGGATCACTGATGGTTCAATAACATAAAACACATTGCTTCTAAATTGTCTCATCCTGTCCATACTCCATACACATAATATCTTATATCACTGAGTCAGTTGCCATTTCCAGTAACTTGCCATTTACACAGGACAGCAAACTTTAAAACGCCCTTTTCAGGTCACAACCCCAGTGGCGCAACATTGGGGCGACAGCGGTACAGCATTTGGAGACATGCTTACTGCTCAAGGACTAGACCAAACTTGCCTGCAAATGACTAATTACAGGGTATGCTCCAAGGGGCAACCTCCTGAATAGCAAGAGGTCTTGCACTGTAACAATACCAATTGCTTTTTGTGTGTGAACCTGCCTTCAGTTGAGGCGGCTTGTCTCTGGCGGAGTAATTACTACCGCAGGACATGATGTAGGCACATCAAGATGCGATCTCCTTCACAAACATAGTCTTTCGCGTCTATTTCGATATCTCGGCCTGCGTATATTTATAACTGCCTAAATACGGAGACAGATGCATGTGCATGCACCCATGAAACACAAGGCTCGATTCGAATCTCAGCTGTACGGAGTGTCAAACAAGACTATCTATGCCATACTGCTTACACCATGCTCAAAAACGCTCTTCAAATTAACAGCTGCCTTAATCTGTCACAGCCCAGACTTACAGTGATCCACACCAATTCACCCGTTGCCATCAAACTACTCCATTTCCGAGTGCAGGAACCATTTTAATTAATCACAAACAACCTCCTCTGCACCCGTGGGCATTTAAAACATCTGATTGTCAGTGGAACAGACTAAATTATCTCCACTAGGACAGGCAATTTCAATCCCCGGACACGTCGAAAATCATGGGCTATAATCATTAAAACCACGCAACGGAAATTGGACATTTCATGCCATATAAAATCAGTGTTAAACACAAGTCTATGAGGTGTCAGGAACGTCATCAAATAAACCCAGATGGACAATTTTTTTGGTTAACCAGGGGATAGAAGGTTAATCGACAGAGGGGATTGGGAGATGGGTTAGGGAGATGGACAGTCTGACACCAAGTTTCACATCTGACATGCTGACCATAAACGCTGCTGCCCATAAACGCCAGGATAATGTTCCCCAATGCTGAAGGATAATGTTGCTGAATGTGTTTCTGATGCTGTGTACATCTGGAAGGCTCGATGAGGTGTGAAAGAGCTCTTCTTCCTGCTTTCACTCTCCTCTTTAACTGGCTCTTCTCTCAAGTACCCACCTCAAGTACCCCCACCCACCAGCATTCCAAATGTAGGAAATAATGTCACAGGAAAATATCACAACTTTAAATACTGTATGTACATACTTTGATTTCTAGTCTATGCTAAAACATCAACGAAAATGTGTAAGACAGGCAGAGATTCTTCAGAATTGTCATCTTAGTCATGACATGTATTAATTTTGTCACACACACACACACACACACATATATATATACACTTAATTATCAAAGAAAATCTGCAAGACTGCAGTATTTTCTTAAGAATATTAATCAGTCATCTTACATTATTTCATTGAACACCAAACTTTGTTGTACTCAACTGTCAATGAAAATCTCCAAGATTTTGCATTTAGCAGTCTTCGAATAAAAAACACTTTGTGACTTTACGTGATGTTTTTCCTAACTGTAATAATAATAATGGAATCATTTCTTTAGCAACAATATATCCTTGGAAAATCAGAGCTCAATGGCACAACAAAGCCAAAGGATTATACGTTCTCATTGTCAAGTAATAGGCGTCAACAAATGGATAGAATTGCTAAGAATTATATGCAGTATTCAAAAGATAGGTTTTTAGATGACGGCAAAATGAAACTATATTTCTTATTGTCACAGTTTTATTTCCATGACATTTTTCATGAGACTTTATTTCCCCCCAACCCACTTCCATCCCAACCCCAGCAGACAAGAGCAGGTTTGGGAAGCAGCCGGGATTCATCCCATTAATCCATCCTTGCTTCACCCTGATCCAGAGTGACATTGATATGCAGTTACGAGATCATTTTACAAAAAGCTCATTCTGTATAATTTGCAGATTTGATGGGTATTTACCATGCTCCAATGTATACACAAATGAGATGTTGAGCCTCATCATTTCCCACTTTCGGGGATGTTTGCTCATGGTTTCATGTTGCAGTTAATGGGTTTGGGTGGAAGACATGGAACATGCATGTGTAGTTGTTTATCATGATAATAATGATGATGATGATGATGACAAAATTGAAACCACACTGGGAATATGACAGGGATGATGTTAAGCTTTAAATATAGCAATAAAAACAGTACATATATATATGAATAATGTTGTTCAAGATACTTTTATAAATCAATATAATTAATCAGTATATAGTTTAGTAAATCTGCAGTAGTACATAATATATATATATATATTAACCCTGATTATAAAGAAAAATATCATAAAATTATATATATTATTTTAAGATCTAATAAAGTATTTTAGAACAAATCTGATATCATTACCAGAGCAAAAACAACTACTATTATTACCCAAACATATTCAGCCTGACTAAACAAGCACATTCAAAAAATAAACTCCTCTGTATCATTTCTAGCAAGTATTCCATCACTGACTCATCGTATTCGGGGGGGGGGGGGGGGGGAATTGTTATTTCATAATTGTTTGTAGGCCCCACAGATGAGCACTAACACTGTCAGGTCTGACCAGTTTAAATGACTGCTCAATTACCTCTTGTTACATAAACATGAAACTATGACTAATTGACTATTTGATGAGTCAGTGTCCACTCTCCTGTCAACTCTAATTGTCACTGTCCTGCACAATTAGGGTGATTAAGCAGCAGCTACACAGATTAGGGTAATTACCTTGTGAATACTGCTCTGGAATAAACAACCTTCTGAGGGTTCTTGTTAAATTCAACTGTCAATAACATGGCTGGTTTTAGACAGGCAAGTCAACAACCACATCAATGTTGTCGTAAAAAAGTTATGTTATATGTTTTTTCTAATATTATTAAATAATTTGACATATTAAGTGACGATTCAGCACTTATAAATTATATATATCCATAAAATTATAATGACCATTTTGCATTGGTTCACGAATGGATGTAACTGTTGTCCTTAATATAGTCGCCATGCAGTGGTGACAGGGCTAACTAATGAAATTGGAGATAACTTGGTACTATGATGACAGGAGATGGAATTTGCCTGTAGAGCTCTACCATTTTTTAATTCACAGGTGGTCAAAAGGATACCAGGGAACCTATTCACTAAGACAAAAGTAAAGTAAGGTACGTTTGTATATAATGCAGTATCCAGTCTTCAGGACTCCTCAAATCGCTTAACACTTTACTCCCTGGAGGACCAGTTCAATAGAGCACTATCTCAACTTCTCTGGGAAGTATCCTGCCACACTACAATTAATGCATGAAGACTATTTGTACACAAATATCCACCACTGTCTATAGCCAGGTACTCATTCATAGAGCTGAGTGAACTGGAGCAACGTAGAGTGTACAAACTTTCCCGAGGTTCGACACTGCAGCATAGCATTCGAACCTAGGTTCTCTCGGTCGAGAGTCCGAAGCTCTAGCCACTGCACTCCACAAGGAGCAGGTAAAGAAATTCCATCATTAAATTGAATCCATTATGAAATTTAAGGAGTGTTTTAAAGTGAAAAAAAATCCAGTATTTTACAATAAACTAGCAGTCTTGTGAGTAGGTCTGTGTCTCAAATTCATTCGCAGTCTATTAAATTAACAGATAGGTATAATTTCCATATTTATGATAATTTTAATTCATATATTATTATTATTTATATATGCGAGGAAACACCTCTCACTACTAGTACTATGCGTTAGCTACACAGGTCAGTTTCTATACTAATTTGTGTATGCTATTTATTTCCGTCATGTCTCAGGGCATGTGTTCTGTATTAATTACCTATTTATTTCCCCCGAGTGGCTGGTTACATCGTTTTTCATGTCACACAAGTCAACGGTACATGGAGTATTACAGGAGAAACCACATAATATGGCTCCTAGATTGAACACTCAGAATGCTAGAATGGGGTAGAATGCTAACTACATGACTCACCCTGTGTCTACAAACTAGCCTCATTGTTGACATGTTCACCCCCACTATCACAAGTCTATTGTATGCTACCCCCAAGCATAGATTACCCTTCGTTTTACTCCAGCAGGATCTCAGTAACACCTCACAATGTCTGGGATTGTCAATACTGTAATACACTCCATGGGTTCCCTACAAGCAGGGAATTTCACACAATCACACCCCCCCTCTCTAGGAAAGGTAAAAGCCTCCATTCAGCAGGTATACAGTGTAATTTGTCTTGATGCCTAGCTTTACGCCGATGACAATGGCGACATTGTGATATATGCACATAAACCAGACCGGAAATAAATTCATTCTAAAGGATCGTTGACAAATCACGCACGGCGACATCAGTCATGTGGACTATAAATAAGGCAGTGTTGCGATAGCAGTCGCAGTGGAGCCGACATAGAAATACGTGTAAGGAATAGCGGGTGCATTTTTTCATGCCCTGACAGGCCACTTACAGCTGATACGGGGCGAGAGAAAGTTCTGGCTAGCGGGCACTGACAGGAAATCAATAGAGACAACCAGGCAATAATAAACTTATCGTCACTAAGGGAAAAAGCGATGCAGCAAATCACAGCAGGATTGCAGGGGCACGGCGTGCAACAACGTCCACACTTCTGTACTTGACAGCTCGATTGGTGGAGAGCTCCAATCGAAGAATTGTGAATGTACGGTAAATCAAGATCATATGATTACAAAATAAGGGATAAATATGTACTTAGATGTATATCATTAGATGTGTATGGCAACTGCTAGATCAAACAGCTGGGCATCCTCAACTATGTATAGGGTGGCAATAATAGCTGAGATGGCATTCACAATGTGATGCATGTGCCACGTGCAGTGCACACATGCTCATCACAATCATACATACACGCGTGCATGTTTACGCACTGGGGAAAGTCTAGAATAGAAGTCATTTCTTAGCCATGGACCCAACCAAGTCTTCGGCAAAGCTAATGTTGAGAGTATCCAGTTGTACCAGAACTGCAGCCCACAAGAAGTCACCCGCATAAATCTGAAGATCATTGATGGATACTATGCCCAGCTTCTATGGTGCTTGACAAGGCTGCACTATAGGACTTGATGCTCAACTGTATAGTGACCTATCACCTTTATCGATGGTATTAGGGTATGAGGTGGACCACTGCAGTTTGTTGGTTACTGCACTGGGGCAGAGCCTCTTACAGTTTGACGATCAGCACAGTACAGCATGAGGACAACTCAGAATTGTCCAGAGTTGCGTGCTGTCAACATTGCTGTATGGGGCGGAGTACTGGAGATTGACAGAGCAGGACCTATCAAGACTGTCCACCTTCCACATGACCTGCCTCAGAAAAATCCTCAGGATCTTCTGGCCAAGAACCATATCCAACCAGGAGTTGCTTGCCCAATGCCAGCAAGAGGACATGCCCACCGTCATTCAAAGAAGACGCTGGAGGTGGATTGGACATGTCCTTCGCATGGATGCAGACGTCATCATAAAAACAGCTGTCTGGTGGACACCAGAAGGGAAACGAAAACATGGGCGCCCAAAAACAACATGGAGGAGAACAGTGGAGGTGGAGCTGAGGGAAATGAACCACAGCTGGGGCACCATACAGTGAATGGCCGGAGACAGACAGAGGTGGAGGAACTTTGTCTTTGTCCTAAACGCCAGGGGGCGTAACGGATAGTAAGTAAGTAAGCTCCAAGCTGGTGTTTTGGCAATGACAGTTGGCAATGTCCTAGACACCTAGGTCATAGTGATAGTTTTATGATAAATAAATATATATATATATGTCAAATATGACCAAGCGACAGAAATATGCTATCACACAAAACTGTTACGGTGTGGTAAAAAGCCTCAGTGACAATATGCAATGCATTCAATGCATAGACATAACGATTTTTTATGCAATAACATTGGCTACTGTCTGGAGATGTACTCACCTACAGTAAACCGTTCCAATTTGTGGGCATTCCAGTTCCCGGGGTGTCTGCTAATGGCGATCTGTTATCCAAGCAACTCTACACGATTGACAGCCTCTAGTCGCCCTAGAAATCCTCTACACGTGGGTACCAGTTCACGGAAGCAAGCTGAGGCCCGCTATTTCACGATAGCAATCCTTCAAGCCTGCCTACGATCCACGCCCGACCTGATCCAGTGATAGTGGCTAACAGGTAAACAGACGGTCGGAGCGGCAACAAGCCCCGTGCGTGCAGCGATACTCCTTCGTGCGTTATGAGGGACGTTGACTGACACTCACAGTTGGTTGGTAACTTCGAACATACATGGCTCCTTGTACTGGTCCAATGATATTCCGTCGAGCCTGGGTTTGCGTCGCCTGATCTGGGGACGCATTCGTAGCGACTGGTAGAGAGAGAACGAGCTCGCTAAACCCTTCCACGGCAGTTAATGCCTGAGTAACAACTGTTGAACGAACAATGCCGCATTCGCCACCTGGCCTCGCTACTCACGCACACTGCAACCTGCCACCCCCTAAACAACAATGGGTGCTCCGGGCGAGCTGCAGCTGGGTTGCAGCCACTGGGACGAGCTCATTCTCCGCTCGGGGTAGGTTGCGCAATGTGATATGACCGCATGGACAAGGTGTTCATAGCTGAAGTTATAGGCACGTATTTCGTGGTTGGCGACAGTTTGTAAATGGCAGTTTATGACGGAAGGGGTGGGGTAATGCTTGACTGTATGGGGTAACAGATAAATTATAGTATCACCTTTCAAAACTGCAACGGATTTTTGACATATTTTTATACTTGAAATGACAAACATTTCCCTCAGAATTCTTTGTTACTCCATAGACAAACACTTTCAGGGTTAACATACAAAATGGGGGGAGGGTAGACTCCATGCAGACCCATCAACGAATGGTTTCTGTCTGTGATCTGAAGGTCAAATGACTCTGCTATTCATGTGATCAATTGCTACAGGATAAGACCACACTAACATCAAAATGGCTGTCTCTTTCAACACATCCATCAAAGTGCTTTAATGACTCACTTCTCCAGTTACTAAAACAACTGCACTCTCTAGCCTTTTCATGGTTCCTCTCTCTCATTGGCCTTAAGTGGCCCCGGAACTAGACACCGTCACTAACCGCACTCAAATATTTAGCAACATTTTGACAGAATGGAAACTGCACATGTCAGTACGTAAATTCCAGAGTAACCTAAAAGCAACAAAAACACCCAGGTAGATAATAATTTCACCTATGCCTTGTCCATCTACTGCAGGAGATAACACCCTGACAGATGTGTCCACCTTTCTTTCTGTCTTTGGCTTCTCCTGGTCAAAGAATCAGGTTCTTCATGATACCTTTGCATAACCTTCTTGTTGGCCTGTCTCTGGCACTTTCCATGTACTGGGTTGTTTACCTGTCTCCCATAAAATATGGGAGTCTCCCAGATTTTGGGTGTATCTCCTGAAATACAGGCAAATATCCCAGATTTTCTCGTAAAATCTCCAACAGCACCCGCCTCCATCTTTGAGACAGCGCAACACCACGGGAGTCGTGCTGGGATGTGCTGAATTGCTGAATTTCTGGCAGTAAATTTCCACCAGCACCCGCCATCTTTGAGTCTTCTGGACAGCAAACCGGAGAAGTTCCAGTGAAAAATCTCCAACAGCACCCTCCTTTTTCTGATGTCAAAATTTGAGACAGCATGACGAGACGGTGTGACACGGGAAGTGTGCTGAACCGCTGATGAATCTTCTGGATTTAAAAAAAATTTGGCAGGTAGAGGTCTGTCATTCAATTGTTTTGATGGTCCACCAGTTGTCTTGTATTCTGGCTACATGACCTTGTATTCTGGATCCATGACCTTGCATTCTGGATACATGACCTTGCATTCTGGATACATGACCTTGCATTCTGGATACATGACCTTGTATTCTGTGACCTTGTATTCTGGATACATGACCTTGTATTCTGGATACATGACCTTGTATTCTGGATACATGACCTTGCATTCTGGATGCATGACCTTGTATTCTGGATACATGACCTTGGCACTGTTTCACTAACATTCTTATAAACTCATAAGCTCGAATTTACTCTTTAAAATCCATTTTGTCCTTAACAGTGATCTTGTATAGTGAAAACTGTCAACACCAGGAGGCACCACCAGGACACTTTTACTAGTGTATCACAGAAATAGTGTCCTTGCCTATATGACGGCGGCTTTATGCATTTTGAAGACGCTGCTTAGATGTTATTGTGGATTCTGAACATGTTTTTCCTATGAGTTCATTGAATTGGCCCCCTGCCCGACTCCCCTTTGTTTTTGTGTCTCACATTCTTCCTCTGGCGATGTCATGTGGGATTTGATCTTACAGCTTGATGTTGATTCGAAGGCAGATAACTAGACACAAATAATTAAACCTTGATAAATTAACCCGAACTTCAGGTAAACAGAAATCGCAGTAGTTTGCCATACACTCTGCCCAGGTCATATATTAACGTTTCTAATTATCGTAAATAAACCGCTTGGTACTTGAGGAGTGGCCCTAATGTTGCTGAAAGGTTACAAATGTCCAAACAAGAGGCTGAGTGGTTCTTGTGCTTCTTCCAGTTGTCCAGGGCTCCGCTATTGTCCCTGTCACTATGAAGGACACCTGACACTTCCAAGTGACAATTTACTCCAGCACATCACAAACAAGACATGCAATTAGAACCTTTCATCACTGATAGCTTCCAATCATGCATCCACTGTGCAATTACCCTACACTGGGAACTAAATGGAACAATGACAGGGCATTTTCACATTTCTTCATACTTTACTGATGTCAATATATTAATATGCTAACTTTGGACTATTGTAAGTACATTTCCGCATCTCTGTAAGTGCGGAGGCTCACTAGCCTCTTTCTAAGTTTGTTCACTTCCTTAGACAATTCGCCACCAATTTACCAATTGGCAATATTTCAGAAAATACGATAAAAGTGATTTAGAGTTACTTACCTATATGTTTTAATATGGTCTGGTATGCTACAGGCGCTTTCTCCTACAAGAAAGGATTGAGTGGAGATCAGTTCCCCAGATAACAACACTATAAACGAGTGGTTTGATGCTCCTTGGTTTGGTTGGTGAAAGGTAGTAAGAATTATTTCTTGGCATCATTATTATTATTATTGTTCTGTTAGTTATGCAATACTCAAAGTTATGACCCTATTCTGTTTTGCTGTACAAATAGCAGTTTGCATATCAATAATAATAATAAGATAACTTCTATTGCGCCTAAATCCTTGGAAACCAAGCTCAGAGGCGCATCAAAACAAAAGGATTGGTCAATCTAAAAATCCATAAGTAGTATTCCAGTTGTCAACAGATGGGTCAAGGCGCTAGGGAGCAACGGTGGATAAGCAAGGTTATAAAGATAAGTATTTAAATGACGACAGAATTTTGTAATATTTTCAACTGATCTAACACTAAGAGGGAGCATATTCGAAAGAGTTGGTGCAGCAACAAAAAAAGCCCTAGTTCCAATGTTAGTGTTGACTCTAGGAACAAAAAGTAGGTCAGAACTAGATGATCGAAGCTGGATAGATCAGAACAATGTAATTATTATTATTAAATGTCACTAAACAATGGTGCTCAAGTGAGAATTAAAAAACTTCTTAGTAGCATTGAATACTGAATTTAAGTCATATGTTATGGAAACAAAAGAATAAAGAGCAAAATTAACCGCAGTGGCCCAAAAAATCAATTGTTTTTAGAATATTCGTGTTAATCATCAAACTTTATTGTGCTGAATTATCAGTGAAAGTGTTTTAGGCTATACCTTTGGTTATCGTGAAATATTTGCTGATATTAGAAACAGAATTAATTTTAATTAGAATGTCAATCGACACAATATATTATTGATATCTATATATATATAATCACCTTATATAATCAACTCAGAATTAAAGAAGAATGGTAAAACACTTCACCTATCAAATATGTACATTAAAATGCTCCTATCAAGTCAAGAAATGGGCAAGCAGTGAAATTATGTAACAAAGTCAAAACCCAGGCACTTGGAAAGTAAAGCAAGTGCAGGAACAAACGGACACTGTTTTATATGTTTACATGACAAAGTTTGCACTTGAAAAGTTGAGGTAACCATTGGCAGACAAATGTTTTATTTAACCTACATATGAGAAAATAGTTCTTGACACATGTCTGTCATGCTGGTGAATTAAAACTTGCAAATATACCAAATCATAATTTATGTACAATCTTGCTAACTGCCTAGGACCAATACAAGTTTAATGGTTGAACTGTTTTGTCCTGAACTAGTCAATATGCTCTGTACACTGTTGATTTACTGTATTTTCCCACGATTCACTGATATAAAATTATTATCTAAATCTGGTTCATCTTACATCTAACCATCTCACGTGCAGTGATCATGAAACGTCAGTAATAATATGTTGTGAGACATCAGCCACTGCAATGTACAGTGTACGTGACTAGAACGTGCGGCGTACGCGACTAGGACGTGCGGCGTACGCGACTAGGACGTGCGGCGTACGCGACTAGAACGAGCGGCGTACGCGACTAGGACGTGCTGCGTACGCGACTAGGACGAGCGGCGTACGCGACTAGGACGAGCGGCGTACGCGACTAGGACGTGCGGCGTACGCGACTAGGACGAGCGGCGTACGCGACTAGGACGTGCGGCGTACGGGACTAGGACGATCGGCGTACGCGACTAGGACGAGCGGCGTACGCGACTAGGACGTGCGGCGTACGCGACTAGGACGAGCGGCGTACGCGACTAGGACGAGCGGCGTACGCGACTAGGACGTGCGGCGTACGCGACTAGGACGAGCGGCGTACGCGACTAGGACGAGCGGCGTACGCGACTAGGACGAGCGGCGTACGCGACTAGGACGAGCGGCGTACGCGACTAGGACGTGCGGCGTACGCGACTAGGACGTGCGGCGTACGCGACTAGGACGAGCGGCGTACGCGACTAGGACGAGCGGCGTACGCGACTAGGACGTGCGGCGTACGCGACTAGGACGTGCGGCGTACGCGACTAGGACGAGCGGCGTACGCGACTAGGACGTGCGGCGTACGCGACTAGGACGTGCGGCGTACGCGACTAGGACGAGCGGCGTACGCGACTAGGACGTGCGGCGTACGCGACTAGGACGAGCGGCGTACGCGACTAGGACGTGCGGCGTACGCGACTAGGACGTGCGGCGTACGCGACTAGGACGAGCGGCGTACGCGACTAGGACGTGCGGCGTACGCGACTAGGACGTGCGGCGTACGCGACTAGGACGAGCGGCGTACGCGACTAGGACGAGCGGCGTACGCGACTAGGACGTGCGGCGTACGCGACTAGGACGAGCGGCGTACGCGACTAGGACGTGCGGCGTACGCGACTAGGACGTGCGGCGTACGCGACTAGGACGTGCGGCGTACGCGACTAGGACGTGCGGCGTACGCGACTAGGACGAGCGGCGTACGCGACTAGGACGTGCGGCGTACGCGACTAGGACGTGCGGCGTACGCGACTAGGACGAGCGGCGTACGCGACTAGGACGTGCGGCGTACGCGACTAGGACGAGCGGCGTACGCGACTAGGACGTGCGGCGTACGCGACTAGGACGAGCGGCGTACGCGACTAGGACGTGCGGCGTACGCGACTAGGACGTGCGGCGTACGCGACTAGGACGTGCGGCGTACGCGACTAGGACGAGCGGCGTACGCGACTAGGACGTGCGGCGTACGCGACTAGGACGAGCGGCGTACGCGACTAGGACGAGCGGCGTACGCGACTAGGACGTGCGGCGTACGCGACTAGGACATGCGGCGTACGCGACTAGGACGTGCGGCGTACGCGACTAGGACGTGCGGCGTATGCGACTAGGATATGCATTCAAATGAGACCTTTATCAAGATACATTCAGCAAACACAATAAGCCTTGCACAGGTGCAAGTCTGTGCATCAACAGTTTTTTAAGGAAGCGGCACTATGATTGCTTTATCATAAAATAATGTTATATAAATATATAGTATAAATATAATTTATTCTAACATATTAATGACCAAAATATATTTTTAAGAACCACAGTTTTAATATACATTTTTGTATTTAATTTAAATATTTTGGTCTGAATATGTTTGTAAACACTGCCTGTAATTTTAGGTCATTTAATGTAACACCTGTGTAAAAGTATTCAAGGATCAGGCTTTTGATGGTTTATCAGTAACACCTGTCAAATTACATTCTCTTAAAAAAATTAAAAAACATGATTTTTAATGAAAAATTATGTTATAGCCTAAAGTTTATATATTCAAAATATAAAATCTTGACCACCTAAATGTGTTTAATTAATGTACCACAATTATAAAATCTAATTTCACATTTCACATATGGAAGAGTGTTCATGGCTCCGAGATAAAATTTTAATAGCAAGAATTAAACACATATTGGAAATGTTGCAAGTTTCGAATACCTCTCCAATGTAAGTTTAATTCTTGCTATTATAAATTCACACAGCTGTTTATAAATATTGACATCGCCATTCAGCATGTTTTGTAAACAAGATATCTGAGATGAAACATTCAAATTAAACAGTTGACAGTGAAATGATATTAAACAAATTGTGACTCTTTAGATCTTAGTAGAACTTTAGCTATTCTCTCACTAGCTCCCAACTTACACCCAGGGTGTTGGGAGAACCCTACTCCCTTCCCCTTTCCTGCCACTCCAGACCACCCAGGGTGTTAACAGAACCCTACCCCCTTTCTCTGCCACTGCCCCTAGACCACCCAGGGTGTTGCAGGCAGCATAAAATTAAAACACCTTGATTTAGATCAGGGACCATGTTTACCTTTCTGTGATTACATTAATTAAACCCAGCAGGGATTATCCCTGAGTGGACAGGTTATCTGCTCCAATATATGGATTATCCTCCCATTTGTGTGGTCTGACAGCATGCATAGGCTGCAGGGTCACTCATGTATGACCTTCATTAGCCCCCCTGCTGACCCCACATATCAAGAAACATGTCAACATCAAAGAGCCCCTGATTCCACCTCCCACCCCCACAGCAACCTGGAATTAATCAGAATATATATTCGCCTGTCTTTGTGGCCCAATGAGAACATATTAAATTGTATTTACAATAACATGCATGAATATAAGCGAGAACATAAAAACAACTTAAGCGTGATTAGGCAGCCACACACGTTTATCGTAGCGTAAGAAGAAATAATTGTTATGGCTCTTGTGATGCATATCAAATGCTTAATTGCGGCACAAGGACAAAATAAGAGATTGCCCAATCAAGCACAGTGATGCCTGAATTGTGTTGTAAAGGTTGGGTCTAGAAATAACCACGTGAGTTTCACGTAACTTCTTCGAAGCTGTCGGATAATCTAAATGATGAGCTTGTCACTATGCTCCTGATCAATATTCTGACATTCACGGTTAAGGCAAATTGCCTACGAAGCTTTGATTTTATTGCATGCAACACTTCATGAATATGAATTACCTACGATGCCTAGGAATAGAATAGTGCTGGGAAAACACTGAGAGAATAACCTCAGCAGGGAGCCTGGGTGACTGACTAACAACAGAGATGTTGGGAAGTGTTTATTTTGCTAAGATAACTATAGATTTCTAGGGAATAGGTATTACAAAACGTGATGAGGTTACACTAAGACAGATGTTTTTACAGATGATATGTAGATGGAAGAGTTGTGTAAAGAGAGGATAGAGAGAGGAGTGGAGAACAGAGGTTTGGAGGATAAAGAGAGCAGTGGAGAACAGAGGTTTGGAGGATAGAGAGAGGAGTGGAGAACAGAGGTTTGGAGGATAGAGAGAGGAGTGGAGAACAGAGGTTTGGAGGATAGAGAGAGGAGTGGAGAACAGAGGTTTGGAGGATAGAGAGAGGAGTGGAGAACAGAGGTTTGGAGGATATAGAGAGGAGTGGAGAACAGAGATTTGGAGGATAGAGAGAGAGGAGTGGAGAACAGAGATTTGGAGGATAGAGAGAGGAGTGGAGAACAGAGGTTTGGAGGATAGACAGGGCAGTGGAGAACAGAGGTTTGGAGGACAAAGAGAGCAGTTAAGAACAGAGGTTTGGAGGATAGTGAGAGGAGTGGAGAACAGAGGTTTGGATGATAGAGAGAGGAGTGAATAACATAGGTTTGGAGGATAGAGAGAGGAGTGGAGAACAGAGGTTTGGAGGATAGAGAGAGGAGTGAATAACATAGGTTTGGAGGATAGAGAGAGAGGAGTGGAGAACAGAGGTTTGGAGGATCGAGAGAGGAGTGGAGAACAGAGGTTTGGAGGATAGAGAGAGGAGTGGATAACATAGGTTTGGAGGATAGAGAGAGGAGTGGATAACATAGGTTTGGAGGATAGAGAGAGGAGTGGAGAACAGATGTTTGGAGGATAGAGAGAGGAGTGGAGAACAGAGGTTTGGAGGATAGAGAGAGCAGTGGATAACAGAGGTTTGGAGGATAGAGAGAGGAGTGGAGAACAGAGGTTTAGAGGATAGAGAGAGGAGTGGATAACAGAGGTTTGGAGGATAGAGAGAGGAGTGGAGAACAGAGGTTTGGAGGATAGAGAGAGAGGAGTGGAGAACATAGGTTTGGAGGATAGAGAGAGGAGTGGAGAAGGAGAGTGAAAGACAAAGGGGAGTAGGGATGGCCGGTGGAGACAGCAGTGAAAGGTCAGTGAGAGGGGGAGAAAAAGAAAACAGAAATCAAGGACCGGTGTTGATGCAGCCTCAGTCTGGACATTCAGGCAAAAAAGAGAAGAACAACGTAAACGGTTGGTGGTGAAGTTATTGAGTAAAATAAAAAATACTGCTGGTTATTTGTGTGCAACTATTACGTGCACCCCCGCCAAGCTGAAAAAGTTGCACTTTTATTATGTGTGTCTGCACATGT
The DNA here is from genome assembly GCA_963995525.1 of Escarpia spicata. Classification (NCBI taxonomy): domain Eukaryota; kingdom Metazoa; phylum Annelida; class Polychaeta; order Sabellida; family Siboglinidae; genus Escarpia; species Escarpia spicata. The sequence goes on from OZ023217.1 coordinate 5,875,469, forward strand.
ATACATGCGTATGTTTGCCTCATAGCAAAAGGCAATGATTTGTTGCAAAAAAATGAATAATTCAATTTTAATAGCTGCTCAGATAGAGGGCAGTAATGTAGTGGTCAGCACATCTGCCTGGCATGTTAGTGATTTGACTTCAAAACCCAGACCAGACGTACATTTTGTACTCATAACTTGGAGATCATGTTAATGTGTTAATGTCCGTCCCATCTCAATATGAGACATAAAAGAACCACTGAGAATGACAAGCACCCTACCCTAGCAGTGACCACCCTCAGTGACAGCAATGAAAGGTTGGCTTGGCGATACTGTTCTGAAAAAGGCTGACTAGTTGAATGAGACCTCACAAGACCATCAAATTCTAACCACTATATGTACAGACTAGTCAGTTAAAAGAACGTTGCTGACAGCTGGGAAGAACTAGTAGTTCTAGAACACAAAGTATACCACCCCTTGAGTCTGGGGTGACATTAGAACTGCATTTTCCCCGGCACTTATCCCTTGCCAAGGACAGATGCGTGCGCAGAATCATTTGTACTTCGTCCCACTTACTGTGTTGTCCCGTGATTCCAGGAACTAGCTCAACTTTAAAGCACAATTCCAGGAAATGCCTGTAATTATCTGTCTAGCCAGCAGGATCAGCAATGACTAGTAATTAAAGCTAAGTGCCCATGAATAGGCCTTAAAACAGGAAATCTTAAGGCGAGCAACATTACTGGTCGATACAGTGCCTGAGAAACACACATTTTGATAGGTCAATACGACAGGGGTATAGGTGTACCCAGCATTCCTCGTCCAAAGGTAGACCAGGTCACTCAGGCCACAATCAGATGTCCTAGGAAGTATTCAACCACATTGTAGTTACTACATAAAAGCTATTAATTCACACCAATCCACTGTTGTCTGTGCCCATGTACTCATTTACACAGATCACTGAACTAGGGCTGAGTGACTGAATAATTTAGTAGTTACATGAAACCAATGAGGCACACAGCTCTTGGTATGAGGCCTCGGATCAAAGCTTAAACGTCTATGCAATTTGCAAATTGCTGGGCATATCAATTTGACCTTACCACAAAGATAGGCAACACATAATACGCACAGAGTGACCAACAATGGTCGTAACTTACTGCATGCTCGAAGCCGGCTGCAGATAATCCTATAGAGGTTATCAAATAACAGCTTGTGGTGGCCGGTCAATCATCCCACTGAGTTTATTGATTTGTCAATCAGAACGGTATGTTTCGTTCTATGATGTATCTGCTGTCTTGAAGACACTAAAGGTTGGGTTCCCACCAGGCCCTTCTATCAATATTGCACAGTTGGTTGACCAGTAGGAAACCTGCTGCGTGGGGGGCGAACTAGAGAAGTTCCATTGATCCCTTTTTCAACATACTCCCAGTTATTTATTTACACTCTTGTGTTCTCTCGTTACATGTTATAAATTGTGCTGTATTTTGTTATAATTGAAATTCATTTTGTTTGGTGTTAGAATAACATTATTGATTGATTGATTGATTGATTGATTGAATGGAGCTTGCAGATTGGTTTGAAATTAGCAGTATTGGTTGGTACAAACCAGCAGCGTTGATTGGTATTAAACTAGCCAGTGTTGGTTGGTACAAACCAGCAACGTTGATTGGTATTAAACTAGCAGTATTGGTTGTACAAACCAGCAATGTTGACTGGTATTAAACTAGCAGTGTTGGTTGGTATAAACCAGCAGTGTTGGTTGATATAAACCAGCAGTGTTGGTTGGTATAAACCAGCAGTGTTGGTTGATATAAACCAGCAGTGTTGGTTGGTATAAACCAGCAGTGTTGGTTGGTATAAACCAGCACTGCCAAACCTGGTAGTCCTTATAACATTGCTACATTATCATCAGTGCCCCTTTGATAAGAAACCCTCAAGAAAACATCCCCGAATCCATCTCCACAACATCCTATTCTTCCAGGACGGGGACAACTCAATGTCCACCTCTAGGTGTCTAATTCACTCCAGAGATCTCACATAATAATAATAAGATATTATATTTATATAGCACTGTAATCACATAGTGCTCTATGGTGCTTTACCATACAATAATAGTATGACTAAACGTGTACACTCAGTTAGATCAATAAAATAGTAAGTTAGTTAGTTTAACAACAATACAACTAAGAATCGTACAACTCTCAACCTACAGTATAAAACTGCACTACATGGGTGGATATTGCTTGGGTACTGCAAGACACCGAGACATACCCATGCCTTCTAGCTCCAACTATGTATACATATGGAAGAATGTTTATGATGGTCCTACCTCTCTGACACCCTATCTCACCCTCTCACATCCTGCCTTGCTGGAGGGTTTCCTGACTTGGGAAACACCCACTCTGTCCTCACGCCCTCAGTTGCCCCACTCAACTGATGCAGGGTAAACAAGAGGGTGGCAACAGTAGCCCTTAGTGGTTTGGTTGTCTGGTGCCAGTACACTGGGGTAGGCCAACTGTGGGGCTGTTTCATGAAGCGGCTAAGAACGTTCTTAACGCTAAGATGATTGTCTTTGTAAATGACGTAATTTTTTAATACAAGCGAACAAAGGAGTTTACGTAAACACGTGACGCTAAGTAATTGCGTAACTTTAAGTACGCTTCATGAAACCTGCCTCTGGCCTGGATATTATGCCATTGCCACAGGGCAAAGTCAAACAGTACAGTAATGTTCACAGCTTTGTAAATGAGGTCATAGGCTGCTAGTGTCTTTTTCCTCATCTTACAGTGATAATGTTGTTGTTCTCTTTGCTCCTCTAGTCCAGGGTGGCCCGATACAGGAGGTGCAGGGGTAAAGCACCCAACTGTCGATGAGAGGGTGGTGGTTCAGATCCACTGACTGATCACCGATTTGAAACATGGGCCATTTTATTCACCCCCACACTGCTGGTCTCTGGTGCAAGAGCAAGCATAAGCCACTGGTCCATTTTACCTGGTGTCTATAGAAAATCCCACACTAGAAAAAGAAACACTGGAAATAAACCACTCCAATGTTAACCCTTGATACGGCTGTTTGGAGTTGTCACAAGGAAGGTACTGGTCCTCGATCTTTTGTTTTCTTTCTTCTTCTGTCAATGATCAAGTTAACTGCCTCTCCTTCACCTCTCTTCTCCCATTCCATCCAAATCTCTCTTCACCTTCAGTCGAGGTTTCCTCGTCTCCTTCTGCCACCCACTCGGAGGACATTAGTTAGCCATTTCCAATTCCATTTCTTCCATGTGTCCAGCCCACTTTAATTGACTCCTCTCCTGTTTCAAAGTGAAACTCTCTCAGATCGATGTCTAATCTACATATTAATATGCTCGCTTAGGGGGCCGTATGGTTGCGTCTTCTCTCAGTTGTCGAAGTCCAGTCACCGCTATGTTCATTCACTTCCTTGGCCTCTGTCTACACTGAATCATAGTGGAACTCTTCTGTCTAGTGAGGTACCAATACAAGTACTTCCTGTCAGAACAGGGAGGTACACGTATGGGCATCCATCAACAGTCATACTGAACAAAGAAATGATAAAAATCAACACGTTACATAAGCAAATTATCAATATTCCGTGGTATTTTTAACCTGTTTTGTTTACTACAGGGTACATGTATACCAAAAGGTAATATATGTATACACAGAAATCATGTCAAAATACAGCAATAAGTTGTCCAGAACCAGTGGACAATGCCAGCTAGCAAGTACCTAACCAGTTGGTGACTGATCTATTAGTTTCCCTGCATACAGTGCTGCCACCTGTGCAAAATCAGAATTGAAACCGGGCCCCGATATTTAGCCCTGGATCTGAGAACAAACCTCCGATGCACATAACATAACACAGTCGGAAAGTACAGCGAGGAACCGCGTCACATACGCAGGAATTAACATCACCGAATCCCTCTCTTGAGGCACGCCAAACAGAAGTCTACATGAAAAAACCATTTTGCTAGATTGGGTGGTGTCTTCCGGGACAGAGTGCACATAAAGGCCTGGCCCCTTTGAGAACCCTTCAGGCACTGACCATCTATTATTTATAATGTTTAGTGGATCAGACTCAGATATTGACCAGCAGGGATAAACAAAGTGACCACACCATGGGGTAAATACCCAGGGGGAGGCATAATCTCCATCCATCCATCTGTGGTCAGTCACTGATACACTAGGGTCAGTCAAAAGGGGACAGATTACTATTTTGTTTTTCAACAGATGACCATGTTAACATGTTTTTTTCCTGTATGCAAAATAACGATTCAAATAGTATCACAATGTCGCAAAAAATCAGCATGGGATATGCCCTCTACTAGAACAAAAACATATGCATGCTATCTAGGTACTAGTAGGGTCCCAAATTAAAAATGGAACACAACTGGTCACAATCTTTGGAATACAGCCAACAATAACCTATTGTTAGCTCAAGTTGACTGGTGGTCCTGGCATTGACCCAAATCTGTGTTTTGTGTGATAATTATAAATGGCCAATTGATGTCACAAAATAGGTACTGGTTTGTTAATTTTAAAGGGGTTGAATTTAGTGTATTTAAGGAAGTTTTACAGGTTTTTTAAGTCAATCAAATATATTTCACAGATAAAGCGGACTTTTTTGATATGTTGATGTACCAAATTTTAAGCATATCCTACTTACACAAAAACATTCTTTGCAGTGTTAATTGACACCACTACCATACTGGATTCTTTTCAAAGCTAGCTACATAATTACATATTCAAGCACACACACACATACACACACACACACACACACACACACACACACACACACACACACACACACACACACACACACACACACACACACACACACACACAGAAACATACGGACACACACACACAGAAACATACGGACACACACACGCACGCACGCACGCACGCACGCACGCACACGTCATGCTATTCTTAGGTCTGCAATTTCACTAACAATGTGAGAAATCCAACAACACCAAATGGCGTACGAAATGTCAAAAATGGATGTAAGCATTAATTCCTATTTAACCAATATCTTTGCAACAAATAAGTAACTGGCCACTACAGATCATCGGGAGAAAGAAGAAAATAAAACATACTTATAGCAGATGTATGGAATTATTTCCCAAGTGTGGGCCCTAATTGCCACCCAGGGCTGTTATGGCACTGTATCATCCGGAGATTATACCTCAATCTTCTCAGGAAGCCAGCATCCAGTCCAGACACATAAAAGGCTTCATGTCTTATAACAAGTCCATCTCTGGCATTTTTCTTCCTAATGTGGGGCATTACCAATCATTACTGGGGGGCTTCTCAAAACCACATCAGTTTGGGGCAATATAATAATAAACCATCAATTTTCTACACAAAACCCAATACCAGTGTCACTATAGCTATTTGCATTGATGGCTGACAATTTCACATGGTTTATGGGTGTGTGAATTATGCATGAAGGTTATCAGGAAATGACAGAAAAATCCCAAGACGTGACTGACTTCCAAAGCTTGGAGTCGATGGAAGATTACGCTGGGAAAAAATGGACTGATTGGATTGACCAAAAAAGAAGGAGATATGTATATTAATAATATGCTTCTCCAGCACTTAAATCCTCCAGAATCCAAGCTCTGATGCTCAGATGTACAAATAACCAAACCTGATCATTACGCATGAAATACTGAACAACGATGCACAAAATTCATCGTTGTTCAGTGTTGTTGTGCACGACGGAAATGCAATTTTGAAAAATCATATCTTCAGTTTTTTAAGCAAGTACCTATAATGTCAAATTATTTTAATGTGACGTGGAGTATATTATTATATATGATATAGTTTGGGAAGCTACAGAGCAGACCATGTTCACGGTGAGTTCAGCTAGAAGTCCATTCACAAAACAAGTTGTGCAACTGCAAGATCTTCCACACAGCAGAAAAATTTGAATAATAATTAATCATTTAAATATGTCAGATGCAACATTGTTTGTGAAGGAATTTCTAAAACATGTGGACATAGTTGAGCCATATTTAGTTGGGTAGCTAAGTTCAGAGAGGGTTGAATCATTCCCCCCCATGTGATTCATCCCCCCCCCCACCACCCCCTGGTCAACAGCTGTGGGGGAACTGACACATCCATCAGGGTAATTTGTGCCCTTCCCCATCCCTTGGGACTGTCCTGGGCTTGAGTTAGGAAAGCCGCTGTTAGCATCATCCAAACTGACTATTTCTCCCTGGAATTATTTCACAGGTATCAAGACATTTTGATTAACACCTGAATAATATTACATCTAGTATCCTTAAATTATTTATTAAATAAAAACATTTAAAATATAAATCAATTAATAAATAAAGAAATTTATTAGAAAAAAAATTATTCAAATATATTTTGTTGTTGTAATTCTTCTTCCAGAAAAAGTCAATATATTTAGATGGCCTTGATGTTTCAAACATTACTGGTTGGTGATCTTGGTCATCAATGTAATGGTTTAGGGCCAGACCACCAGGTGACAGCAAGGTCACCAGACCATGGACACTGAAACAAATCATTATCGAAAAAGAATTGTGCTCGAAACCATGGATCAAGTTACCATGATAATGTGATGGAATAAATAAATAGTACCTAACCAAAGCTGTGTTTAAATTACGGACATAATATTATGGGGTATGTCAGAATCACCCAGCCAGTAACTGGCAGATGTTCTCTATCTCTAGAATGCCCTAAGCCATCTAATGATATGCTCCAGGGTTCAGTTGACACAAACCCCTATCCCTACATAATCCCTCTCATCCAACACCCTGGAGCGGTGGGGATAAAATCGTCTGGTGCCAATATGTCTGGGGTATAGTGGTCTAAATCCTGTTAACTGTAAACCAAATCCACTTTACCTGAAGCGAGGCATGGTCAAGCCACTGGTTCTATGACACCACCAGATCAGTGGTCATTTTGTAGTGGACGCAGTTGGAGTAGACGTTTACATATCATCTGTAACAGATCATGGACGTAAAGAAAGTGACTTATTTCCATCAACAACAACCCAAGAATGCACATTCCATTATTACAACAAACACTAAAATAAACACTAGCATTGGTGGAAAGGGGTGAACAGAAGTGCAGTACACCGCCTAGTTCTGATGATACAGCCACCATGATACAGCTGCCAACCTACCACACCGCCTAGTTCTGAACCACAGCCACCATGATACAGCTGCCAATATAGTGCCAACCTACCACACCGCCTAGTTCTGATGATACAGCCAACATGATACAGCTGCCAATACGCTGCTGACCTACCACACCGCCTAGTTCTGAACCACAGCCAACGTGATACAGCTGCCAATACAGTGCCGACCTACCACACCGCCTAGTTCTGAACCACAGCCACCATGATACAGCTGCCAATATAGTGCCGACCTACCACACCGCCTAGTTCTGATGATACAGCCAACATGATACAGCTGCCAATACGCTGCTGACCTACCACACCACCTAGTTCTGAACCACAGCCAACGTGATACAGCTGCCAATACAGTGCCGACCTACCACACCGCCTAGTTCTGAACCACAGCCACCATGATACAGCTGCCAATATAGTGCCGACCTACCACACCGCCTAGTTCTGAACCACAGCCACCATGATACAGCTGCCAATACGCTGCTGACCTACCATACCGCTTAGTTCTGAACCACAGCCAACGTGATACAGCTGCAAATACAGTGCCGACCTACCACACCGCCTAGTTCTGAACCATAGCCACCATGATACAGCTGCCAATACGCTGCTGACCCACCACACCGCCTAGTTCTGAAACACAGCCAACGTGATACAGCTGCCAATATAGTGCTGACCCACCACATCGCCTAGTTCTGAACCACAGCCAACGTGCTACAGCTGCCAATACAGTGCTGACCCACCACACCACCTAGTTTTGAACCAAAGCCAACATGATGCAGCTGCCAATACAGTGCTGACCTACCACACCACCTAGTTTTTAACCACAGCCAACGTGATTCAGCTGCCAATACAGTGCTGACCCACCACACCGCCTAGTTTTGAACCACAGCCAACGTGATTCAGCTGCCAATACAGTGCTGACCCACCACACTACCTAGTTCTGAACCACAGCCAACGTGATACAGCTGCCAATACAGTGCTGACCCACCACACCACCTAGTTTTGAACCAAAGCCAACATGATGCAGTTGCCAATACAGTGCTGACCTACCACACCGCCTAGATCTGAACCACAGCCAACGTGATTCAGCTGCCAATACAGTGCTGACCCTCCACACTATCTAGTTCTGAACCACAGCCAACGTGACACAGCTGCCAATACAGTGCTGACCCACCACACCACCTAGTTTTGAACCAAAGCCAACATGATGCAGCTGCCAATACAGTGCTGACCCACCACACCGCCTAGTTCTGAACCACAGCGACCATGATACAGCTGCCAATACAGTGCTGACTCACCACACCACCTAGTTCTGAACCACAACCAACGTGATACAGCTGCCAATACAGTGCTGACCCACCATACCACCTAGTTCTGAACCATAGCCGTGTGATACAGCTGCCAATACAGTGCTGACCCACCATACCACCTAGTTCTGAACCATAGCTGTGTGATACAGCTGCCAATACAGTGCTGACCCACCACACCACCTAGTTCTGAACCACAACCAACGTGATACAGCTGCCAATACAGTGCTGACCCACCATACCACCTAGTTCTGAACCATAGCTGTGTGATACAGCTGCCAATACAGTGCTGACCCACCACACCGCCTAGTTCTGAACCACAACCAACGTGATACAGCTGCCAATACAGTGCTGACCCACCATACCACCTAGTTCTTAACCATAGCTGTGTGATACAGCTGCCAATACAGTGCTGACCCACCACACCGCCTAGTTCTGAACCACAACCAACGTGATACAGCTGCCAATACAGTGCTGACCCACCACACCACCTAGTTCTGAACCACAACCAACGTGATACAGCTGCCAATACAGTGCTGACCCACCACACCGCCTAGTTCAAATACCACAGTACCATCAGTGCTCATTAATAGATGTTCCACATGCTAGGTGGCACCATTGTATCAATCCCCTCTCAGTTATGTAGTGACGACCAACCTACTAGCCACCCATGTTTAATGCTACACATTTTTTGGATTGTGTTAACTTTCTTAGCTACCCTTTACTTTCAGTGCTCCAAAACATTGTCAGATATGACAAATTTTTATTAAAAATGTGCTATGTTGGCTGCCTGTGGTTACACAGAATGTCACGTGATACTTTGTAAAGGTAAGTTCTTATACATCGCAGTATCCAGTCCTCAGAACTGTTCAAAGCGCTTTATACTTTACTCCCTGGCAGACCTGTTCAATCGAATACCATTGCGACTTCTCTGGGAAGCATCCAGCCTCGCTGCAATTAATGCACGAAGACTATTCGTACACAAATATCCACAACTGTCTATAGCCAGGTACTCATTCATACAGCTGAGTGAACTGGAGCAATGTATAGTGAACGAACTTGCCCAAGGTTCGACACCGCCACACAGGATTCGAACCCGGGTTCTCTCGGTTGAGAGTGCAAAGCTCTAGCCACTGCACCACGGCGCTACACTTTGGGGTTCAAACTGATGAAGTTGTCAACATTTTAAAGAGAAAGCCCGAGAAGCTGGAGTGATGCGAAATATAAAATTAATACGTAATACGCAATAGGCTACCTTAAAAATACACGTAATTTGGAAGACAAAATTGTCAAAGTGAAAAAAAATTGTCTGTATTGGAAAAGAATGTTCTGCCATGATCTGCTTATATCAGGACACAGAATCCTGCATTTAAATATTTTAGAGCACTCCTGCACGATCTACAGTGAGTAGCCTAACTAACATTGTCTAATTAATTTGTGGAAAGACTACCAGGAATTGTTCAGACTGAGCCAGCATTCTGTGTTGCATCTGTGTTTTTTCTGGAGTTTTCCTCCTTACACAGACACATTACTAATTAGTTCTATTAATGCTCTAGAGAGGACCAACATCTGTTTGTTAAATCTTGGTCGATGGACATAATTTAGTATTCTTATATAGCACAATTCTTTCCTTAGTACTGCTCAAAGTTTAAACCGCTGGCAGACCTGTTCATTGCAACAGCAGCTTGTCTCCTAGAAGAAGAATTCAGCCATGTTGCAATTATTACCAGAAGACTACTTGTTAACACATCTACTACTGCATACCTGTCAGGCACCACGGCTTAGCCTTAGTCACTACGGTTTTATTGATAAAATGAAAACTACAGGTGTAGTAGAAAAACCATACGGTTTTACGCTTGTGTTTTGAGATGCATTTTAAAACGAATTTATCACGTTTGTTATTTTTTTTCTGTAAATTCGTCGACCGACACACTCATCAAGCTCCCTTATGGTTCACGATCTTTTCCAGGCCTTGTAGAATTTCTGTACAATTCGTGCAGTTCCCCAGAACGAGTACTTACCAACGCATTTTCATTTTATGCGCACCTGCACTTATAAACTTGCTTTTTATTACATACATCAATGGGTATTTACGTGTAAAGATTATGGTTTTTACTTATATTTTATGGTTTTTGTCTGCCATGACCACTGTTTTGTTTCACATGACTTGACAGATATGCCATTGTCTATAGTCAGGTACTCATTGAAACAGTTGAGTGCACTAGAGCAACGTGGTGTGAACAAAATCTCCAAAGCTGCTTTGAAGTGACAGAAAGAGCATTCCAACTGGGATTCTCTTGACTGAATGTGATGTTCTACCAACTGTGCTACTCTGCTCTATCACTTGTAAAATAACCACTTTAGACAAACCTGTTGAATTCCTTTAGTTATTCCAGATCATTATTGTGACACCTTAGCCAGGTCATCCACACTGGTCCTATGAAATCACCAGATTCACGCTAACTAAAACTCCAATGATTCAATTAATTATACACACACACTTGATGTCCTCTAGGTAAGGGTTCATTCATAATTGTGAACATTTATCTATTTGTATAGAGCATATGACGCGGCGTGGGCAAGTCCCGTGTACTAATGATAAAAATGTTGGTCTCACGTGAATTGTATAACCATAATAATTGAAACTAAGTGTGTAAAATTATGATGGTTGTTATTATATGCCCTTTGCACCTACCTTGTCATATCACTGTTAGATACATACATAGGAATTTCAATCTGGAAAATTACCTACATAAATAAATGTATATGCTAATTCAGGAGAGAGGGGGTTCTGAGAATTAGGTCAATAGCAACAATTATGAACAAGACCAGTGTCCTTACTTTTACCTGTTTGAGTCAAAGACACAAATTGAAAGGTTTGTGACTGCATTTAAAATCATAGATGAATTAAACTACAAAGTTTTAAGAGTTTATTTTGTTGTTGCTGAATATATTATGTGCACAAGTATACCTAGTTCCGCAGAGATATGGATTAAAAAAATTCCATTCTACCTTGGAATACAAAGTGTTCATGAGAGCAAATGTCATGCTCGTGGCCGCTGAAAAAATGCCGAATATAGTTACCCGGACACCTCCTCAAGTAGCCAATATCCCGTGAACATATTCAAGAGCCATAATTCAGTTTACAATCAATATATCTTGAATGGAATGAGCGCTGGATGTGCAGTTTTTCATTGGTGTTCATTTCCGTGGCGTTAATATGCAACCATTTTTCAGCGTTAATGTATTTCCAGTTTGCCTAGATGAAAGTGGCCGAGGGAGAAAGAAGCAATATGGAGAGACGTGATTGAATCGCCGCAGCCAGTAAGCTACGTAACATCTTCTGAAATTACCCTGCGTAGCACGGCATTACTACATTAATAGATTGTAGGAAAAACTGTCAAATGAAAGCACAGAGTAATTTCACAGTATGCATGCATGCATGTGTACATGCATGCATGCATGTGTGCATGCATGCATGTGTATGCAGAGACATTAAAGAGAATGCACAATGACTTTCATTGCTTAATTGTTATAACATTTTGGTTAGTCAGAAATATTACCCAAATATTATACAAAACATTTTACCATTATCTTTATAATTTTTTGGGAAAATACATAATTTAGCGATGAAATACATACACACAGGCCTGTATATAGATCAAACTTTTTGCAATAAAAAAGAAAAGACCAACCAATAAATCTGAATGGAGCTGAAATTAAAGTGAAATATAAAATTGTTCACTCATTTTTTGTACTTTATGTTAGTTTAAGAGTGCGAGAATTTGTACATTTTAATGGTACACAATCCTAAACTCGCTGTGTAACATTTAAACATTGAAAACTGTTTAAAAAAAAACCAAACCAACCCAACCAACACTCACTAATTGAGGTTTTGGAGTTGTGAGCCCGAAGATGATAAAGTAACATGTTATGTAGACTTGTCCTATAAGGACTCCTCTTGGAAAGAATATCTGGTTAAAGATCGGTTATCTTTTTCTCTATCCGCAGTCATTATTAGTAGGAAGTTCACTGAATAAGTTGTCTCGAATGTGAGAACAACGTAAATGCCCCATATATTAAAGGTCCTTGCGGCTAACCAACTCAGGATCAGCAATACTGTGAACAGAGCGTGTTTATAATCAAAATGTTTTCTTTACAATTTGAAAATTTTGCGATCAAAATATTCAAATTGCAAACACTGTTATATGCTTATTAAACACAATTTGGTGGGCAGCATATCTTCAACATATCATCAACATATTTATTCTAACATTAAGAACATTTTATTTAGAGAGTCTCAGTTTAAAAGAAACAACTATAAAATCTCCATTGTGGCTGGCGCTCTGTGACGATATATATACAAATTAACACACAAAGATATAGGAACATCAGATGTGTGGAAAAGTTTGGCCAACTCTGAATACGCCCCTTAAAGAACCCGCTATGATGTACATCATAAAATCAGATTTTCAGGTTTAACAAGGAAATTGGCTCTTGTTCCCAGTATTAGAAAACAAATCGAAACAGAAACAACAACCAGGCAGTAAAAACAACTACAACTGTCTAATACAAAAGGCTCTATTGTCACCAAAGTCTGTCGCTGGTGTGCTGTAATATAGTACTATAGAAGATCCACGCTATTATGCATGCTACCCGCTGCTTATACTCATAAGTTTCCAGAAAACACACACCGCCTCAAAGGATCATAATTATACGATCAGGAAGATAAACTCTGCATCCTTCTCCTTGGTTAGAGTTCAGGATGACTTATTAATCTCATGGCAAGTTTTCCCTGAGATCAAGGAAGATCAAAGGTGATTCCCTGGGGAAGATTGTGGGCTGGGCAGAATATAAGGATATCCTTCCTCAGTGGAACTGTACATTCTGCAGGTTATCACCCAGTGGGATGCTCCAGGATACACAGTGGAGGCTGCAGATTAGCGTCACATGTCTCTTGATGATAATGATCTATGTCCTGTCTTTATAGATTATCACCATAAGGTTTAATTGCTATTATATGTTTATTGCCTATTTTATTGCTGGGTAATCTCACACAAAGGAAGAAGTAATCAACATAAATGTTACTGATGTCAGTATCATGATTATTTATTGTAATTAATGAAGAGCTGGTTATTTGTGATACTAAGTACTTTATAGCCTCATGGCTTAAGAACCTATGGTTCATTATGTCTTATTACGTGTATTTCATAACTGAAAGTGAAACTGCCGATATGCATGTTTAATAAATCAGTGTTTGAATTAATAAACACTAGCTTACACCCACCCAGGGATCAACAAACCTGGGGCATCAGTTATCATCAATACCAGGTACAGGTTTCATGCATTGATTGCACAGTGGCTGAATGCTTCCCAGAGAAGTCGAGATGGTGTTCGATTGAACATGTCTGCCAAGGAGTAAAGTGTAAAGTGCTTTGAGCAGTCCTAACGACTGGATACTGGGCTACGTAAAAACTTTACACTATTTTGATCTTTTTTATATTGTTCGGTGGTGCCCTCTGGCTGGATAATTGCCATTCACTCAATATTTTCCCACTATTTCTACCTTTCCACAACAGGTGAAAAACATATCAGGTGTAGGCCCCTATAAAGCACATAAGGAAATAACTCTAAATAACTACCTTTTAAATATGTCGCCAATTGATAGATGAGACGCCAATGCTCCGAGGATGCAAATGTACATAGAAAGACAAGTGTGGATCTTGGCGCCTTGACGGAGATACGATAATAAGCTCCTAAAGTTAACGTATTAATATATAGACAGAGTTCAAACAATTGTTTCTGAGCTCATGTCTATATTTGGATACAGCCTGTTTGTTCAGTAGCAATGATGGCTGGGTTATATTTGCTATCAGTAATCAAGTTTCATGGGAAGTCACACATGCACCAGGCTGCGTATAATCTCATTCAGTGTTTTTACAAATTCCTGGAGCTTCAGATCTGTAGCATTGATGATCTGTCCTGCAGGGAAACATGTCTGAACTAGGTGTGTGTATCATGTCTCATATTTGAACTAAGTCATTTAACTAAATGAAGCATGACACATGTGTGAAATAAGTGATTGAACTATATGTAGCATGACTAAACTCTGAACTACTTGACTTACTGAATGTGGTATGATTCATGTCTGAACTAAGTAACTGAACTGACTATACATGACTAATGTCTGAACGAAGTGACTGAACTGAATGTAGCATGACTAATGTCTGAGGTAAGTGGACTGAACTGAACAAGAATGTAGCATGACTCATATCTGAACAGAATGGCTGAGCATGACCCTGTCTGAATTATATGAGTGAGCTATATGTAGCAGGATTCATGTAAACTAAGTCACTGCAAATACCAGTCTACATAATTGTATTCAAGTGCAAATGTTCTGATTATACATTTGTAACTGCATTTTAAATGTTTATATTAATAAATTGTGTTAATGTAGATGGTATAAAGGATGAATAAGAATCAAACAACTACTAAATTACATTAGGTGCCAAATCTAACAATAATAATATACATCAGCGTCTGAAATTCATATAACTGGCATTATGAAAAATCAGATGTGGTCGGATGTGCTTTCAAATCAATCAAATGTACTGACAATTTCATAGGTGTATTTTATTGTGCATTTACATTCTAACATTTCTACAATGTTTGTATGTACAGTACATGACATGTGACAGGCCAAGTACAATACACACAGATCTGTCTACTACACACACATGTATTAGATAAAATGCATGTTCACCATTTTCACAAATGTCTGCATTTAATATGTGAACAGGTGCTATAACAAATTCTTACTAGAACAATTTCTTGCATCCATAATTAATTACAAGATAAATGTTGTTAGCCATGCATGAGGACTTAATCACCTAATTAGTAATGTTTCAATACTGCTAAAGAGGGAAATAATGCCCAAAGAATTATTCCCTGGGGGAACTGGAACTATGGATTATTACTATTTGCAGGTCACACCTGGTGGTAGTAATTACAGAACAGTGCTGCCATCTGGTGAATGACAGGAAACTAGGACAAAGTGCTAATGAAACCATGCATAGTTTGAATAATCCAGAAACAACATCCACTTGATCCTGTTGATTGTAAACCAGGAGGTGGCAATTAAAAATAAGTGTTGCAATTTATACCCACGACGAAAGTTAGGAGACAGAACTGCTAGTTAGCAATCACCCACAAGGGTTTATGGGTAATTTAAAAGAAATAACACTAATGAACCAATGATGGTTAGTCAGACATGGTTAGTCACTGTCATAGTGTCAGTGCATTGGGATGATGTCATGGAATTATGATTTGCGGTGCTAACTCTGCGCCGAATGAGACATGTTTATGAATGCTGTATGCAGTTTTCCCGAACGACAAATTGCGGCCCAAAACATCCCGGAAATAATCCCAATAATTTAGAGAATTATGGAAAGTGGTTGTGGAGAGCGGCATTATGAAGTCGTTGGAAGGCTGGCGGGTCTGACTATCTCGTAGATGAGTCATAAAACGTCCATTTCTCAGGCGGACTGCTGTCCGTAACATTGATCCTGTCACGGTCTAGCAGTCATATGGAGTTAATGGCGAGAAACGCAAAGCCATTCCAGAAGAACTCCTACATAAAAATATCACAATAGCCCAGCTGCATACTGATAGTTTATCGGAATGGGAAAACGTACCCAGTAAGGATTGCCGGGATTGGGAAAAGGGAGAGGGATAAGGCGTGAAGGATTAGGGAAGAAGCTAAGTGGGATACTCCCGTTGATTGTGCATAATCTGCCAAGACTGTTTTGGTATGCGGTGCATCTTCAGTATACGGAAGTTGTAAATAACCTACTGGTAATTATTGTCTGCAAATATTTACAAAGTATACATTTATGAATGGAAGTAGAGTGATTATTCTTACATTGACAAATATACTGTAAACATTTTCAGACAATAATTGATTGTTTGCATACGATTTGTTGTTTGAAATTGTATTTTACACCCAGATTTATTTATATTTATTTTTCACCTTAGCTTATTTATTTAATTAATTTATAATTTAGCATTGAGTCAACACACCATTTTAATATGTGAAGCGCTTTGACTGATATTTACTTACTTAAAAAGCGCTATAATAAGAAACAGAATTATTACGACACAATAAGAATGATGCGTGTGATTTCCGCCGTCAGGCTTTCCCTCAACAATTATTAAGAATTATATGTGCCTTACATCACTAGTGCAGCATGAAATCTGCTAAATCAATCTTTCAAACATACAGTTCTTGCTTGAACAATTTTGCTTTAAATGTTTATGTAATAAAAAATATTTGGTGCTAGAATTTAAACAATATATACAACAGAATGTCCAAATGTTCCACATGTTCGGCATCCATTTTTGATGGCTTGATGGACCTTGTTGTTAGGCAACAGGTCAATTATATAAATGGTATTGCTTAATAATATACAGCAGATACATAAAATGTACAATATATTTAGATAGAATCACCATGCTTTCAGTTTTAGTTTCAGATAGAGGTTACAAGTTTTAAACCTGTTTTAAACCTGTCTCCACATATCAATATTTTCACTTATCACACGCGTATATCAAACTTACCCAATGTCAACGACAACATCAGTGCTCATTTATGCTAATGTAATTTAGTGTAATAATCACAATAATTCCTTTGAATATGGTTGATAACATATATAACAATGTTAATGATTACACAATTAAACATAGGTATTTTGACAGCATTAACAATTTACAGCATAATTTATTTAAATGTGTATTCTCAACATTATATCATTATTATTTTGTTCAACATAGAAACTGTGTCTGGTAAAAAAAATGACAGTCTATGCAAGACATAGCGAGGAACAAACTCTTCGCGTGTGCTTTAAAAGGAGGCTATTCGTTCCTTGTTTTTTATATTAATTAATATAATGTTTTCAAGACTAAATTAAACATGCTGAAGGCATACTCCCTGCCAAATTGCATTTGATAAGTCCAAAAGAGTGGCAATATAATGAATGTCGTTTGGTTTAACCACAAAGCTCTTTGATGTTCAGCGCCATCACAGTTTTCAAGACAACCAATTCAACAAGCTTCCTGTTCATAATTACTACCCTGGCTGTTACCAGGTCACACAACAGACAACCAACCTTTAAAAGTAATTTATTCTCAAGTTATACAAAAGATACATCACGCCCAGGGGCTAGTTCAATTACATTTGTCAATTACAGCACGTAAAAACTTGATTACAGCACTTCAAAAAAATCAATGACAAACACAATTACGCTGCTTTAAAAATAAATGACAAATATAATTACGTCACTTCAAAAAATCAGTTGGAACGAGTGGAACGTGAAATGTTATAAAGGAAGATTAAACGTATCATTACTGCTAATATTAGACTGGGTTTTAAGTAAATTCATGATGCCAGGGATAGGTACAACTACAATAATCAATTACATAGCCTCATGAAAATAATACTGGTGTTGTAAAACAAATACAGTAATTGTAATTAATTACAACTTATACAATCAGTATACAGAGTCTAGTTCCATTATACAGTATAATGGAACTAGACTCTTATTAAATCACCATCACATATGAAATAAATGGAACAAATTAACTACGGATTGTGTAGATGCTAGCAGCATGAATATGAAACCGACAGATATCCCATATGAGTGGTGCTACTTATAAATGAAACGTTATTGGACTCCTGATACATCGTACAGTTTCTTCATCCCCATGTCATCTCAGTTTCTTCTATAGATGGTCACGACTGAGAATGTGGGAAGTGAGATTTGGCTGGATTACGAGGGGCAAAAAGTTCTCCATGGTATCCAGTTGTTAGGACTGTTCAAAGCACTTTACACTTCACCCTGTCATAAACCTGTTCAATCGAACACCATCTCGAGATTTTCTACTTTTTTCAGAAGCATTCAGCCATGCTGCAATTGCGCGAAGACGATTTGTACACAAATATCTACCATTGTCTATAGCCAGGTACTCATTCAAACCACTCGGTGAACTGGAGCAACGTAGTGTGAGCAAATTTCAAATAAAAATGGCAGTACAGGATTCAAACCCGGAATCTCCTGATTAGCTCCAAAGCTCTAGCCGATATGTTCCCACGCTCAACGAAACAGTGGAGAAAGAGCCCTGTGGGAGTGGACATTGGGAGTGGACATTGGGTGTAGACATTGGGAGTGGACATTGGGAGTGGACATTGGGAGTGGAGATGGGATCAGGGCAAGGGTAAAAATAATCAAGGCCCTCTGTACCAATGCTAGCCTCACTCTAGGCTTTCGACACAAAAAGGAGACCAACATGACAATCTTGTTAGCTCTGGTAAATCCATGCCATCTTGTGTATTTAGAAAGACATTGATTCTATTCACAGTCCAGTGACATATGCATGCACTCAGTTCACTTTCTAAGGCAAATCTCCATTCATTGTGGTACCCACATGATAGCATATGTCCCAATGATGACCCAAACATCTCTCAAACATTCATAAAATGCAATTTGAGCACAGAAATTGCATCGTTCCTTTGAAAAGCGCCGCCTGTAAGTGGATTTTTGTGCGACAGAGAGAGGCAGAAGATTTTCTCCCATAAGTGATCCTACGACAAGTGTCGAAATCTCCCCATAACCACACCACTCTGACAGTGTGATATTGAATCAGCGGTGTTGATGTTGTTACACGGCCACAAAGCCAGCGAGATTCATTTATTGTGTCATTCCCGTCCTGTGGGGATGTGATTTAGTGGCATACCATGCTGACAACATGACCAGTACTGTAATCATTCAATCAGATTTCTTCTCGGTCTTGCACAATGTTTCCCCCCATTATTCCGTCAACAATACAGTTGTATGTCCTACCAAATCTTATATCACATTTACAACCTACAATGTATAGTGATGATGTAATTAATAATTTGCTTATCTTGATTTAGTAGCGTTTATTTATATACTGTTCGTTATACTTCAACACATGTATGTTGAAAATACACTACCTAGAAAATTGTGTCATGCAAGTCCAATGTGGTATTGACAGTTTTTTAGCCTGCAAAAACTAAGCAACCCATTCAGATTATAAACAACTCGACTGGCCATATAACTGACGTTAACTGGTTTAACCGTAAAGTTCTTTGATGTTTGTTATTTTACCACTGTCAAGACATACAATTAAAGAAACTGCCTGCCTATTATGATTATCATCCTCGTACATTCTGGGCCAAAGAACAGACAGTATTTTTAAAAACTTACCACATGACCTACACAGCGCACAAGTCCTCAAATGGCTGTAATGGCCAACTCTAGCAAGGCAAAGTCGATTGCATTTGTCACTCATGAAGGTATGACAGCATCATGGGCAATGCCAGGGAGACAATCTCCCCGCCTTCCTTCGTCTGTTCCCTCTGTTGTGGCCCACACGTGTTGCAGAATGCAGTCAGTGTCTCGCAGAACGGCGATGACAAATGCAATGCTTAGATTTGGCACAAAGACAACGGCGCTCTCACGGGACTGTGATTTGGACAGGGGATGATGGTACAGGGACGTGTGGAAAGGGAATCAATGCCACAGTATTGGAAGATGCCTAATCTATCTCTCTCTCGACACCACCACATCGATACCGTGGCCGTACCCAGACGAATGCGACTTTGACAATCAGATCATCAACATGATGGAGTTGCTTTGGTCTTTAGCGCGCGGCTAGCTCTCTGCCGCGTGCTGATGCATGCATGCATGCATCCAAATTCAGCAAGGCCTCCTGGCTGTGGGTTGTTTCGAACACATCAGCGTGTATTCAGAGGAACGCGTAGAAATTACAGCAGTACAAACAACCTAGGTTTTAACAAAATGATATGCAGTGAAAATAATAAAACTTAAAACATGACTACATTCTGATTTAACTATTTATCTGGGTTAGTTTACTATTAAAGCCTCCTCGGTATGTGTGCGGTAAGAGAATAAGCTGTTTATCTTCATATTGTATGAGATAAATTAACATGGTTCAATTGATAACTTGTTCCAATTTCTGTCCTGTATGATTGTGCAAGACGTACATTTTGTGGAAATATACTAATTAAAAATCTAATGGTGTATGATGGATGAGTGCATTTAATGGCATATTTAGAAGTGGAATTTGTGGATCACCCCAAACATTGTACTGAATTAAATTATCTTTATACATCCAACACACATGGCCATGCACACACACATGCACGCACGCACGCACGCATGCACACACATACCCATACAGCTGTGGATCACACTTTATTCCAACACAATATCATCCTCATTCAATGATATTCGCACACATGCACGCATGCGTGGCCGCATTCCTGTTCATGTGAGCAGTGCATGCTCCCCTACTCAGATTTCTTGCTTGCAGCCTGCATCTTTGTAGATCTTTGCATATTAATGTATGCACCAGGCCTGCCACAGGCCTAGCAGGGCAGTGTTAATGCAGGGCTAATGATGATTCTAGAAGTGCAATTATTGGAAATGAGCTTATGAAGACTGTCAGTGACAAAGTACTTGAGAGAATCAACCATCCAGATGGTGTCTAATCTCACACTGAAATACTGGATAAATGCTGCAACATCACACAAACATTACATACCTGTACACTCAGTGAAACTGCATTACTACACACTTCTGTTTCTGGGTGAAGCACCCAAGGAAATGCAATAAATTATTCTCCTGCTTTTCAATGGAAACCGCACTTTTTTGATCTGATCTTATTTCCCCTGTTCTGATTAATATAGATCACCAGCTTCAATGCATAATTGTCCCTAAAATGTATTGCAGAAATCATCTATATGTATATGAAATACAGACTTCTTCCAGGGTATATTATTGAACATATTCAGTTCCCCTTTTACCTCCCTCTTCTGTCTTCCACACTCTCTTTGTTGGTCTCTCCTCTCTCATTCTCTCTACATGACCTGTCTACACCAGTCTGTCCTCTCTCATTCTCTCTACATGACCTGTCTACATCAGTCTGTCCTCTCTCATTCTCTCTACATGTCCTGTCTACATCAGTCTCTCCTCTCTCATTCTCTCTACATGTCCTGTCTACATCAGTCTGTCCTCTCTCATTCTCTCTACATGTCCTGTCTACATCAGTCTCTCCTCTCTCATTCTCTCTACATGTCCTGTCTACATCAATCTCTCCTCTCTCATTCTCTCTACATGTCCTGTCTACATCAGTCTCTCCTCTCTCATTCTCTCTACATGTCCTGTCTACATCAGTCTGTCCTCTCTCATTCTCTCTACATGTCCTGTCTACATCAGTCTCTCCTCTCTCATTCTCTCTACATGTCCTGTCTACATCAGTCTCTCCTCTCTCATTCTCTCTACATGTCCTGTCTACATCAGTCTGTCCTCTCTCATTCTCTCTACATGACCTGTCTACACCAGTCTGTCCTCTCTCATTCTCTCTACATGACCTGTCTACATCAGTCTGTCCTCTCTCATTCTCTCTACATGTCCTGTCTACATCAGTCTCTCCTCTCTCATTCTCTCTACATGTCCTGTCTACATCAGTCTGTCCTCTCTCATTCTCTCTACATGTCCTGTCTACATCAGTCTCTCCTCTCTCATTCTCTCTACATGTCCTGTCTACATCAATCTCTCCTCTCTCATTCTCTCTACATGTCCTGTCTACATCAGTCTCTCCTCTCTCATTCTCTCTACATGTCCTGTCTACATCAGTCTCTCCTCTCTCATTCTCTCTACATGTCCTGTCTACATCAATCTCTCCTCTCTCATTCTCTCTACATGTCCTGTCTACATCAGTCTGTCCTCTCTCATTCTCTCTACATGTCCTGTCTACATCAGTCTCTCCTCTCTCATTCTCTCTACATGTCCTGTCTACATCAGTCTCTCCTCTCTCATTCTCTCTACAAGTCCTGTCTACATCAGTCTCTCCTCATTCATTCTCTGTACATGTCCTGTCTACATCAGTCTCTCCTCTCTCATTCTCTCTACATGTCCTGTCTACATCAGTCTCTCCTCTCTCATTCTCTCTACAAGTTCTGTCTACATCAGTCTCTCCTCATTCATTCTCTCCACACGTCCTGTCTACATCAGTCTCTCCTCTCTCATTCCCTCTACATGTCCTGTCTACATCAGTCTGTCCTCTCTCATTCTCTCTATATGTCCTGTCTACATCAGTCTATCCTCTCTCATTCCCTCTACATGTCCTGTCTACATCAGTCTCTCCTCATTCATTCTCTCTACATGTCCTGTCTACATCAGTCTCTCCTCTCTCATTCTCTCTACATGTCCTGTCTACATCAGTCTCTCCTCTCTCATTCCCTCTACATGTCCTGTCTACATCAGTCTCTCCTCATTCATTCTCTCTACAAGTCCTGTCTACATCAGTCTCTCCTCTCTCATTCTCTCTACAAGTCCTGTCTACATCAGTCTCTCCTCTCTCATTCTCTCTACAAGTCCTGTCTACATCAGTCTCTCCTCATTCATTCTCTGTACATGTCCTGTCTACATCAGTCTGTCCTCTCTCATTCTCTCTACATGTTCTGTCTACATCAGTCTGTCCTCTCTCATTCTCTCTACATGTCCTGTATACATCAGTCTGTCCTCTCTCATTCTCTCTACATGTCCTGTCTACATCAGTCTGTCCTCTCTCGTGCTCTCTATATGTCCTGTCTACATCTGTCTCTCCTCTCTCATTCTCTCTACAAGTCCTGTCTACATCAGTCTCTCCTCATTCATTCTCTGTACATGTCCTGTCTACATCAGTCTGTCCTCTCTCATTCTCTCTACATGTCCTGTCTACATCAGTCTGTCCTCTCTCATTCTCTCTACATGTCCTGTCTACATCAGTCTGTCCTCTCTCATTCTCTCTACATGTCCTGTCTACATCAGTCTGTCCTCTCTCGTGCTCTCTACATGTCCTGTCTACATCAGTCTCTCCTCTCTCATTCTCTCTACAAGTCCTGTCTAAATCAGTCTCTTCTCATTCTTTCTCTGTACATGTCCTGTCTACATCAGTCTGTCCTCTCTCATTCTCTCTACATGTCCTGTCTACATCAGTCTGTCCTCGCTCATTCTCTCTACATGTCCTGTCTACATCAGTATCTCCTCTCTCATTCTCTCTACATGATCTGTCTACATCAGTATCTCCTCTCTCATTCTCTCTACATGTCCTGTCTACATCAGTCTGTCCTCTCTCTCGTGCTCTCTACATGTCCTGTCTACATCAGTCTGTCCTCTCTCATTCTCTCTACATGTCCTGTCTACATCAGTCTGTCCTCTCTCATTCTCTCTACATGTCCTGTCTACATCAGTCTGTCCTCTCTCGTGCTCTCTACATGTCCTGCCTACATCAGTCTCTCCTCTCTCATACTCTCTACAAGTCCTGTCTACATCAGTCTCTCCTCATTCATTCTCTCTACATGTCCTGTCTACATCAGTCTCTCCTCTCTCATTCTCTCTACATGTCCTGTCTACATCAGTCTCTCCTCTCTCATTCTCTTTACAAGTCCTGTCTACATCAGTCTCTCCTCATTCATTCTCTCTACATGTCCTGTCTACATCAGTCTCTCCTCATTCATTCTCTCTTAATGTCCTGTCTACATCAGTCTTTCCTCATTCATTCACTCTACATGTCCAGTCTACATCAGTCTCTCCTCATTCATTCTCTCTACATGTCCTATCTACATCAGTCTCTCCTCATTCATTCTCTCTACATGTCCTGTCTACATCAGTCTCTCCTCTCTCATTCTCTTTACATGTCCTGTCTACATCAGTCTCTCCTCTCTCATTCTCTCTACATGTCCTGTCTACATCAGTCTCTCCTCTCTCATTCTCTCTACATGTCCTGTCTACATCAGTCTCTCCTCTCTCATTTTCTCTACAAGTCCTGTCTACATCAGTCTCTCCTCATTCATTCCCTCTACATGTCCTGTCTACATCAGTCTCTCCTCTCTCATTCTCTCTACAAGTCCTGTCTACATCAGTCTCTCCTCATTCATTCTCTCTACATGTCCTGTCTACATCAGTCTCTCCTCTCTCATTCTCTCTACATGTCCTGTCTACATCAGTCTCTCCTCTCTCATTCTCTCTACAAGTCTTGTCTACATCAGGCTCTCCTCATTCATTCTCTCTACATGTCCTGTCTACATCAGTCTCTCCTCATTAATTCTCTCTTAATGTCCTGGCTACATCAGTCTTTCCTCATTCGTTCTCTCTACATGTCCTGTCTACATCAGTCTCTCCTCTCTCATTCTCTCTACATGTCCTGTCTACATCAGTCTCTCCTTTCTCATTCTCTCTACACGTCCTGTCTACACCAGTCTCTCCTCTCTCATTCTCTCTACATGTCCTGTCTACATCAGACTCTCCTCTCTCATTCTCTCTACAAGTACTGTCTACATCAGTCTCTCCTCATTCATTCTCTCTACATGTCCTTTCTACATCAGTCTCTCATCTCTCATTCTCTCTACATGTCCTGTCTACATCAGTCTCTCCTCTCTCATTCTCTCTACAAGTCCTGTCTACATCAGTCTCTCCTCGTTCATTCTCTCATTTCATTCTCTCTTAATGTCCTGTCTACATCAGTCTTTCCTCATTCATTCTCTCTACATGTCCAGTCTACATCAGTCTCTCCTCATTCATTCTCTCTACATGTCCTGTCTACATCAGTCTCTCCTCATTCATTCTCTCTACATGTCCTGTCTACATCAGTCTCTCCTCTCTCTTTTGTTTACATGTCCTGTCTACATCAGTCTCTCCTCTCTCATTCTCTCTACATGTCCTGTCTACATCAGTCTCTCCTCTCTCATTCTCTCTACATGTCCTGTCTACATCAGTCTCTCCTCTCTCATTCTCTCTACATGTCCTGTCTACATCAGTCTCTCCTCTCTCATTCTCTCTACAAGTCCTGTCTACATCAGTCTCTCCTCATTCATTCTCTCTACATGTCCTGTCTACATCAGTCTCTCCTCTCTCATTCTCTCTACATGTCCTGTCTACATCAGTCTCTCCTCTCTCATTCTCTCTACAAGTCCTGTCTACATCAGTCTCTCCTCATTCATTCTCTCTACATGTCCTGTCTACATCAGTCTCTCCTCATTCATTCTCTCTACATGTCCTGTCTACATCAGTCTCTCCTCATTCATTCTCTCTACATGTCCTGTCTACATCAGTCTCTCCTCATTCATTCTTTCTTAATGTCCTGTCTACATCAGTCTTTCCTCATTCATTCTCTCTACATGTCCTGTCTACATCAGTCTCTCCTCTCTCATTCTCTCTACAAGTCCTGTCTAAATCAGTCTCTCCTCATTCATTCTCTCTACATGTCCTGTCTACATCAGTCTCTCTTATTCATTCTCTCTTAATGTCCTGTCTACATCAGTCTCTCCTCTCTCATTCCCTCTACATGTCCTGTCTACATCCGTCTTTCCTCATTCATTCTCTCTACAAGTCCTGTCTACATCAGTCTCTCCTCTCTCATTCTCTCTACATGTCCTGTCTACATCAGTCTCTCCTCTCTCATTCTCTCTACATGTCCTGTCTACATCAGACTCTCCTCTCTCATTCTCTCTACAAGTACTGTCTACATCAGTCTCTCCTCTCTCATTCCCTCTACATGTCCTGTCTACATCAGTCTCTCCTCTCTCATTCTCTCTACATGTCCTGTCTACATCAGTCTCTCCTCATTCATTCTCTCTTAATGTCCTGTCTACATCAGTCTCTCCTCTCTCATTCCCTCTACATGTCCTGTCTACATCAGTCTCTCCTCATTCATTCTCTCTACATGTCCTGTCTACATCAGTCTCTCCTCTCTCATTCTCTTTACATGTCCTGTCTACATCAGTCTCTCCTCTCTCATTCTCTCTACATGTCCTGTCTACATCAGTCTCTCCTCTCATTCTCTCTACATGTCCTGTCTACATCAGTCTCTCCTCTCTCATTCTCTCTACATGTCCTGTCTACATCAGTCTCTCCTCTCTCATTCTCTCTACAAGTCCTGTCTACATCAGTCTCTCCTCGTTCATTCTCTCATTTCATTCTCTCTTAATGTCCTGTCTACATCAGTCTTTCCTCATTCATTCTCTCTACATGTCCAGTCTACATCAGTCTCTCCTCATTCATTCTCTCTACATGTCCTGTCTACATCAGTCTCTCCTCATTCATTCTCTCTACATGTCCTGTCTACATCAGTCTCTCCTCTCTCATTCTCTTTACATGTCCTGTCTACATCAGTCTCTCCTCTCTCATTCTCTCTACATGTCCTGTCTACATCAGTCTCTCCTCTCTCATTCTCTCTACATGTCCTGTCTACATCAGTCTCTCCTCTCTCATTCTCTCTACATGTCCTGTCTACATCAGTCTCTCCTCTCTCATTCTCTCTACATGTCCTGTCTACATCAGTCTCTCCTCATTCATTCTCTCTACATGTCCTGTCTACATCAGTCTCTCCTCATTCATTCTTTCTTAATGTCCTGTCTACATCAGTCTTTCCTCATTCATTCTCTCTACATGTCCTGTCTACATCAGTCTCTCCTCTCTCATTCTCTCTACAAGTCCTGTCTACATCAGTCTCTCCTCATTCATTCTCTCTACATGTCATGTCTACATCAGTCTCTCCTTATTCATTCTCTCTTAATGTCATGTCTACATCAGTCTCTCCTCTCTCATTCCCTCTACATGTCCTGTCTACATCAGTCTCTCCTCTCTCATTCTCTCTACATGTCCTGTCTACATCAGTCTCTCCTCATTCATTCTCTCTTAATGTCCTGTCTACATCAGTCTCTCCTCTCTCGTTCTCTTTACATGTCCTGTCTACATCAGTCTCTCCTCTCTCATTCTCTCTACATGTCCTGTCTACGTCAGTCTCTCCTCTCTCATTTTCTCTACATGTCCTGTCTACATCAGTCTCTCCTCTCTCATTCTCTCTACATGTCCTGTCTACATCAGTATCTCCTCTCTCATTCTCTCTACATGTCCTGTCTACATCAGTCTCTCCTCTCTCATTCTCTCTACATGTCCTATCTACATCAGTCTCTCCTCTCTCATTCTCTCTACATGTCCTGTCTACATCAGTCTCTCCTCATTCATTCTCTCTACATGTCCTGTCTACATCAGTCTCTCCTCTCTCATTCTCTCTATATGTCCTGTCTACATCAGTCTCTCCTCTCTCATTCTCTCTATATGTCCTGTCTACATCGGTCTCTCCTCATTCATTCTCTCTACATGTCCTGTCTACATCAGTCTCTCCTCTCTCATTCTCTCTATAAGTCCTGTCTACATCAGTCTCTCCTCATTCATTCTCTCTACATGTCCTGTCTACAACAGTCTCTCCTCTCTCATTCTCTCTACATGTCCTGTCTACAT
This sequence comes from Escarpia spicata, assembly GCA_963995525.1. NCBI lineage: Eukaryota > Metazoa > Annelida > Polychaeta > Sabellida > Siboglinidae > Escarpia > Escarpia spicata. Next base: position 5,903,316 of record OZ023217.1, read on the forward strand.
CAGTCTCTCCTCTCTCATTCTCTCTACAAGTCCTGTCTACATCAGTCTCTCCTCTCTCATTCTCTCTACATGTCTGGTTACATCAGTCTCTCCTGTCTCATTCTCTCTACATGTCATATCTACATCAGTCTCTCCTGTCTCATTCTCTGTACATGTCCTGTCTACATCAGTCTACCCTCTCTCATTCTCTCTACATGTCCTGTCTACATCAGTCTACCCTCTTTCATTCTCTCTACACGTCCTACCCATCTCAGTTTGCTAACAGTTATTTTTTTCAGGTGTTTCTACATTCATAAATATACTAAACACCCCCTCATGACATCTACTAAACACCCTATCATGACATCTACTGAACACCCCATGACATCTACTGAACAACCCCTCATGACATCTACTGAACATCCCATCTTGACTTCTATTGTACACTCCATCATGCCATCTATTAAACACCCCCTCATGACATTTATTGTACACCCCTCACGCCATCTACTAAACACCCCCTCATGAAATTTATTGTACACCCCTCATGACATCTACTAAACATCCCATTATGAAATTTATTGTACACCCCTCATGACATCTACTAAACGCCTCCTCATGACATCTATTGTACACCCCTCATGACATCTACTAAACACCCCATCATGACATCTACTGAACACCTCCATGACATCTATTAAACACCCCCTCATGACATCTACTGAACACCCCCTCATGACATTCACTGAACACCTCCTCATGATATCAACTAAACACCCCCTCGTGACATTATGACATCTACTGAAACTTGGGCACAGCAGCAAGGAGAGCCCAAGACAGAAGGGTCTGACGAGATCTTGTATGAGCCTTATGTCCTTCCTGAGGGCACAGAGAGGATAAGTAATATACTGCAATTATATGCGACAGATTTATAAAAGCAGACACCTAAAAAAACAGGATATACATCAACAAATCAAGACAATTTCACTGTAATCTTCCTTTCACTGACAACAAAATGGCCGAGCAATAAAATTAAGTAATTTGCTTTATGATGATAAGCCAAATGTGGAGAATATCTCACGCTGAAGCAATTCTGTTGATAAAAAGTCTGCCGCTTAAAGGTTGTGCAAGGTTGCTGCAGTTTTTCCTGAGCATATCAACCAGTATAGGACGACTGCTTAAATCTAGCAAAATAGCTGCATGATCAATACTTTTACCAATTCTAATTCAAGGGGAGATTTAAAAAAAAATAGACTGTAAAAGGAAATAAGATGGTAATTGGAAAAGAGGCAGGCCAAAGCTACATGAAGACGAACCACAGAAGAGAATTTGAAGGTTGCTGGGTGAAATAATATTAATAATAATAATAAGGTAACTTTTTTGCACTTAAATCCTCGGAAACCAAGCTCAGAGGGGCATCACAACAAAAAAGGTTGGTCCATCTCAAAATCGTTAAGCAGAATTAAAGTTGTCAACAGATGGATGGATGGAATACAATGGCAAGGAAAGCCCAAGACGGAGGAAACTGGTGACATTTTGTGTGATCTTTATGTGACAACCCTGGCCACGAAAAGGATAAGAGTAATTGTGAACATTTACTCATTTATACAAAATGAGGAAGGGGGGTCAATGTTTGCATACTAATTATCAACAGGTCAGTCGCATGTGGATTATATAAGCACAGCGATTGTAGTTAAATCTTTGTAAACATGTAATATGACTGTTGTTATTATACGTCGTTTGCATGTACCTTGTCATAACACTGTCATAAACTTAAATATGACTTTCATTTTCAATCTGGACTATTGATATTTTAAAGTATTAATCAGGGGGGTGGGGATCTGACAATCTGTATGCTCTATATAAACCCCCTAGGTGAACGATCCCCTAGGTAATGTTTGGAGAGAATAGAGAAAGTGAGAATGCTCAGTCACTTATATAATTTCTCATTGAATTTCGACTGAGCCTAATGAAAAATAATTAAATATTAAAGTAAGATAAGGATAAAAAAACTTGCTTGCAGAAGCAGTTTTAAGCAAATAAGCAAGTTTTCTCTGAGCAAATGTCATGCCCCAATGGTAAATGCTCATGGGTGTGTACACCACATAAACACTGGGTCTTCCACATCTCTCATATTCCCCACTGATCTGTTTTGCAGAAACACCACAATATCACACGAGTGACTCTGTGTGACAATCAACCAGACTGTATTGAGTTTCCCGCCGCCATTCCTCTGGTGACAAATTATCACACCCACAGTGAGGCGCGACGAGCCGCTGCATCTCACTGGCATGAGAAGGAACTTGTCTTTATGTCGTCCTTTTCCGCAGTCAATTCATCTCTCCATCAATACAACACATGCATGTTTGTACATGCATACACAGCATATGAATACATAATATGTGCATATACAATACATGTATACACATCACACACACACCTACACATACACACCTACACACACCTACACACACCTACACACACACACACACACACACACACACACACACACACAGACACCACGCGCACACATCCACGCACACATGCACACACACACGCACACACGCACACACACACACACACATGCACACATGCATGCACACACGCACACACACACGCATGCACATACACCACACACACAGACACCACATACACACGCGCACATGCGCGCGCACGCATGTACGCACGCATGCACGCACGCACGCACGCACACACACACACACACACTGTCATGACATCTACTAAACACTCAGTCACAGAGTCACGTCTTCTGCCTGTGTGTGAGTTTGTAACCTTCACCAGTGAAGTAGACAAGGTTCTGCTGCCTTCGTCTGTAACTGATTATGTCTTGAACATTATGTAACACTATTAAACAAGAATTATGGTCACATGACTTTTTCTCTGAATCTTAGTAGCACCTACAGTATTTCTCATGAAAACCAGAAGCAGCTGAATGTTGCTGCAATAGAACATCCATAGACAGTACCATCCCAAAAAGGTGTCTTTCCTGGCAAACATACAAAACATGATCGGCGACTAAGATCAAAGTTATGCCACTTTTATTAGAATATTTATAACAAAACATCACAACAAGTGGTGTGTTATGATTCAAAGTTAGATTTCTCATTTCACATTTCTTTTGAATCTGTTATAATTTGTTATATCTAAGTAATACAACTACTAGAGCTGTACAATACTGGAAATAATAGGGGCTATTAATTTGGTAAGGAATAAATTAATTTGGTAGATGTTATTTTATTGAAAACTGAATAAATATCAACACAATGATTATGATAGCTATGTTACATACATATATATATATATTTATTCAAGAGTTATTTACATATGCAATAATAAAAAACATTACATGGGCAGTTTATTCTCCAAGGGCTCACAATCGTGATTTCTACCTTTTCAATTACATAACACGTCACCCACAATGAGACTGAAGAAAGCATATTAATTAAAACGAATCATCGATCTTAAAATACAAATCTGATGAATAAAAACTACAAAAAACTAACTACTTTAACATACTATTGCAAGGCACTAACCTTCTGAAATCTGCATATACTTGATGATGCCCTAGATTGCTGTCTGGATAAAGTAGTCCTTCACATCAGTCTCCAGCATGCATTTTAGTAGCCATCAACCGGTGATGACACACCGCATTCCTTGACTAGCATGCTTTCTCACGACGCTGCATATCTACCATCTTTCTAGTGTCGTGAGAGAGACGGCACTATCGACGTTGACTCAGTTCCGTCATGTGCAGTCGTTCTAATGACAACGTTGCCCACAAGCAGCAAGCTGGAACGACTGGTTCACGACGAATGGGATGGCAATGGCTAATCAAATGATGCGAGGTGATAGCGATCGGTTTGGCTATGCGCAGTCAGTGAGTACTTAACTGAGATGAATCTACTCCCGGGGCGTTCGACACCATCGCAAACCCTCATTCACAAACAGGCCCACAGACGACGCCGGGAAGAAAATCAATCTTTGCCAGGAACAATATCCTCATAATTACCATGCAGCTAACACACATAGACAAGTCAAAATGACATCTTGGTGATAAATGTCACCTTGCCATTACAGCACATGTGGCGTTATATGTGGTAAATACTGTGCTACAGTGAAGAAATGCACGCTCCACAGATGGATATTTGTCAAGAATATATTGTTAACAAATCTGCCAATCTACGATTTATGGTACTAATTAACCCGGGCAAGGACGGATTGCAAACGTTCTCTTGTTTCCAAATAAGATTTTCCGGGAATTTGCAAAATTAACCTAAAATTACACATCTTTCAGACATACGAATTTACCATAATTACTTCTGTCATTTGCCGAATATAATAAAGCAATAAAACCTCCATTCATTGCAAAAAGCGGTCTCGATTTGACATGAATAAAAAATTAGCTTCTCGTGTGATTTGCAAAATTAACCAAACAGAAAACACAATATACCTTTCAAAAATATCAATTTCCTACCGTTATTCCCACAGATTTCAGGGTGTAATTAGGTAATAAATCAAGTTTTTTGTTTGCATCACTCAGAAAAAGGAAGTCTTCCATCTTGTGTTGGCACCGAACATCTCAACAGGAGAAATTCCCCCTCCATCTCTCCCAATCTGGGACCCAACCCACCCTCCCCCACCACTACACCATCACTCAAAATCTCACCGCTATGACTGATCAATCAATCGTAATCAAATAAATATTATAATCATGCCAACTCGGATGAACGCTCAGCAAGGTCTAATTGCCACTACTAATTAATTATGCACCGTAATCAGTTAAAAGCTTAAGAACAGACAGGTGACAGTGTCATGTGACTAAAATGCATAAAAGGATGTCTCAAAAAGGACACTCAAGATAGCAGAGATGACCAGATCTATGACATCATTATAACACTGGATAATGTGCTACCATCAGATGATACTGCCTATTAAATAATTATATACAATACTTGTTGTTTCATTTTTTTATTATTGATAACATTTTAGTTCAAGACATCATCAGAGATCAGAAGAAGAATAGCCATAGCAACACAGAAATTAAATAATCTAAAAAATGTATGGAAAGGACAAAACATACCAACAAAGATAAGAATGTTAAAAACCTGCGTTTTCCCAACAGCTCTATACGGGAGCGAAACGTGGACACTGAACAAAGAAGACGTTAGAAAAATACAAGCGTTTGAGATTAAATGCTACAGAAAAGTCCTAAGAGTGCCATGGATAACAAGAACAACCAATGCAGAGATTCTTTAAAAATTAGACATAAAGAACTGTCAACTAGTGAATAGAATAAAAGGACTAAAACCGAGTTATTTTTTATACATCAAAAGACATAATTCCTTACAGAAAACAGTCCTAGAAGGCAAAGCGCAGGGGAAGAGAGGAAGGGGAAGACCAAGGAGAAGATGGGAGCAGGACATCAGCGACTGGTTGGAAGACGACATAGTGAGAGCAGGGAGACGAACGGCAGACAGAGCAGCGTATCGAGGGATCATCTGGGCAGCTACGTCTCGCAGAGATATGCTGAACTGAAGAAGAACATTTTAGTTTAAAATAACCATATTTGATTTTATACTGAACTACATTTTATCTCTATTTTTATTGACATAAATTTATATGTATCAGATTACATTTATATTATTGTTTCAGTCTTTTAGTTTTACATTTTTTATATTTATGTATCATGTACATATATCAAAAACAATACCAAGATATTTGTTCATTAAATCGCATTATATATTTATTAATGTTATAAATAGGCTACATTTTTTATTCCTCACAATGTTTAATTATTCTTACATCATGTGATGGAGAGCACGCATGCACAAAAGCATGCATGCATGCACACACTCACATGTATTCATGCATGCATGCATGCACACTCACATGTATTCATGCACGCCTACATGCACACATGCACGCTTACACACACACCTCCAGAACAAATGTAGGTACCAAGTCAAACATCAGTTTTACCATAATGTCCGTATGTGTTGGGACACCATATGTTTTGTGACCTCCTAAAATGTAAAAAAATTATTTCTTTTCTTCACCGTATGTTTTGGGACACCTTTGTAAATAGTTTTATTTTTGTCCCCATGTATTGGGACTCCTATTATTTGTATTTCTGACAAGCGCGTACCCACTTTTGGTGTATTACAATCCCAGCTGCTCTGATGTAAACAACACAAACTTGGGTGATGTAACTACTGCAGCACCAGCAATGATATTTCACCCTTCTCTCAGCTACCAGCTGTGGCCTTTATACATTTAGGAAGTGTCACAACACGCATCTAAAATCCTAGTTGCAGTCCCCCGATGTTTGTCTGGAATGTACAAAACTGCATGATCTCTCGACTGTCTGCATTGTCCCGAAACTTGCACATCATTTCACGTATAGTTGATGTTTTAATCTGCAGTACGTTTAGTAGGAATTCTAAGAATAACTCTGGGTCTGAACTGGCCCCTAGATTCACTGCTGGGCCCCTAATTACTCCATGTCTGGCCTGCTCGTTAAATTTGGCCAATCTTACAGCTGTACTGTTATAATTATAGCTGGAAAGATCATCTCCTAGTACACTGAAACACTTGTTGCCACTTTCCACACCAAGGCTCAGTCTAATTATAGCTGGGAAGATCAGCTCTAAGTACTCTGAAACAACTTTGCCATTTGCCACATCAAAGCACAGTTAACTGCAAGTGGATTTCTGATCAGACGACGTCAATAACTTCAAGGCACCTGCTAAAAACCTTTTTGTCCTAATTTTAAAAACGATGTACACTCTATAGTTTAGCCACTAAAAAACAGTTAGCAACAGGGTACTAGACGAGGTAACCATGGTGAAGTTACAAAGCCAGATTAACACCATGGTAAAAAAACTGGGACGACATGACGTCAGGATTCGTTCGTGTATTGGGACAGTGAATCTGAGAATTATTTTTGTGCACCGTATGTTTTAGGACAGCTGATAATTTTATTATTTCTAAGTATCTCAATACATACGGTCGTTACGGTAATTCAAACTCCCCCAACAACTAACTACAACCAAGAATAATGTATGCAATAAAAACAAATTGTGACACTGACGATAAAATCAGCAGAAACTGTTTGTCGACCTTGAGTAAAGCCACGACACCTCTTAAGGCATCGGTTATTCAAGAGCCAAAAACAACTTGTTGTTCACTGCATGCAAAGCAGAACCACTCAAAACATGATTTCAGATACAGTCCCCAATCACAAAAGCTGTCCATTAGTAAAATGCAAAGTATAAATTATTCATGCTCTCCTCTGTTGCGCAAACGCTTGCCTGGTGTGCGTGCATTCAAATGTGCATTAGTGCAGAGAGTTGCACTTGTGTTGTGCTTCAATCCGCCGATGCATTTATTTATGTCACGTTTAAGTGGCGGTGAAATGTCTTACACAAAATTAGATGATGTGTTAAGAAATTAGAACACTTGAAGGGACGTGTTTGGTGGTCGTTTAATGCTGGTTCTACTATGCGCATCTTTGATGCGATGTGGCACAACAAATGATGTTGATGTGAGTTTATTTGCATTTCTTCAGAGCAGTTGGTGGTTTCTCTAAATGTGTCCCTATTTTGGATACAAATGTCTGCCGTGACAGATGTTCCTGTTGCCATTAACTTGCACCAAGTTGTTTCAATACAAATTGTCAATTAGTTTCCACCTGATAGGACATTTTAGTTTTATGTTATAACTTTATGGTTTTCTTAGTAGTGATGACTGAGGTGATGGTTGTGGTGATGATAACTGTTGTGAAGTAATGAGTGTGATGGAGATGGTTATGATAACTGTGGTGATGGTGATGGTTATGAAAACTGTGGTGATGGTGATGGTTATGATAACTGTGGTGATGGTTATGATAACTGTGGTGATGGTTATGATAACTGTCGTGATGGTGATGGTTATGATAACTGTCGTGATGGTTATGATAACTGTGGTGATGGTGATAACTGTGGTGATGGTTATGATAACTGTTGTGATGGTGATGGTTATGATAACTGTGGTGATGGTGATGGTTATGATAACTGTGGTGATGGTTATGATAACTGTTGTGATGGTGATGGTTATGATAACTGTGGTGATGGTGATGGTTATGATAACTGTCGTGATGGTTATGATAACTGTCGTGATGGTTATGATAACTGTGGTGATGGTTATGATAACTGTTGTGATGGTGATGGTTATGATAACTGTGGTGATGGTGATGGTTATGATAACTGTTGTGATGGTGATGGTTATGATAACTGTCGTGATGGTGATGGTTATGATAACTGTTGTGATGGTTATGATAACTGTGGTGATGGTCAATTATGATGCTAATGTTTGTCAGGCCTGTTAAAGCTCAAGGACTTTGTTACAACTCAAGGAGCCTGTTACAACTCAAGGAGCCTGTTACAACTCAAGGAGCCTGTTAAAGCTCAAGGACTTTGTTACAACTCAAGGAGCCTGTTACAACTCAAGGAGCCTGTTAAAGCTCAAGGACTTTGTTACAACTCAAGGAGCCTGTTACAACTCAATAATAATAATCTTTATTTTATATAGCGCCATATCCATAGCGTTCATAGCGCTTTACATAAAACTAAAATATAAATAGTAAAAATTAAACAAATTTAATATAAAAGTAAAAACAATTAAGATAATAATGCCGTGTAAACATAAATAGATTAAAAAGAAAACAATTCTCATGGTAAAGTAAGTAGTTAAAACGTTCTTTCTGCTGTTAAGAAGATCAAGATAAAAATATGAATAACTTAGAATAAAAAAAAGTTTCTGTGGTCTTTCAAGCAGAATACACCATAATGAAAAGGTAAGTTTTTAAGGCTGCCTTGAAGGATTGCAGGGAGGCTTTGGAAGTAACAGTAGTTGGTAGATTATTCCATACTGTAGCGGCAGCGTGAACGAATGAGCATTCACCAGCTTTGGTTCGGGCTCTTTCACCAACAAGATTATTACCATCAGCAGAACGGAGATGTCTGGCTGGTTTGTAAGGTGACACAAGTGACTGCATATAAGGTGGCGATAGTTCAGCATTTAACGCCTTATACGTGAGTTCAGCTATTTTATAAGTAATGCGTTGCTGGACAGGCAGCCAATGGAGTTGGCGCAGTAGTGGTACCGCACTGTCAATGAATCTGTTACCTCAAGGAATCAACTCGAGGAGCCTATTACAACCTGAGGCATCTGTTACAACCTGACACATCTGTTACAACCTGAGGCATCTGTTACAACCTGAGGCATATGTTACAACCTGAGACATCTGTTACAACCTGAGGCATCTGTTACAACCTGAGGCATCTGTTACAACCTGAGGCATCTGTTACAACCTGAGGCAACTGTTACAACCTGAGGCATATGTTACAACCTGAGGCATCTGTTACAACCTGAGGCATATGTTACAACCTGAGGCATCTGTTACAATCTTAGGCATCTGTTACAACCTGAGGCATCTGCTACAAACTGAGGCATCTGTTACATGGGAAACGGTCCAAAAAGAAACACTTATCGAAAGAAGCCATTAAAAAAATTAAGTATAAACAAATGATGTGGAAGTCATATAGACATACTGGAAATGATGAAGACTACAACATTTTGTAAAGAAGCACTAAACCAAGTTACAGTTGAAATTAGAAATTCAAAGAGAAGCTATGAACAACAATTAGCTAGTAATATAAAACATGACAGCAAGAGTTTTTATACGTATGTTCGAAGCAAACCGAAAGTTCAGGATAAGGTCAGTCCTCTAGAAGATAGTGCTGGAAATATAATATCAGAGGGATTCATAATGGCAGAAGACCTGAATGAGTATTTTAGTTCGGTGTTTACCAGATAAAATATTAGTTCACTGCCAGTACCAGAGGTTAAGTTCAAGGGGGCAGAATCAGACTATTTAGGACAGTTAATTGTAACCCCAAAAATGGTAGCTAAAACAATTAGGGCTATGAAGGATAATAAATCATCTGGAGTGGATGGGATTCTGCATAATTAAATTACTATTGGAAATTGTAGAACAAATTAGCATACTGCTTGCAACAGTTTTCAATTTGTCATTAGAAGAGGGAGTGGTTCCTTTAGAATGGAAAGAAGCAAATATTATTTAAAAAAAGGTTCGAGAAACAAGTCAGAGAACTATAGACCAGTGAGTTTAACATTGGTGATTTGCAAATTATTAGAAGGCTAATTAAAGATCACATGGTGGATTTTCTTGTTAAACATAACTTGATAAACCCATCTCAACATGGGTTTCTAAAAGTGAGGTCATGCTTAACAAATATATTATGTTTTTTGGAAGACATCACTAAGTGGGTAGACAAGGGATCACCAGTAGATAAAATCTACTTAGATTTTCAAAAAGTGTTCAACAAAGTGTCACATCAAAGATTACTGCTTAAGCTAATGGCCCGTGTCATAGGAAATTGTATAATTGACTGGATAGAAAAATGGCTGATTGACAGAAGACAATGGGTAGTTGTTGATGGGAGGCTTCAAACTGGAAATCAGTTTTGAGTGGGGTACCAGTACTGGGACCTATATTATTCTTAATATATATAATCGATTTGGACGATGATATCAAAAGCAAGGTGTTGAAATTTGCGGATGATACAAAAGTGTTTAGAAGGATTAAAAGTGATGGAGATAGACAGCATTTACAAGACGATCTTGATAGGTTGATCAAATGGTCTGAAAAGTGGCAAATGTTGTTCAATTTTGGGAAATGTAAATGCCTTCACACAGGACATGGGAACGAATGTGTAGAATATACAATGGGGGGAACTGTACTAAGTACTACTGTAAAAGAAAAAGACTTAGGGCTGACTATTAGTGCTGACATGAAGGTTTCAGAGCAGTGTGGAAATGCAGCTTCAAAAGGAAATCAAATCCTTGGATTGATTAGGCGAAATATAGCATATAAAGAAAAAGAACTAATAATACCGCTGTACAAAACAATAGTTAGGCCTCACTTAGAATATTGTATACAAGCGTGAGGCCATATCGCAAGAAGGACATAGATATGCTAGAAAGAGTACAGAGGAGAGTGACTAAAATGATACCAAAACTGAGGGATCTTAGTTATGAAAAACGCCTAAAAGAATGTGGTTTAACAACATTAGAGACCAGGAGATTGAGAGGAGATCAGATAGAAGTGTTTAAAATATTGAATGGTTATGAAAATATTGATAGAAATATTGTTTTCGTAGTTAAAAAAGATAGAAGAACTAGAAGACATGAAGTTATATTAGTAAAGGAGCAGTGTAGATTAGATATAAGAAAGTTCTCATTTTCATAAAGGACTGTATATGAATGGAACAGATTACCTGCTGATTGTGTGCGTGCTAGTAGTGTGAATATGTATAAAAATAAAATTGACACATACCTCAGAAGGGCGGGACACATGTAGATAACAGGGTTGGACTCGATAAGCCAAAGGGATTCCCCTTGTCCACCTGCCATCTAGAGTTAATTATGTAGGTGACAATCTTGTTAAATCTTGTTAAATCAAGGACCTGTTACAACTCAAGGTGTATGTTACAACTAAAGGGGGCACATTACAACTCGAGGTATAAGTTACAACTCAAAGGAGCCTGTTACAACTCAATGAGATTGTTACAACTCAAGGAGTCTGTCACAATTCAATGAGTCTGTTACAACCCAAGGGTTCTGTTACAGATCAAGGACTCTGTTACAACTTCAGAAGTATGTTACAACTCAAGGAGCCTGTTACAACTCAAAGAGTTTGTTACAACTGAATGAATCTGTTAAAACTTGATAAGTATGTTAGAACTCAAGGAGTCTGTTACAACTCAAGGACTATGTTACAACTCAAGGAGCCTGTTACCATTCAAGGTGCCTGTTACAACTCAAGGAGAGCCTGTTACAACTCAAGAGTCTGTTACAACTCAAAGACTCTGTTAAAACTCAAGGACTCTGTTACAACTCACAGAGCCTGTTACAACTCAAGGAGCCTGTCATAACTCAATGAGTCTGTTACAACTCAATGAGTCTGTTACAACTGAAGGAGTCTGGTAAAACTCAAGGAATGTGTTACATCTCAAGGAGCCTATTATAATTCAAGGAGTTTGTTACAACTCAAGAACTATGTTACAACTCAAGGCCTGTTACCACTCAAGGAGTCTATTACAACTCAAGAGTATGTTACAACTCAATGAGTCTGTTACAACTCAAGAGTATGTTACAACTCATGGACTCTGTTACAACTCAAGGAGCCTGTTACAATTCAAGAGTCTGTTACAACTCAAAAACTCTATTACAACTCAAGGACTCTGTTACAACTCAAGGAGCCTGTTACAATTCAATGAGTCTGTTACAACTGAAAGAGTCTGTTACAACTCAAGGAATGTGTTACATCTCAAGGAGCCTATTACAACTCAAGGAGTTTGTTACAACTCAAGAACTATGTTACAACTCAAGGAGCCTGTTACCACTCAAGGAGCCTGTTACAACTCAAGAGTATGTTACAACTCAGTGAGCCTGTTACAACTCAAGAGTATGTTACAACTCAAGTACTCTGTTATAACTCAAGAGTCTGTTACAATTCAAGGACTATGTTACAACTCAAGGAACCTGTTACAACTCAAGAGTCTGTTACAACTCAAAGACTCTGTTATAACTCAAGGACTCTGTTACAACTCAAGGAGCCTGTTACAATTCAATTATTCTGTTACAACTCAAGGAGTATGTTACAATTCAAGGAGTTTGTTACAACTCAAGGACTATGTTACAACTCAACGAGCCTGTTACCACTCAATGAGCCTGTTACAACTCAAGAGTCTGTTACAACTCAAGAGTATGTTACAATTCAAAGACTCTGTTACAACTCAAGGAGCCTGTTACAACTCAAGGAGCCTGTTACAACTCAAGAGTCTGTTACAACTCAAACACTCTGTTATAACTCAAGGACTCTATTATAACTCAAGAGTTTGTTATAAGTCAAGGAGTCTGTTACAATTCCAGGAGCTTGGTCTGAAAAAACTCCAAGAGCCTGGCCCAGTCGAAGTCAAGGAGCCTGGCCTGTCCCCTTTAGAAATCAAGGATTTGACTCTCCCTCAGCTCTGAAGGCTTCTGACAATGATGGATAGGCAAAACATTAGCGCAGCGCAGCGGAACAGGGAGAACATATTGAGAAGTCAGTGATGCAGCATGACAGCACAGGGGCACATGTTCGGGACGCGGTGCTGCTAAAGTCATCACTCTCCTAGTGATGTCAGCCCACACTCCCAGTTCCCACTGTGAGGTTGTCCCTGCACTTTGTTGATTGTCATCTTAATGGGACATTGTCACAGAACGTTTGTGTCACTGCACGACTCGAGGGGGTCCAATGTAGTGTGGCGAGTCGATAGATTCTTACAGCTGAAAACAATATGGAAGCTATCTCACCTCTCTATGGGGTTTCACCTTTACTCATCCTCGCAAACAAGGTGGTAGTTAACTACATGACATCTGGCAGATATCCCATGCAATGTGTGGAAGTTCGTTGAATTATTTGAACTAACTGCCTATGTTGGTCGTACTATAAAACCGTGATGTAGAAACTCCTGCACCCCACATCAAAGAGCAGTTGCAGGAAATCACAGTATAATTACACGTTTGACCATTATCCCGAGCAGCTGAGTGATAATGTGTATTCAAATAATTACAACTACGTCCTGGACATCACATGTAATATCAGCCAAGAATGGATGAAATCCAAACAGCCAAATCTTGAATGGCAATGAGGTGACTGATTCAGTTTAATTTCATTGTTTTACCAAGGTGATTTGCCAGGGATATGAGGACAGCAGTGCCCCCTAGCATACGAGAATGTCGTGAACTCTTCACTGACCCCCTCCCCATCACAGAATTAGTCTTTATATTTTGCTTCATCTTCAACTTCTTTGTTTAACATTAGTAAATTACTAAGTAGACAAACTGAATTGCCAGCCATTTGGTAAACATCAAAAACTTATAATGTTACAGAAGGTTAAATAATGTTTGATTACTTTTAAAGTATTTCTAGTGTTTGACTGGCACTTTTATCACTGCTACACACACATGCATGCACACATGCATGGATGCACACGCACACACACACTTATACAAACACATTGCATAAGATGTAGCATGTCTAAAATCAACATAATATAAGATTTTAAAATGCAGCTTGCAACAAACAGCCGTGTATTCAATGGGACAGCAGGGTGTCTTCCTTAAATACTATTCTTTTCATGATACCGTTACCATTTTGCATTAAAATATACAATATCTCAGGATATTTTACACCATCAACTGGGTATCCCTGGTATAACAGATACAACATCCTCAGAAGACAGACTCTAAGAAAAGGCCCCAGCTGTTTACCTCTGCCACTGAATCTGATATGCCCAATTTTTGTCTTGTGCTTCAGTGAAGGCCATGATTAGTTTTCTGAAGTACCCAGACATTATGCTCTTTCTACCGTGCTCAACCAAATCCACTAAATCAATCAATGCATGCCGCTAGACATGTAGAACAAATTGCTGGCTGTTACTGTTAGCACTTGCAAGTTCCAGTATAAGCTAGTTCCAGTACAGCACTGTATTCCCCATGGAAAACAATGCTAAAAAACCATGAAGCAATTCCATGATCCAATTTTAATAACTGCATTTTTTGGTATTTGTCATGTCAGCAGTTTGCAGTACTTAGCGGTTGCGTCAAATCTTACAAATAAAAAAAAAAATTACCTTTGAAGTTGAAAGATTGCCCAGTCATTCGTCACCCAAACAATTCATCCATGAAATTCAAGGTAAGTGTGCAAGTCACCCTGTGTTCAGTTTGTGATGCGATCACGTAAAATGTTCAATACAATTCACTGTCAGCTCAAATGAATAGTTTATTGTATCGTCGAAGAATATGATGTCCAGGCAAAAGTTTCGAGATGTGCCCATGATGGCAAGGGGGAGGGGGTTCGGTTTAGGATGGGAGAGTTAGAGTCGGTTCTTCGTTTAAGGTTCGTTTAAGCCTATATATTGTTACACATGGACAGATCTCGGAACTTCTTCCTGGGATGCGTTGATACACCTAATAAACATGCATTGCAAATTCTTATTCTTACAGTGTTCATACCCACGATATACTTTGATAATATATGTAGGCTTATTTATGTGGTGCATGCTAATTTTTGTCTGCATGTTTTCCTTTTTTCAGTGAAAGATAGTGGGGACACCAGCAGTGTGAGGGCTTTGTCTTACAGATCCATGGCAAAGAATGAAAAAACATACAAAATGCAAGTACATACAGCATTTTACATTATTAACTGATAATTGATCGAATGATCTTGAAACTTCTACGAATCATTTGTATTTCCAGCCTTCACATTCTGTCTCATGTTTACAGCATGCCTGTAAATGTGTTTAGGAGCGTGTTTGTGTGTAGTTGTGATTGTATTAGTATTTTCAGTGGAGAAATGTGCTGTGTGGGACACGAGATGTGTGACATGCCATGACATTGTTGTAAGGTGAAAGTCATGTTTGTATTTTTCAGATGGTGCTGTTGAAAACAAGCGGTCTGTCTGTCCAGTTTAGTTCCTGTGAGTGCAAAGCAAAATCTGCTAAGTGCAGCCACCTCATTACACTGCTCTACAGCCTAGCCCATTTCTACAAGCTGGGACTGAAGGCAGTACCACCTGTTCTTAGCAAGACCTGGCAACCACAACAGTGGCACCTACCAGCACGCCAGGTGGGGATCCATCCAGAGTGTGTCAACTCGATCAATGTATCCAAGGTGAAGCCCCCAAGAAGAGACAAAAACTACTCAAAAGAAAAAGATGGTCACCAAGGGATTGTTGCCAACTTTGTAGTGCCCTCTGCAGCCAGCCATCCCTTTGACACAGATAGCTGATTCCATGCGCTCGGCCCTGCAAGCTACCGGAAAAGACCTACATATCACCTGTCTGTTGCCAGATTCATCTGTTCTGACCATCTCAACAAATAGCTTCGGTGCAGTTCCAAAAAGTTCTGTACTGGCAACACAACAACCTCATCTAGAGAAAGGGGCCATCTTTTTTTTTGATCCAGCAGCACCAGACTTCCCATGTTTGGTTTCTTCCCCACAAGACACTTTGTACCAGTCTGTTTTGACCAAGGCTGAGCAGGATGTGTCTGATTCACTGTGTTTCGATAAAGCGACTTGTGGAGGTTGAGAAGAAAACACTTGAACAATGAAAGATGCCTATGTGGAAGAGTGTTAGGCCAAAGAGACTGATGGCAAGTCGGTTTCACCAAGTGATCGTCAGACGGAGAGACCATGAAAAACTGGCCAAGTTGCTGCTGTCGGGGAAAAACATTCAGACACAAGCTATGAAGCACGGCACTGAGCAAGAGAAGGAAGCAGCAAAGCTGTACGCAAACCCCACAGGTAGAAATGTGCAAACGGTGGGATTTGTGATCAATGTGCATGGTCCCACCTTGGTGCTTTCCCAGACATGGTCCCACCTTGGTGCTTTCCCAGACATGGTCCCACCTTGGTGCTTTCCCAGACATGGTCCCACCTTGGTGCTTTCCCAGACATGGTCCCACCTTGGTGCTTTCCCAGACATGAAGGTCTTTGATAGTGCTGCCGATACCCCTTTTGGTCTGCTGGAAATCAAATGTCCTGTTTCTGATTCATTCACTAAAGCAAAGTGCCTGAAGCAGGAGGCCGAAGGAACATACAAACTTAAAAGAAATCATGCCTACTTCCATTAATTCACGGGTCCGATGGCACCGACTGGAGTGATGTAGTGCGATTTTTGTTATGTGCAAGCATGACTTCCACTTAGATCGCATTGTGTTCAAGGCTGATGTTTGGGAGGAGATGAATAGAAAACTTGATCTGTTCTTCTTCCAGTACTATCTGCCTCTTCTGGCTGGACAGTAACTTGAAGTCACAGCTCCTTCCCACAGGAAGCCTTTCAGCATAGCCAAAGCTGCCTGTACATATGCATAAAAACTGTAATTGCTGATTGCATGTATTACAGTCCAAATTCTTCTTCATATACACCCTGTATATCTACCATGATATCAGCCATATCTGTCTTCGAGTTTCCAACACAATATACAATTTATACAATTGTTTTTGTAATATTTAGCGGAACAGTCACTGCACATTATCAGGTGCCGATTTGATAGCTGGTAGGATTTGGCACACATACACAAATTACAATCACAACCAGAGTAATGTCGATATGGAAACTACTGTTCTTGCTCCCCAGAATAATGTCCTTTACACATAATTTTTTTAACACGTCCCTGACTACAAAATAATGCAGTTTGGCATTGAATATCTGTTAACAATAAAACACTACTTCTAGCAAAAAAATTGTCATTAGTACAACTAGGAACACAGCAATGTCTATTACCCAAACAACAACGGCGTTTCTTTCACGGAGCTATGGTGTCTTCCTTTCTGTTGCTGTGCATATCCTGCCTCATTTTCGAAACAGGAAGTACTTCCGCATGAATAATGTCTATTATTCCAGAACTGAGAGCCCTTAGTTATGAAATATGCATAAAAGAATATGGTTTGACAACACTAGAGACAAGGAGGTTGAGAGATCACTTAGAAGTTTTTAGGAAATTGAATGGTTATGAAAATACAGACAGGAATATTTTTTCTCAGTCAAGAAAGATAGAAGAACTAGAGGATTTTATATAAAATTAAATCAAATTAGTGAAGGAACAGTGTAGATAAGATATAAGAAAGAATTCATTCTCACAGAGAACTATAAATTAATGGAACAGTTTATCTGTTGATTGTGTGGATGCTAGCAGTTTGAATTTTATTTAAAAAACTGACATATATATATCAGAAGAGTAGGATACACACTGATAAAAATAGTTGGACACTCAGTAAGCCAAAGGCAAATACTCTGAGTGACAAACTGGCAATCTAGTTCAATCTTGACCAATCTACAGGCAGTGCAGAATGGTAATACTGTAGTCTTCAAATGTGCCCTTTCCTTGTTCATAAACTATTTTTTCAGTGTGCAAAAATCCTTGAAAAAGTCTACTGTCAGCTACTCTATCTATATTTCGTGAACCAGGAAATAACACAATGATCTATCCCCATAATCGTCATTTATTGTGTGGACAGACACTGCGTGTGATCCTGCGGACCGGAAGCATGGATATTACTTCACAGACTGCCCTCAGATCGTTACTCATAGAAACTCGCTTCAAGTACAAATATTGGACATTCGGTCGTTACGATAATGGCAATAATACACAGTCAACCATAAGCACTAGATTACCATGGTAGCTCTTTGCAAGCAATACTCCGCAGATCCATAATGGTTGTAATTTCATCCTTGCTGGAGCCCACCAGTGCCTCTTATATGACTGGATAATGGGTCCTTTTGTGGCAGTTCCGTGATGTCTACTGAATGTAATGTTCGTCACATGGCAATATATCTAGCACTTCCTTGCTTAACTTTGGTGGTGTGTTGGTCTATAAACTTTGACCACTGCAATGTCATGTATCAGAGTCAGCCAATATAATTTACCCTCAGTGATCCTGAACAACTAGTGTGTGTGTGTGTGCGTGCGTTCGTGCGTGCGTGCGTGCGTGCGTGCGTGCGTGCGTGTGTGCGTTTGTGTGTGTGCGTGCGTGCGTACGTGCGTACGTGCGTACGTGTGTTTGTTTGTGTGTGTGTATGTGTGTGTTTGTGTGCGCGTGCTTGCATGCAGGTATGCAGGTGTGCAGGTGTGCAGGTGTGCAGGTGTGCAGGTGTGCAGGTGTGCAGGTGTGCAGGTGTGCAGGCATGCGTGTGTGTGTTTGCTTGTGTGTATATGTGTGTTTGTGTTTCCGTGCGTGCGTACTTGTGTACGTGCAGGTGTGCAGGCAGGCATGCATGTGGCTGTGTGTCTGCATTGCATATATATATATGTGTATGCATGCAGACATATGTGTAGATGATCAATGTTTTGATTACAGTACCCAGATATATCAAAATAAGTTTTGAGTGAAATATATATGATTATCAAATGTCCAAAAAATATTGCAAAAAGTACACCATTGTTCAAAATGGGAAGACACAATGCATCTTGGGGTCATTCAGTAATTCTCCTTTGGTGATTAAATTACAAATAGACTTGTGTGCACATGTACGTTCTTCAGATAAAAATGAAATACGTTATATCTTTACGTCAAATGCTATCAATGTGTGGCACTGGTACTGCCACCTAGTGATCCACCTTTTCCTAGAAAGGCTGCCCACAAGCTGAACATATAATTGGTCATCAATCAGTTTAGCGAAACCGATGATGGATTATGAAAATCGAACTGATTCCCAACATTAGTGCATGTGTGGGTTGAAAGAATTATTCCAAATTTTTGGACATTCATTTCAATAAACGCTACTCGGAAGGATGGATTTTCTATGGTCGTTTTTTTGGTTTCAAAATTAATAAAAATACTAGAAATGTTCAAATTGTCCATCAGATGATTTCTGATGTATCTGCCATAAATATAACTATAGCTGTAACAGGATTGTGTTCAGTTATAGCTGCGTAATTATTTACAAATGCAGTGTAATTGTACTTAATTTTAGAACGATAACAAATAACATCATTGATCAATGTATAATAATAAATAAATTTATATTACTTAATTGCTAAATTCAAATAAAAAAAAATTTTTTTTATGATTGATGCGGTAACATAACTTGTCATTGAGCGATCTTGACATTCTGACAGAACTCTTGAATTTTGAGCTGCCTTCATTGTAATCAAGATAATTGCAATGACATTATTATCCGCATTAAACATAATTGATAAAACAAATTAAAAGTGCATATTTCGCTATTTCGCACAGGGCAAAAACAACAGCGTACGTAAGTGGCGCAATCTGGCCGAGTTTTGAAAACGCTAGAAATATTATCTGAACGTATTGGCCGCAATTGTTTCATGTTTCTAGAAAAAAAAAGCTGGGAAAAAGGAATTAAAAGAAAACGGCTGAGGTATAAAGGACTAAATACGTACAATGACACTAAATCAGGGAACGCACGTAGTCGTAGACGTGTAACCAGAAAGTCACAGGTGGCAGCACACTGCACAGGCCACAGCCACCTATGTATCTCGGCCGCTGTACAAGCTCTCCTTATTACTTCTTTAATTATTATACATATTTTTCTCGTCGGCAAATCAGGTGCGATTATTTAATTGCTTACCTTATTCATATAGCAATCGCCCTTTAAGCATACATGAGACCCGTTGAGCGTAAGCCAAGCAACAAAACGCTACACCATTCGTTACGTCTCTCCTATTCCGCAAGAGCTTGCTCGTGGCTCCACAATGTAGCGCCACTGTTTAGATTTTGATACATTTTCACCACCACGTGCCGACACTGATGATTTTTCGGGCCTCTGTATTCCCCGGAACGTTTCCAGAACGGATTTTTAGAATCATCTACCATTCGCTGTATACTTCGCATGAGAATGATACTTCGCAAATAGTTATAATATAACATGTCCGTCAATATGAAGGCGTAACATCTACATTAATGTATATTCATATGCGATGGAACGTCGTTTAGCGGATTTTTTTAATCGTCTACCATTTCGGTGTGCGTTTCGCATGAGACTGATACTTCGCACAAAGCTAACTATTTATGTACTATAATATGTCCGTCAATGTGAAGGCATACTGTTTAAATTAATGTATAATCATATGCGATAGAACATCGCGGAACGTCGATCGAAGATGGAACTAAGACTGCGGATGATGACGGCTTTGTTTTGGCTGTTCCATCTATTGAACACACCTACACTGAGCTACAGGCAATCACTGGCTTCGCGCCTACACTGTCAATAAGACGTCTCACGGGCCCTTCATCTCAAAGTAATATTATGTTTAATATTTTTGTTGTAAAAATTAAATATTAAAAATTGGGATTGCTATACTATGTCTATAACCGGGTTTTATGTATATTGTTACATTATAGTAGATCGAGTCTGTGCGACTAAATCTATGTAGATAGGGTGTAGACTAGTATTATGTTTGCCGTGCCATACTGGGTAACTCAGTCGTGTGTGCGTGCGTGTATGCGTGCGTGTGTGGTTTGTGTGTGTGCTTGCATGTGTAATATCATATACCAGTAGTACACATCTGCTTTACATCATTTACTATATATATATATATACATGCATATATATATATATATATACACACACACTTAAATACACATACACACACACACTTTTAAAAACAAAAAAACAACATCTGTGTATCATTTTCAATATTTATTATGAAAAATCAATATTGTGAAATAACAGTTAATCTTTTCAGCCCGTAGTTTTCCTCCACAGCCAAAAGTGGTGAACTTGAAACAAAATATTGACGTTTTAGCACATTGCTGGTTAACCTTGTGTCCTTATTATTCACATTAGTACATACACATAGAGTAGTAGTTACTATAAGTGGTAACTAATTAGTGCTAATGAGAAAGGAATACACACCTCAGCACTACCCTTGAGACTTAATCTGCTCTTAATTGCAATTAAACACGTGCATGCCACAGCCTCTGGAGCTGATAGTGCACAGTAGACCAGACAATACACAAAATAAGAAATAAGTAAACTGTCTTGCAGGTACTCAAAAACAGATCAATCAGGGATCAATAATTTGTCAGTCTTATTGGCATTTTCACGATACAAAACCATATGAAAATTAGTTTTCAAATGCTACAGGTGTAAAGATACCCGTGTGAATACGATTTAATAGCTCAGGTTGAGAGTGAGTACAACAATTTCTCGTCGGGAGCCTACAGTTTTAGTTTTTAGTCGCATGAGGAGCATACCTTATTTCGTCACATCTTCCTCTCTAACAGAAAAGAACTTATGTATCAATGCAATTTAAACAGCAAAAAATAGTTATTGAAACGCAAGAATTGTATAGCCAAAATGTTAATTATATCGTTAATATCGAAATGTTACTGTTTAACTGTTTATAGTCTCAGTGTTCTAAATTAATGTTCAACATCGAAACGTCCAAAGTCCAAGTGGATTCGCAACATCATCAGACATAGTCACGACGTCTGACATTTGTTGTATGCAAACGCTTCGAGCGTCTGAGTGCTGGAGATGCACTCTTCACAGGTGTCGCTGTGACAGCGACTGGAGGCTCAACAAAGGCGCATCTGTCTGCTCCGTATGCATCTCTGACTCGTTAGCATTGCCCAAGTCCTCGTTCAACTGTGGTTCCTGGGATGGTGTACGTTTGATGTATCGACGATTTCGATGATATGTGCCCGTACCAACTCGGATGTTGTATGCCTTAGGGCCTGAGTTTCCGTCGCAAGTACCGAGGTCCAGGTTTCCTCAACCGGCAGTCAATTTGCGCTATGGCTTTGTTGGAAAAGCACTGGACTGGATGACATCGTTCCTGCAAGACCGGACGAATAGTAATCGGTGACCAATCGTCGAGTACTACTATTCTAACGACAGGTGTCCCGCAAGGCTCTGTCATTGGACCACTGCTTTTTTCATTATATGTCCAACCTATCGGTGACATTATTCGAGCCCATGGATTATTCTTCCACCACTATGCTGACGACTTACATATCTACTCACATTTCGACCTGGATCGTTCCGCTTTAACGGCTGCGGTTCAGCAAATGGAGGACTGTTTGGTTGAAATAAAGAACGGGATGGCATGGAATTCTATGTGCATGAACGACGGCAAGACACAGTATCGTCATATTGTACCCAAGTCTGTGGATGCAATCGTTGATGGCAATGTGATTCGCTTTGGTGGTTCTACAATTACAACTTCACGATGTGTTCAAAGTCTTGGTGTCTTCATTGACAGACACCTAGATATGAAAAAGCAAGTGTCGCAAACTGTCAGTGCATGCTCATTCTACCTCCGCCACATAAATCAGATTAGCCGTTTTTTACCCAAACCGACAAAGGAACGCGTAGTCAATGCCATCATCACATCGCGGATTAACTACTGCAACGCACTCTTGTACGGCACCTCTGCAGTTAACATCGCGCGTCTGCAACGAATACACAACTCGGCTGCCAGACTGATCCTGCGTCGTCCACGTAGTGACAGCGCCACACCCCTGTTACGCGAACATCTTTGGCTGCCTGTTGCGCGCTGAGTGGATTACAAGATACTGGAACTCACGTACCAAGCCATGCACAATGACGCGCCCGTGTACCTGTGTGAACTCGTGCACCCATAAGTGTTGTTCAAACCTGTGACACTCTCGCCAGCTTCAAATGTCGTCTGAAGACACATTTCTTTTGTGTTTCATATTAGTGTCACTCTAGATGAACACTGCCCTCTACTAAAACTAATTTTAATTAGTTATCGTATTCGTATAATGATTATTCATTATTCCTCACGTAAACTATTTTATATCAAATGTTTTACTAAATTATGTATTACTAATAATCATACATATATATTTATTTATTAGTATTATTTTTATATAGTTATTGTACTAGATTGATTATTATTAATATTATTTAATTTTGATCAATAACTGCTATTTATTTACTTCTTTATTTATAAATTCGACATTATTCAATATGTATGTATTTATTTATTTTATTCTTTACCACTAATCTTTATTTTAAATTAATATACATATACCTATTTATTGCAATTCTAAAAAATTTAAGTATTTTAATATGTTGTGAAGCGCCACGAACAATACTGGATGTGGCGCTATGCCAAATAATATATATTATTATTATTATGTGCGCACACTATCATCAGTATTCAGACCTGGTAGTGGACGTGAATAGTGCGTGTTGTAGTAGTGCTCCTGCTTTGCCTTGGCAACTATCAGCGCATGACCATCACTCACAGTGGAATGACGCAGTTGTAGCAGAGGAGCAGCCATGGGAAGCAACGTCACCGCTGCACCCCTCCCGCGCGCGGCGGGGATATTTATTTGCATTACGCGCCCAAGACAAACGCGCATGGCACGCGAGGAAAGCACCCCGCCACATTTGCCGACACCACATCTGATCCGTGGGTATCTTCTGCATATAATGCGAAAAAAATCGGAGAATTGTTTTGTTAACATCCTATGCGTGAATGATTTACCTATGTTTGCAATGAGCAAAAGTCGAATATCTTAAGGAAGTAACACGTTCAAAAGCTTATGTATGAAATGTTTGCGCAGACCAGTCACTTGCCGACCCCACACCTGATCCCTACGTATCTTCAACATTTACTGTGAAAATATCATCGAAATCGGAGATACATTTTGTTTACCTGAATGATTAGTCCTAAGTTTGCAATATATGTGGCAGCAAAAGATCGGATATCTAGGAAATTACACGTTCAAAAGCCTATATCTGACTTGCTGCCGCAGACTGGTCATTTGCCGACCTGTAGGTATCTGTGGCATATATACTGTGAAAATATAGTCTAAATCGGAGAAATGGTTTGGTTAGCCTGCTTGAATGATTAGTCACATGTTGGTAGGGTAGGCTCTAAATAGCAGTAACCGATTAGATAACTTCAGACACATTATATTCCTTAAATAAAATGAGAGACCCTTTAAGGTGTAGGACAATTTATTTTAGAAACTGTACACGTGATACAAATGGCACAAAACCAGTATTTGTCTGAAACACAAGATAATTGTTTTATGTGATCTCACAATTACAGCATAATACGTATTTACGTAAACTTTGTTATGAAGGTTTCACATATATGTTCAGAAGTAGGTATATGTATGTGAAATGTTAGAGCAGGCCGGTCATCTGTCAGCCCGCCATTCGATCCGTGGGTATCTTTGTCATCTTCGGCATAAAATGTGAAAATATCATCGTAATCGGAGAACATTTTTTTAACATCCTATGTTAGAAGTGTTGACCCTAAATAGTAGTAATAGATTGGATAACTTCAGTAACCAGCATTTTCAAACGCCTATATGAAATACTGGCATATATCGGTCAGTTACCGACATGCACACTAGTTGCCAGCACAATGTAGCACCAACACATGAAGTTTTAAGGCAATTGGAAGTAAAATGTTGGTTTCATGGTGGTCTGGAAGGTAGGTTGAAATTATTGTAAAGGTACAATATGTGTTACTCATTCATACATTCCATAGGAGTCGGAAGGGGTTATGGAATACTTCGAGTGGATGGTTAAGCACCACCTCCAGTATTTTGTGAATTTGAAAATATCTCCACGCTTCGAAAGTAATGTCCGACAGCAGCGGGTGCTGACTGTCCGGCTCACACCCCGATATACAACTCGTTCCGACTTTTATGCATTTACTTGCTGTTCTTCTACTAGAATAAATACGTTGACGGTTTGCTGTCCGTCAACTGTCGTTTAATAGCCCGAAACATTGTACACAATTTGTATTTTCACCCCACGAAATATCTGTCAACAGTCAGACAGATAAAATAAAATAATACTCGCTGTTGCCTCTCATTATCATTTATTTCAGAGCCAGACGTCCCTACCGTTGATGTGTTTGGTACCCACGGTCTTTACACACACGACATGACGGGTCTTGCAGAGCCAGACGTCCCTACCGTTGATGAGTTTGGTTCATACGGTCTTTACACACACGACATGACAAGTCTTGCAGAGCCACTAGTCTCTACCGTTGATGTGTTTGGTTCCTACGGTCTTTACACACAAGACATGACAGGTCTTGCAGAGCCAGACGTCCCTACCGTTGATGAGTTTGGTTCCTACTGTCTTTACACACACGACATGACAAATCTTGCAGAGCCACTAGTCTCTACCGTTGATGAGTTTGGTTCCTACGGTCTTTACACACAAGACATGACAGGTCTTGCAGAGCCAGACGTCCCTACCGTTGATGAGTTTGGTTCCTACTGTCTTTACACACACGACATGACAAGTCTTGCAGAGCCACTAGTCTCTACCGTTGATGTGTTTGGTTCCTACGGTCTTTACACACAAGACATGACAGGTCTTGCAGAGCCAGACGTCCCTACCGTTGATGAGTTTGGTTCCTACTGTCTTTACACACACGACATGACAAGTCTTGCAGAGCCACTAGTCTCTACAGTTGATGAGTTTGGTTCCTACGGTCTTTACACACACGACATGACAAGTCTTGCAGAGCCACTAGTCTCTACCGTTGATGAGTTTGGTTCCTACGGTCTTTACACACACGACATGACAGGTCTTGCAGAGCCAGACGTCCCTACCGTTGATGAGTTTGGTTCCTACGGTCTTTACACACACGACATGACAAGTCTTGCAGAGTCAGACGTCCCTACCGTTGATGTGTTTGGTTCCTACGGTCTTTACACACACGACATGACAGGTCTTGCAGAGCCAGACGTCCCTACCGTTGATGTGTTTGGTTCATACGGTCCTTACACACACAACATGACAAGTCTTGCTAATAAGTATATATAATAATGACTATTAACCGGTAACTGATCCTGGCTAACAGATATACGACGTTCCTTTAAATGTTCGGGTGCTTCAAAGATTGAGTTAATACATATTTCTCCTCTCACTTATGTGACAAAATTGGAGCTTAAATTTGCTCTACAAAATGACCACTATACAGCAATACGTTTCTAAAATCATGGGAATTAATTTTAAATATATATATTTTTAATTGTGTATTTATTTATTAAAATTATAAATGGAGAATATTAATAACAGCAAATTAAAAAAAAAAAGATATTCACATTCAAATTACATTGACGTTCATACTATACATTAGTTTTTTGTCCACTTTTGATTATGACATTTATTAATAATCGTAAATATGGAAATGTGTCCTCTTCAAAGCACATAATAAAAAATTCCTAAATTCAGAAAAGGAGATATCTTTATTGGTTTACTATGTAATTTACTCTGCTATTTTCACTAGATATTTAGAGTAAAATATGGATAGTACCTGGTTGTGAAATAGAACGTTTTACTACATTATCAACTAATTCATTTTGGATTCAAGAAAACAATCTAAATACCATAAACATAACATATTCCATTAATTCCAATATATCAAAGAACAGCAGCGATTATATTACTCATGTCTGGTGTAGTAGTGAATGCTGATAAAAACGTATTGTAAGCGCGTGCGATGAATATATGACTTAAATGTGTCTTTTACGCGTGTACCGGTCGTACGATGTGCAGGCGATGCTTTAATTGGCCACGTGTTGCCACACACACAAAAACAATTAGTGCGTTGCGTTGCGACAAAAACAATTATATATATTATTTCACGCGGGCGTTTGCCACGAACCTAGTGTCTACGAAAGCTCGGTATTTCTGGTAATGAGTAGTCAGCAACCACCAGCAACGTGCGCCCATGCAAGGCACACAGGTCTACGGCCAACTTGGCCTATGGCCGCATGGTCACTTCATGCTGTGTAAGTGGCCCTTCCTGCTGTGAGGCTTGGTGTGCTAGACAGTCGTCACATGTCGATATGTACTTCTTCAAGTCCTGAGACATGTGTGGCCAATAGAGTGCCTCCCTCACGGCAGAGACATCTCTCTATACCCACATGGCTTGCATGTGTAACTGCCATCAGTTCAGTTCTCATACACGCAGGAATCACAAGCCTGTGACCCTTGAAGATGGGCTGGCCCTCCACGACTACCTCAACCCGATTATCTCAGTATGGCTGCACAGCAGGCGGCACATGCCTCTTCTCTCCATGCCAGCCAGCCCGGATCACTTCACTCTGCAAGGAGAGTACTGGATCTTCCGATGTTGCATGTCTGATTTGCTGTATTCGCGCAGCCGTGACAGGCAGAAACATGGTCGCATCAATGTTCTCCACAGATGGCCTTCTGTCACATACATTCACTGGCTGATACGCCCTGCTCAGAGCGTCAGCCAAGTATATCTCTTTACCCTTATGGTACACTACGTTCAGGTTGTATCTCTGAAGCCTAAGCAGCATGCATTGAAGTCTCATGGGCGTCATATTCAGTGGCTTCTTGAATATGGACTTCAGAGGCTTATGATCTGTCTGTATGGTGACGTCGTCTCGACCATACACATACGCGTCAAACTTCTCACATGCGTACACGATTGCTCGCTGCTCTATCTGATCGTATCTAGTTTCAACTGACGTCAGCGCTCGTGACGTAAACGCTACTGGTTGTCCCAGCTGCATCAGTGCTGCATCAAGGCCAGACTGTAGTGTGACTTCGTCCTCCAGACTGTAGTACCTCAGTACTGGAGCACTGGAGACCGCATCCTTGATCTGCTTGAACGCTTTCTTCTGCGCTTGTCCTCATATCTAGTCAGTGTTCTGGCGAGCTAGTTCTCGAAGAGGTTCCATGATATCGGTCAACCTAGGAATGAACTTCGTTAGGTAAGTCACCATGCCAATCAGTCGCTGCACTGCCGTTACACCTTCCGGCTCTGGCATCTCAACAATGGCACGCACTTTGTCTGTGTTTATTTTCAGACCTTCGTCTGAGGCCACGTGTCCTATGAACGGCGCTTCCGTCTGGCGCAGTTGAACCTTCTCCGTATTCAGTCTTACATGCCTCTCTTCACAACGATCTAGGAACCTGAGTAGGTTATGTCCATGATCCATGATTGCAGCCTCCAAGGTTGAGCCACAGCCAGTCACTGCAAAGTCATTAGCCACCACTTCAACTCCCGCGAGACCCTCGATCAGTTCGTGCATTTCCCTTTCGAACACTTCCGGTGCACTACTGATTCCAAACGGCATCTTTTTCCAACGATACCGTCCGAACGGTGTGTCGAAAGTTGTTAGTTGGGACGACTTGTCATCTAAGCAAATGTGCCAGAATCCGTTGCGACCATACACGTATGTGTATGGTCGTATACACGTACGTGTATGGTCGTATACACGTACGTGTATGGTTGTATACACGTACGTGTATGGTCGTATACACGTACGTGTATGGTTGTATACACGTACGTGTATGGTCGTATACACGTACGTGTATGGTCGTATACACGTATGTGTATGGTCGTATACACGTATGTGTATGGTCGTATACACGTATGTGTATGGTCGCATACACGTATGTGTGTGGTCGCATACACGTATGTGTGTGGTCGTATACACGTATGTGTATGGTCGAGACGAAGTCACCATATGGTGAAGACCTTGGCACCATGCAGTCGAGTCGCGATGTCTTCGATTGTGAAAAATGGATAGTGCTCTCTCTGAACAGCAGCGTTCAGGTCCTTTGGATGAAGGCAAATCCGCAATTTCCTAATGGTGGAACTGATGATTTTAACGGTTGCTGTGACAAATTAACCTGCATACGGATGGACTTTTTTGTGTTCACAAACAGTTCGTAGGGAGAGATCATTCCCACGTTAGCCACATTTCCTATGCAATAATTGAAATATGAGTAGATACCATAGCCAGGGCAGCTAATGTTTTAGTTGATGTTTTCAAGTAATATGAGACTCGTTGTATGTGGGGAAGTAGAGGAGAAAAAGGTAGGGAAAATGATGCAATTTCTCAGCATTCAGAATTTGTCCTTGAATGTTATAGCGTAAATCCATATAAATCAGTCAATCATACATGAATAACAGCTATTGATGTTTGGTCGTAACGTTTATAAATGTTGTAATCTATGCGTCTTCTACCTATTTGTCAGTTTATTTGTATCGTATTTGCAAGAATCTCATTTCCACACACAGCTGCTTTAATGGTCAAAACCATTGGTCTAGATGTACCTGCTTTTGTCCCTTGCTTATAAACACTACTTATATGTACACTACTTGTGTACATTACTTGTGTACACTACTTTTGTACCCTGGCTTTACAGCTTCAGCCACTGCTTTTGCCTCTGATCAGCTATAAACCAGCCTACTCTGCGTGCTTCCACTATTCTGTGTGTTGCTTAGCACCATTTCTTTCACCAACGTGTGTCACTAGTTGACACATTTGCTCAGACACATTCCTACAATTGGTTGGCAACTTATTCAATAACTCGGTCGTGTTTAACTTGGACAAATATATATAACTCAGATACAATTTTCTATAATTCCGATACAATTTTAGATAACTTGAATGCCGCTTTAGTTTTAGATTACACAGACCCAGTTTTAAATAATTTGTACTATCTTAGACATTGTTTAGTACATTAAGTATGTACGGTAATTACTTA
This sequence comes from Escarpia spicata, assembly GCA_963995525.1. Taxonomy (NCBI): domain Eukaryota; kingdom Metazoa; phylum Annelida; class Polychaeta; order Sabellida; family Siboglinidae; genus Escarpia; species Escarpia spicata. The sequence goes on from OZ023217.1 coordinate 5,933,434, forward strand.
GTCAGATGAGTTTATTATAAATTAAATTCACATTACATTAGATATATATAGAGAGATAGTACCAATGTAGGTGTAAATTAATTTGTTAACCGGTACCCGTCAGTCTAAATATGTAGTCACAGTCAAACTGTATCTTGCATTACAATTTTGCCACTTGTAGTAACTCATGTTTAATAGTGATATATTATATCACTAGTTGGTTACCACTGACCATTGTAACAGGAAGATTGAGCAACTAAAGTCAAGTCAACAAATAGAGAGAATGGAAACAGTAAGTTATATGGCCTTTTGATTATTCCACTTTGCAGGTTCGTTACATGGCCGGTGGGGTGGATACCGGCTTCCATGGCAGTATTGGAGAGGTGGGTGGCAAGACTACACAAGAGGGTGAATGATAGAGCTGTGTTCCATCCGTACGTGTTATTTTGTTGTAGGTGCAGACCGTCAGCCACATCGACATGTTAACGCTGTACAATCTAACATTTACAGATTCATTGTTGATAGACAGTTATAAATTGTATAAACTTTATTACATTGCTACAGGCAATTGTGGTGTCATGTAAACATGACACTGTCATACATGGTGTGCTGTAAACATTACATTGCCATGATGGGTGTGCTGTAAACATTACATAGCCACAAGAGGATTATAAAAATATTACATTACCACGAATGGCGTGCTAGCTATTAACATTACATTGCCATGAGCGGTGTGCTGTAAACATTACATTGTCATAAGGGGTATGCTGTAAACATTACATTACCACAAGGGGTAATGTAAATTGCTGTGAGGAGTGTGCTATAAACATTACATGACCACGAAGGCTTTGCTGTAAATGTTACGTTGTCAAGATGGGTTTGTTGTAAACAGTACATTGCTATGAGGATGGTTATACAAACATTACATTGCCACAAAGGATGTGTTGTAAACACTATATTGTCAAGAGGAACTGCTGAAAACATTTCCTTGCCATGAGGGTTGTCTTGCTGTAGGTGACTCTGCAGGGTCGCACCCCTGACCTGGTGGATGACGCCATTGCCAGCAGTAACATTGTCGACTGTGGCGACGTGACGCCCTGTGCCATGCGACCATGCGCTATTGGTGGACAGCGTATTGAACTGAGCAGCACAGAATATAAGTGTAACTGTCCAGCGCAATACACAGGTATGTATTTAGTTTCCAGATCTGCAATTATCCTAGTCAGATGCCTTGTGCGGAGGTATGTATAAGCGGTATTTATAAGGAGGTGTTGCTAGGCAACAGGTCACGTGGTGGATAGGTAACTTGTCAGTTAATAAGGACAACTTCTTAGGCAGTTGACTGATTATGAATATAAGTAAAAATGTGTTTGTTAGGCTATTGTCAGTATATGAGGAAAACACCTCTTAGGCAATTGAATGAATATAAGCAAACTACGTTTTAGATAAATGGCTGATTTTGAGAAACCAATGGCTGAATTTGAGAAACCAATTTGAGTGAATATGGAAAAACCTTGTGTGCTCACAGTAGACAGAACATGAACAAGAGTTGTGTGTTTCAGGCACTAACTGTGAAGTACAACTCAACATCTGTATCACAAACAACCTATGTGAGAATGGGGGTGTTTGTGAAGCCATGGGAGACTCGTACATTTGTAAATGCCCTAGGGCTACAGGGTGCCACCTGTACAGAGAGTAAATATTGTGTTTGTCGATCGTGGGATAATGATCAACTGATTACTGGAATGGTACTAAAATGCATCGAAGCATCACTACGAACATTTGGTCCTCTGTATATTAGAGCTTGCTCCTTTGCACCGGGATGTAATATATTGTGTGTTGCTGTGGTTTTATGAACCTGGAAGTGATGTATTGTGTGTTGCTGTGGTTGTAGCTATGAACTGGGAAGTGGCCCAGCTAATATCAGCTTGGTGGACAGAATAGATGACGGACGCCCACACACCATCACCGTTAGAAGATAACATCACATGACGCCATTGTGTGGTTGTGTGGTCAACATGTACTTCCCGGAGTTTTTGTTAATAAACTAACCATGACCACCATAACATATAATCATGCACTTCTTGTGTGTGTCATCAGATGTACATTTTCTGAAATTGTCAACTTAAAGATCGTGGCAGTGTTTGGCGGAGATAGATCGTAGAAATTGGTGGTGCAGAAAAGTTAATAAACAAGTGGAATTACTGATTGAAAAATATTATTCTTGCCTTAATATCATTAATTCGCGTTATATATGAGTGATAACTCCATTGTATTTAGCGATATCCGTTAATTACATATACACGATACCGTATGCTGGATACGGTTGCTCTATCACTATCGCTGTTACTGTTAGTCACTAACAAGGTATTTGGGTTAGTCCCATTATAGATTAGGGGTATGTAAGAACACTACATTCCTCCCCAAGTTGATTATGTTGATTATAATAATGTCCATCGTACAGACGATTTCTGTAAGTCCAGTATTATATTATACTAGTGCAGACAAGATCTGTCCAGTCCAATATAGTCACACATGACTGCGTAATAATATTACTGTCACACATGACGGTATGTTATTGTCCTTAGACACAGTTCACAAACTCATACCACTAACTGGTCTGATACCACTAATTGGTTTGTCTCACTAATTGATCGTTTACGACTACGCTAATTCGTATCCCTCGAGATGGGTCTCGAGATGGATGAACAGGCTTCTTCCTCGGGCGCGATGATCGCCTGAGTGCAGCGCTGGGAGCATTTCTAGGGGTCGTACCAGCGTGATGAACCACCATGGTTCCTTTTGTATGTGTCACTGTGTAAGGGCGATGGTCGAAGGGTGAAATCATTGTGTTTCTTCTTGGCTGTTGCACCAGTAAAGTGTCCCCTGGTGTGATGAGGCGTGTGTTGGCGTGTCGCTTCTCATTCGTGTACGCCTTCATTTTGTGTTTTGCTTGTTTGTCATTGGTTTGCAGCTTAGCTTGCATTCGGGATGGAGGTGATTGTGTGATTGTGTTTGGCAGTGTAATCCTCATCTCGCGGTTGAAGAGAGCCGTGGCTGGCGCAATACCAGTTGATGAATGTGGAGTCGCTCTATATAGTTCCGGAGGAACTTGTACAACTCCTTTCTCCACGATTTACCTTCGATGAGTGCCGATCTGGTCACCTTCTCGAGCTTTCTCATGAATCGTTCTGCTTCGGCGTTCGCTTGTGGCCATAGTGGAGTAAACCGTTGGTGTTTCTGACATCTGCAGGGGTTCCGGACGCTGTGAAGGTGTGTTGGCTTCACGTATGGCTGCTACTTTGCTTGGATCGGGCGATATTCCACTACTAGAAAATATGTAGCCCAGATACTTCAGTGTCGGTTGACCGGAGATGCATTTTTTGTTGTTAAGTGTCAGTCCTTTCTCCTGTAGTCGTTCTAGCACTGCATGGCGTCGTCTGTCATGTTCTGTGCGGTTGCATCCGTAGATGAGATTGTCGTTACTAACATTCATGACGCCGGGTAGTCCGTCTAGAGCTTCCCGCACTGCATTTTGGAATATCTCTGACGCGCAACATATTCCAAAGTTCAGCCTTGTATAGCGTCGTAGTCCAACGTGTGTGCTGAACGTTATGATGTAGCGTGAAGACCCATCCAACAAGACCTGGTGATAACCTTGATTGAGGTCAAGTTTGGAGAGGTCAAGTTTGGAGAACACGCGCGCACCGTTTAAGTCGCTGATGATATCCTCTATCGCAGGGGTGATGTGTCGCTCCATTGCAGGCCCGTAGCCAGCTTTTCACAATGAGGGGTTCACATTTTAACAATACAGACTCCAGGGGTGCCACAAGTTCATGTGGGGTTATATTTTTTTTACAATGCAGAGGGCCCCACATTTTCAACCAGTCCTAACTGCAACGCTGTTGTGTAGCGAAGCAGACATCCACTCTCCCCTTTCACCACATGTATTGTATCAACGCAGATGCGGCTGTGGGATTCCAGGGTCGCTTCAAATTGCCCTAGGTGTGGAATGTTCGTGTTTGACCCATAGGCCACGATCTTTGTTTTGTTGAGAGTCAGCTTTGGCTTCGGGCTAAACTGTGCGAATGTTGCTTCGTTGATCACGTTGACGCTCGCACCAGTGTCAATCAGCATGTCCAGTTCAACGGTATCAACTTTCACTCGAGCATGGGGTAGGAAGGCGTTCGAGCTGCCGGTGTACCGCTCTGGAAGGAGGTTCCGGTCTGAGAGTAAGTTCCGGTTCCGTTTTGCGTATTGCGCATTGCGCATGCTCGCGCAAGCCCAGTACATCAAATGCGACCCGCGGTGAGCAACGTGACCTCAGCTGACCGATCAACTTTGACCCCGTTCCAGAAGTATGCGGCGACTAAGTTACATCGCGGTGAGCAACGTGACCTCAGGTGACCGATCGTACATCTGCGCGTGACTATACACTGTCTACAGGTACATCTGACTTACAAGTAGATCACACACAAACTTTCAGCTTCATACATGGCAATTTGACAGAGATAAGTGTCATTTATAAATTGTTACCTCCCAGGATCCCCACCCCCGACGAATTTTTTAAAATCTAAATCTACGAACCACCCCCAATGGGCCTGCTATATTACATACACCAGGTCAGCTTCATACATGCCAAATTGACGGAGATATGTGTCATTTAAAGTGCGGAAATTTGTGTTTACCACAAAACCCGCTGTGCATATAAACAGCGCTGAAAACTGCAGTTTTGTGTGACGAAGCCATAAGATACACAACGCTCTGAGACAATGACATCGAAATAAAACACAATGTTTTGCAAATAATTACAAGTTATGCTAATTATGAGGTTTTGTTATGTATACTAACAATTATAAAAGTAACCGTATCATTAACGTAAACTATAATATCATTGGGTCACGCATAGTTTCGGCAAACACCGTGTTTAAGCTGGCAAAAATAGGCGCTAACCTTTGACGTGTACAGTGTGTACGCAAAACGGAACCGGAACTTACTATTAGACCGGAACTTACTTCCAGACCGTAGAGTTGCGGGCCGAAAGTAGGCACTAACCTCTGACATGTACAAGCGCATGCTCAATACACAAAACGGAACCGGAACTTACTCTCAGACAGGAACCTCCTTCCAGACCGGTACCCCGGCACTGATGGCCCGGAGTACACGTAGTCGCGATGGTCGCAATCTTCCGTGCTGTCAAGGTGATTGACTCGTCGCTCACGGCGCTTTGGTGGTCGTGTAGCGGGCATGTAGTTTCTAGTGTTCCGGCCACTTTTGTACCACTTTGCGAAGTGATTAAGTTTGTGACATATCGTGCATGTGACGCCGCGGGCTGGACACTGTTGTCCTCCTGGGTGGGACCAGCTGCTGGAATATCTGTTTCTGTTGTTGACGCCTTGGCGGATCGCTGCGGATTTTGTTGATAGTCGCTGTTTGTCGCAGTGTCTTGTTTTGTTTTTCTGTTAACTCCATTGTTTTCGCAAACTGCAACAGGTTGTCTAGAGATACATCCGGCTCGCTCAATCCTTTGCGCGTCATTTTGTCATCGGAACTACCTGCGAACAGCTGTGATTTGATTTCTGCGTTTGTGTCCGTGAAATTGCACGTTGCCGCGAGTTGCATCAGCCGGGTGTACTATTTCTCGTTCGACTCGTACGGCTCTTGGTTACACCAACCAAGAGCCGTACGGAAGACGTAGCGCTGAAATTCGACATTTTGCTTTGGGTTGAAATAGTCTGTCGCTGCTTTGGTGAACACTGTCTGGTTCGTGTTGGGTTGAGGCCAGTGGCGTAGCCAGAGGGGGGGGCATGGCCCCCCAATCCCGGAAAATTAGGAGGATAGGGGACTGAAAATATATAACTAGTTGCCTGATTTATAGAGTGACAAGGTGCAGAGGTTATAGGGGTGCCTGTGTAGGACTCCCACGTCTTTGGCAGAGAAATTTGTCATCATTCAGATGGGATTGAGTTACCCAAAGTGGAGGAATCCGACGCTTCTGCGGTAGGTGATAAGCGTCCAGCAGGCTGCAGCCCAAGAGGTGACAGGGCAACGAAAATGTCATCATTTACAATGTGCTTGATGGGTAATGCCTATTTATATATCAACATAAGGATGCAAAATGATAGTTGCCCGGCAAGATGATTAGTTACTGGACTAAGATAAAGTTGCACATTACGGCCAAAGCAATTTATCTAGATTTTCCACTGGGTAGTCGGAACTTCGTATCGTGAATTAATTAATTTTAATAAGCGACAACGTTACACATGACATGGACATTTTTGTGAAGCTCACTCGACGCCGCCACCGCGTTAGGGGTTTGTTGTGAAGTCACTGGTTGAATGCCAGCGCCTCATCACACACACACACACACACACACACACACACACACACACACACACACACACACACACACACACACACACACACACACACACACACACACACACACACACACACACACACACACACACACACACACACACACACACACACACACACACACACAACACACATGTATATATATATATACATACATACATACGTGTGTGTGTGCGTGCGTGCGTGCGTGCGTGCGTTATATCCCGCTACTCATTGCTTGCTTGAATGCCGGATGGCCCCCTCCAATACAAAATCCTGCCTACGCCACTGGTTGAGGCGTAATTCTATCGTCAGAAAGCATGTCAAATATGTCATTTAGGTCTTCGCCTCCATACGTCAACATGAGAGCTATCTTCCGTGTTTCATCCGTGATGTTGTAACCCACGAAGACGTTGAAAGGGGGATACGAAGGCAAAGATTGAGCCATGAGAAGGGCCTACCGCTCGTGCACTGTTGTTGCTCGTGCTGGATTGTTGTCGATCGGTGGTAATCGTAGTTGAACGTTGGTGAACGTTGGTGAACGTTGTTGAATGTTGGTGAACGTTGTTGAACGTTGGTGAAAGTTGATGATCGTGGATGATCGTAGGTGATCGAGTGATACAGCGGTTCGCGCACTGTAGCATGGATACGTAATCCCTTGCCGTAAATACCTGTAGATTGTCACGGGAGCGGTGTCGATAGGCACGTCCGATTACCTGTTATTTTGTCAGCTTTATTAGTTTTATTAACATGAATGTAACCGATTAAAATTATATATATCGGCTGGTTGATAGTTTATTTGAAACTTATTAACAGAACAAGAAGAAGAACAACAACAAGAAAGTTTATTCGGCTGGTTGATACTTGATTTGAAACAACAGTTTTGTTGTCATCTGGCTGGAAAATGTCTTCATAAAAAATATATTTTTTATATGACTGATGGAATTATAGAAGTCTCGGAAATCGTGAAAAGTGGCAAACAAAATGTCATGAAGGTGGAGGAAATGTTGGAGTATTGGTTAGTTGGTTCTGCTGGGCCTGATGCTGTAATAGGAAATACTGAAGAGTAGATATTGACTTAGGCAACGGAGCCAAGTCAACCAAAGGGAAACAACCGATATATTTTCAATGTTGCCAACATAATATAGACACTGTAAACTTGTATGTAGTTACAGTGATAAGAAATGTGTAGATCAGGTCTATGCAAAACAGAAGGTTAAATAATGTCTGAATGAATTGTACTTAGCCTGTAGATATGAATTCTTTGTAATTTTATTTCATTTGTACACATTTTCTAGCAGTAAAGTGTTGTCCTTGAATATTGAAGGGCAGATTCACAAAGCAATGTTAATATGATGGAGAGATAAGGTAAATGTTGTGTTATCATACCACTAGATTATGCCAACAGAAGTAATGGTCTGATACAAAGTATTTATTGGGTGCAAATGCCAAATATGCCAAATACTTATTGAATATTTTTCCACACAGAAAGATAGTTGTAGGGGAAAGAAATCGTGTGATGTATTTCAGTATTCGAGGCTATATTTGGCGGAGATAGAACGTTGAAATTGGTGGTGTATCAAAGTTCAAAAGCAAGTGGAATTACTGATTGATAAGTATTATTCTTGCCTTAATATCATTCATAAAGTAGCAGTAAACATATATTGAGTAGCAGTTGTGCTTAAAGTTAGTTAGATAAAGTATTTTAGGACACTTTAGTCTAGTGAGTGATAATAGGGTACGTTAGCTTACGGCTACGATAAGTTTGTAAACAAGATTTAACAAACCTCGTTATGTGGTAGAATATATAGATGATAAAGTAACAACCATAAACTACCTACATAAGATAATATCTGTGTAAGTCAGTACCTGCTAGACATTTTGATAAGGTAGCTTTGTTGTTAAAATTAAGCATTTGCGATAATCGGGCGAACTAAGTTTATGTAGCTAGTGTCTCTCTTATTCGCTAGGGCGCTGTATAACCTAAATAAATAAGGCAGTCTAGCGTACGCAATCTTACGAAAAGTGTAACATTTGTGCACAGAAAACAGTCTTCTTAAAGGCTACATAGACAGTGAATGGTGTAAACACAGTTGACAAAACTATTTTAAATAGCTAATTAGATTATTATTATTAAATAAATTCTGATATGGCGCCTTGCAAGCGGCAAGTCAAGGCAAAGAGACACTTGGTGTGCGACGACTGCCACAGTTGGATAGATTTTGCCTTATCCGGCTGTACGAAGTCATGGACAGAAACCAAGGAAGAGGGATTCACCTTTCAGTGCGTGGGGTGTTGGAAGGTGAAATGTCTGGAGAAAGAGGTAGCTAGGTTGGTAGATATTGTGAAGGGGATGGAGATGAGAATCAGCAAGAAGACAGACGGAATGGAGAGAGACGACAGGGATAAAGTTGGGAATACTGTGAAACTGAAGGAGCAGAGTAGTGGCAACAAGACCGAGGAAAGGAGACTGAGAGGAGGGAAGGTGATCGGAGGGGAAGAAAGTGGAGGATCGACGGCAGGAAATGTGACAGGTGTGAAGGTGGCAGGAGAGAAAGTGACCGTAGAGAAAGAGGTAGGAGGGAAAAAGAGACGGGAGAGGAGAGAAGGAAATGCAATGGGAGGAAAGATGACGGGAAGAAAGGAAGTGAGAGTACATGTGACAGAAGAGAAGTCGGGAGGGACGATGACAGGAAGAAAGGTGACAAGAGAAACAGCGTCAGGAAAGAATGGAACGGACGAGATTGTGACGGGAGAGCAGAAGACAGGGGAACAAGATTACAACCAGACAGATGCAAACCGTAGAAAGAGCTACACTGAGGCAGTGATTGAGGGGGCAATGAGGAAAGAGAGGGTGTTTATGGGCGATTCGATTATGAGAAAGACAGATAAGACTCTAAGCGAGGGGAGGACGTCGTTGTTTGTCTACCGGGGGCTAGGATAGAACATGTAACTGAAAGGGTAGAGAAGGTACTGGGGCATGGCAAGGGAGGGTCTATACTAGTACATGTAGGGACAAATAACGCAGAGAGGGAGGGAACAACTGGGATAGTTCAGAAGTACAGACAGTTAGTGAAGAAGTTAAAGAAGACAAGAGTAGAACAGATTATCCTCTCAGGAATTTTGCCAGTAATGGGAGGAAGGGGGCCGACATATAGAAACTGCAAGAGGATGGCGATCAACGCATTAGTTGAGCAGATGTGTAAAGAAGAGGGGGTGGGATTCGTAGATTTATGGGGATACTTTGTTGGGAGGGAAGATATGTACATGAGAGATGGCCTACATCTAAGTGGAAAGGGGGCAGCAGTTTTCTCAGAGAACTTGCTGCAATCTGTTGACAGTGGGACAGGCTGCATCTATTTAAACTAGATTCGCAGGGGGGATTCACAGAGAAGCCTGAAACTGGAGGCATAGATAAAGACAGCAGAAATAAATCGACAAAGAACAGCCTGGAAAACTGTTCTGAATCAGGATATAAATGCATTTGTTTAAATGCAAGGAGCATAGTAAACAAAAGAAGTGAACTAAACATTATGGTAGAAGATATTGACCCTCACATAATAGGTATAACCGAATCGTGGGCCACCACTGACATATCAGATGCCGAATTGGGACTAACAGGATATGTAATGTTTAGGAAAGATAGAATAGGAAGAAAGGGAGGTGGAGTTATTTTATATATTAAAGAATCTATCCAGGCTTATGAAATAAAATTAGAAAGAGAAGCAGATTGCGAAGAAGCTGTTTGGTGTAACATAGTTACAGGAAACTCAACGTTAACAGCTGGGTTAGTTTATCGAAGTCCAAACATAAGCATCGAAGAGAATGAAAAAATACAAAACGCTATAAGGGAAGTAAGCAAACGGAACTGTATTATTATGGGGGACTTTAACCATGGGCATATACAATGGAAATCTCTACAGAGTATGGGGAGTGAGGACCACAAGTTTTTAGTTTTAGTACAAGATAGTTTCCTTTCTCAACATGTGCTAGAACCAACCAGGGGAGAGAATGTGTTAGACTTAGTTTTGTCCTCACAGAAAGAATTAGTTGACAATGTCAAGATATGTGAGCCACTGGGGAGTAGTGATCACAACCAGATACATTTTACCATCAAAGTAAAATCAGAAAGGAATAGTAAAAAGCAGTATAGGAGAAATTTCCACAAAGGAAGGTATAAGGACATGAGGAAATATTTAGCAAAGATAGACTGGAATAACACACTGAAGAATAAGACAGCAACCGAATGCTGGAATATCTTAAATAGTGAAATTAAGTGCATAGTCGATAAATTTGTACCTTTCAAAAAACAAGGGAAACGGTCTAAAAAGAAACACTTATCGAAAGAAGCCATTAGAAAAATTAAGTATAAACAAATGATGTGGAAGTCATATAGATGTACTGGAAATGATGAAGACTACAACATTTATAAAGAAGCACTTAATCAAGCTACAGCTGAAATTAGAAATTCAAAGAGAAGCTATGAAAAAAAATTAGCTAGTAATATAAAACATGACAGTAAGAGTTTTTATGCGTATATTCGAAGCAAACAGAAAGTTCAGGATAAGGTCGGTCCTCTAGAAGATAGTGCTGGAAATACAGTATCAGAGGGATTCTTAATGGCAGAAGACCTGAATGAGTATTTTAGTTCAGTGTTTACCAGGGAAGATATTAGTTCACTGCCAGTACCAGAGGCTAAGTTCAAGGGGGCAGATTCAGACTATTTAGGACAGTTAGTTGTAACCTCGGAAATGGTAGCTAAGAAAATAAGGGCTATGAAGGATAATAAATCACCTGGAGTGGACGGGATTCCGCCCAAACTACTATTGGAAATTGTAGAACAAATTAGCGCACCGCTTGCAACAGTTTTCAATTTGTCATTAGAAGAGGGAGTGGTTCCTTTAGAATGGAAAGAGGCAAACATTATACCGTTATTTAAAAAAGGTTCGAGAAACAAGTCAGAGAACTATAGACCAGTGAGTTTAACATCAGTGATTTGCAAATTATTAGAAAGACTAATTAAAGATCACATGGTGGATTTTCTTGTTAAACATAACTTGATAAACCCATCTCAACATGGGTTTTTAAAAGCGAGGTCATGCTTAACAAATATGTTATGTTTTTTGGAAGACATCACTAGGTGGGTAGATGAGGGATCACCAGTAGATATCATCTATTTAGATTTTCAAAAAGCTTTCGACAAAGTACCACATCAAAGATTACTCCTTAAGCTAAAGGCCCATGGCATAGGAAATGGTATAATAAACTGGATAGAAAAATGGCTGAATGACAGAAGACAACGTGTAGTAGTTGATGGGGAGGCTTCAAACTGGAAATCGGTATTGAGTGGGGTACCACAGGGATCAGTACTAGGACCTATATTATTCTTAATATATATCAACGATTTGGACGATGATATAACAAGCAAGGTGTTGAAATTTGCGGATGATACAAAAGTGTTTAGAAGGATTAAAAGTGATGGAGACAGACAGCATTTACAAGATGATCTTGATAGGTTGATCAAATGGTCTGAAAAGTGGCAAATGCTGTTCAATTTTGGGAAATGTAAATGCCTCCACACAGGTCATGGGAATGAAGAGGTAAAATATAAAATGGGGGGTACTGTTCTAAGTACTACTGTAAAAGAAAAGGACTTAGGGTTAACCATTAGTGCTGATATGAAGGTTTCAGAGCAGTGCGGAATTGCAGCGTCAAAGGGAAATCAAATCCTTGGATTAATTAGGCGAAATATAGCGTATAAGAAAAAAGAATTAATAGTACCGCTGTACAAAACAATAGTGAGGCCTCATTTAGAATATTGTATACAAGCATGGAGGCCATATCGCAAGAAGGACATAGATATGCTAGAAAGAGTACAGAGGAGAGCGACTAAAATGATACCAAATCTGAGGGATCTTAGTTACGAAATACGCCTAAAAGAATGTGGTTTAACAACACTAGAGACCAGGAGATTGAGAGGAGATCACATAGAAGTGTTTAAAATATTGAATGGTTATGAAAATATTGATAGAAACATTTTTTTCTCAGTTAAGAAAGATAGAAGGACCAGAGGACATGAAGCTACATTAGTAAAGGAGCAGTGTAGATTAGATATAAGAAAGTTCTCATTCTCACAAAGGACTGTAAATGAATGGAACAGATTATCTCCTGATTGTGTTGGTGCTAGTAGCGTGAATATGTTTAAAAATAAAATCGACACACACCTTAAAAAGGCGGGATACATGTAGATAAAAAGTATTGGACTCTCGATAAGCCAAAAGGCTTCCTTGTCCAACTGCCATCCAGAGTAATTTTCTGGATGGCAATCTTGTTAAATCTTGTTAAATAGAATGTGAAACATTTCACATGTCCCATACCTGCATTTGTTGTTTTGTAGTATTGGATAAAGTATGTGTGGTTTAATGATGTCTATGTTCAAAATACAGCATTGTTGCAGTATATTTTAGATACCAGTACGTTATAATGAAAATGCCAAAAAAATCAACATGCTCGTCTAGTTGTGGATATCTGACCGGGTGAAAACTAGATGCTCATTGGTTCCAAGATGAACACAGTTCATGGTGTCTAGATATACATTTAACTGGGTAATGTTGGGTTTTTGTCCATATTGGGGGTAATAAGCAATGTTCACACGATTCACATATGTATACTATCAATAGTAACTTGTGTATTATTTATTTTTATATAAAGAAACACAATGTTTCCCCAAGAAGAACATTATTTTGTTATTCCCTAACTTGAACTTGTTTGAAACATTTGACATTCAGTAACACTGTCTCTTGAAATTTGTATTAAAAAATTCAATAACAGTACAAATGTTACTAGCCACGTATTGTTGAATATAATACACCTTTATGTGAAAACTGGCATTATGTTAGTTAACCAAAGAGCAAGCCGATTCATACTTAAATCTAGAGAAGTGAAAACAAAATTACTAGTCGCTCATTACCTCTGAACATGGGAAAAAGTAAAAGAGAATTGCTTGCTTTAACATACATATTTGTCTGAAAATATTGTTGTCATACCGATTACCAATGCCTAGTATTATTCAGCATGTGTGTACATGGTCATAGATGTGTTAATCAATTTGTTTAAAATGTTATCTTGTTATGGCAAGTGTTCATACAATACAATGGAACCCTGGTAGTCTAGAAACCATAACGTCAGGACATAATATACCTTGCAATATGCACGATTAATTTCTTTCAAAATCCAGACGAATACATTAGTGATTAACGCCCATACTGTATGAAGCATGTCAGTTCAAATAGCACAACTAACAAAAGTACCCGGTAAAGACAGTTCGTTAGTACGCGAGGTTTTGCAAACAACTACCTTTAAAATTTGCAAAATGACTATTGCATTACAGCAATACACATCCGAGTACTGCACCCATCCTAGGCAATATATAGCCCCAGAAAATATATGTATCAGCAACATAGCCTCTCATACTAGAGTACAATTGTAGTTGCCGAACATTAGCATGTGGTCGCCTACTGATGTCTTTCTGTAGAAACCATGCAAGTTGGCTCCTTTCCTCCAGCTATCTTTTTACTGCATAGCACATGGGCAACATTTGCATCACATTATAGAATGCCCGGGGTCTGCTATTATTTCCCTTTGTTGCATCTGCTTATTCCGTTTGTAGGCTCGGTATTCTAATTTGGGCACGTATTGCAACGTTCTTCCTCTGCGTTGATTTCCTAGACAATTTAAACATCGACCTACTCGGTTCAGCCAATGTGTCATTGTCTAATAGAAATCAGATACTCACAGAGGAAGGTTCTAATTACTCAATCATCGCAGAAGACTTTCCATTGTTCGTTTCAAGAACTTTAATACACACAGTTAGCACGATACAGATCATTACAATCAATACTGGTCCTCCGTGGGAACCAGACGTGGTGTTAAATGGTTCTCGCGCGCCAGTCCTCCGCAAGTCCTCCCTGCACATTCTCTGCAATTCCTCTCTCAATCGCGCACTACTCTTTCCTTAAATACTCGCTACTTCGCTCTCTTCCTAGTGAATGGCTATTCCCATTGGTCAGTGCATCTTCTTAATATGGCGCGCTCGCTACCTGGCTACCTGGTCTCTGTTCCCGCATTGCCTTATCTGCTAACTGACTCATCTCCCGACTATTGTCCAGCCCAGATATCTTTGGAGATGACCTGAGCTAAACCTGTATCTCATATCTAATTATAAGAACACAAGCTACTAGACTAAAGCAGTTCTAAGGATATACTTATTAAACATAACTTTCCTTATAATAATTACTATATTTCATGGACAAGTGATTACTAAGAATGTATGCAAAGCTTAATTCCGTCAACACGTTCGTGTGCTATGATAATACAAATGGGTGATATTCCGGGGTAAAGTGCTGTATTTATGCCCTCTTCAGGTTTAAATACTCCCTTATTGATGTGTTTCCTCTGTGAATTTATAACTCTATGTACACATTCCTACATTTTCACTCCACTTGGATTATTAGTCTTCCACCCTTGTTTCCATGACCGAGTCATTGCTCAGCCTTGTGAAGTTTCTTCCTACCTAACTGCCATTGCCATGTTATAATATGTGGCATGCTAATTTGCCATGCTATTTCAAATAGTTGTTTAAGTTGAATTAACTTAGTTTAGGTGGAGTTATTGTAAGCGGCTGAAGTTATTGAATGGAGTAAGTGTGTGTGTGCACAACCAGTAGTGTATGGATCGTAACACTAGCAGGGATCGAACCTGCCACGCACAACACTGAAACACTATTGTCATAAACAGCACAGTTCAACAGAAAGACATAGTATGTCTGCATTTACAACACAATACTCTAACAGCATTCAGTCACAAATAAATTTTGTTTACATTGTTGGAAAAGTTATATGGTACATACGCTTATCGGAAATTTGATAAACGAGTGTTAATATTTCACAAAAGAGATAATAAAAATTATCGTATGTTTGTATCATTTGACAGAAAAATAATACATTATATAGTTGTTACGAAACTATCTGAACAAACATATAAACTCAACATGTCAGTGTTGAGCTCCCAACTGTATAGATCCTCGCTTGTTATGTTAAGCCGCCGGCCCGCTCTACAGAAAACCAAATTTGCATTACGTATTTAAAGAATTCAAATTGTATTTCCAACTGGCAGTACGGTTGAAAACTTGAAATAATAACTAATTAAAACATATTCCTACAACGAACGTGTGAAAGAAATTACATTTGGATGCTCTTCTCAAAAACCACATTTAGATACATGCACATTATGTAAGGGCCATCCAGTGACGCGGGAACGAAATTCATATTCGGGAGCTAACGGAGCTTCAGCACCACTGACAAAATTTCGCCGCCGCATATCTTCACATCTTCCTTCAGCTTCTGGCTGTCTCGGTTGGCTCGACTGTTACATCGGAAGACAGGGGAGGGGATAGTGTTGAAAAAAATTCTTTTTTATGTCGCGCCCTAGCTGTGAATTTACCTTCTCCAGCTTCTCTCTGCTGTCTCCGCTGAAATGATAACATCCGAAGACGGGAGGGGGGAGGTGTTTTCGAAAATATTTTCCCCACCACGCCGCCTATTACTGGGGGGATGGCAGAAAACCCTCCAATTGCAAACACCTTTCACCGTCATAATATATGTATTTACACATATACACACACACACATACATACATACATACATATACATACAATCCTAAACACCGCATACGGGGGACCGTTTATGCATATTTCACCGCGTACAGGAAACCGCTGTTTTATGGAGACCGGAGCCGGTCTCCTTAACGTTTTGATATGTTATTGCGCAATTAATGCGTTTTATGTAAGAAAGAAAGTAAGTAGTAAGTAAATAATTTATTTCCAACAATATTTAACATTACACGTCACAATATAATAAATACAATGTTGTATGTGTAAAAGGGGCGAACAGAAGTACAATACTTATCAATGGTTCACCCCCAACCATTTTAGGTGCTGGCGATGTAAATACAATATGTTTTTATTAAGTATAATTTTTTATATTCTTATGGGTCTTCGGCATTCCACATAGTACCGCGATTACAACACTGCTGTATATTTATCAATTATAGATGATTTGTATTTTTTTAAACATACAAATATGCTGACACTTTCTTAAATCTTCAGGTAAACGATTCCACAGTTTGACTCCAACATTAGACACACACATAACCTTCAAAGTTGTACGAACGTACAATTGTCTAAGTATATTATATCTTTGTCTTGTTACATACCAATATTCGTTATTCAAGTGAAAACACCTTAGAATGTTTTTCGGAAGTAAATGATATTTCACTTTGTACATTGTGATAGCCTTTTAATACTCAATATAATAAAAAAAACTTCATAACGTTAAGATCGACAAACAAGTTGTTTGTATGGTCTTGGGCTTTTGCTCCATATATAATACGTATTTTTGCAAAACAAATATCGGCCATAAGTTAGAAAAGTGAAAAGTATAACAAGGATAATGACTTGACATCTAATAAGCTTCGTGCTTTGACAATTATTGAGGTTATTTTTGCTAATTTAGATATAACCAATTGAATTTGTGTTTTCCAGGATAGCTTGTCATCAATGATTACACCCAGGAATTTGGTTTGGTTCACTCTTTCTACTGTTTTTATGACTTATAGTTATATTGATGCTAGGAACATTTCTCTTTTTTCCAAATATCATGAAACTGGTTTTGTCGACATTAAGGGATAATTTATTTAATTCGAACCAATTTTTTAATCTCACCAACTCTTGGTTGACTACTGCGCTAAGCATATTTGGGTCATCAGCACAATATAATATGTTAGTGTCATCTGCAAATGTTATTATTAAGTTCTATAAAATTATCTATACTGCTGTATATTGAATGAAGAGTTAATGTTTTGTGTTTAGTTTACACTATGCTTTACGGATATGCGTAATTCTTAATAAGTATGTATACATTAATCAAATGTGCAATTAACTTACCTCTTAGCCATACTTTGTTGAATGCTGCACTGTCAAATTTGCGACTTTCGATAAATACACAATGTACTCGGTATATAACACTTTAAGTGATATATCTGATAATATAAGTTATGAAAATGTTTTAATATGTTTGGATATGTTTACTTATGTAATTATATATACTTTAATAACGTTTACATTGTTTGTACAAGTAAGGAGACTAGGGGGTAAATCTGGAAAGAGACAGAGGAAACAAGAAGCCGTCTCCTACTTGTAACCTTCCCATGTGAGGACAAAAAAGCTTCAGTAATGGAAAACCTATATAAACTGAAAAACAAAGGTGAGCCATTCAGTGGAATGATTTTAAAGCATGACATGAGCAAGGATGACGGAGAGAAGGAACGACTATTGCATAAGGAGGCAAGAGAAAAAATACCAGGAATAGAAAAAAAATCGTGTCTACTTGGTTAGAGGTCGACCAGGAGAAAGGCAAATAATCAAGGTAAAAACGATTCGATAACCAACCAACCTCGAGCACTGTAAGTGCCAGTACAGAAGAAATAATTGTATGGTTTACAAATGCTGATATACTGACAAAAGAAAAACTAACTGAAGTAAAATGTAGAATAAAAACACTAAACTCCACCATATGTTATAGCAATATCAGAAGTAAAGCTTACACATTTTAAAAGACTTTACTACGCAGGAATACACCATGGAAGGATATTATATGGAACCTGTGAACACGACTGATGGCAAAGGCAGAGGGGTGTTCTTGCTTATTCACAATAATTCTTTGGCAATGCCGTGGTTGTGAGATAGACGATCCTAGTAAATGTCATCACGATTGTATGTTATCTGATGACATTCAAATTTGCATGCACTTTGATGAGGCTGTCGAGACCATTAATTCAACTGCAGTGGTGAAAGACTGTTTGAGTGTTTTGTTAGAAGCAGATGTGAAGCTATCCGACGTGACAGTCGAACAGTTGTGTAATATCAATACTAGTCTCTGGTTCTTGCAGTTATGGAGCGTGACATGTAAATACGTTTGTGTTGTAATAAAATGTGCAAACCTTATCTTGCGTCTTTTTTCGTGTCTTACACTTCACAAGTAAAGATACTCGTCTAAGTCCCGATTAACAAATCACTCAAATCACGCACTCACTCATCCTTCGTGTCTGTTCACTCACTCACTCACTCACGAAAGTACGAACGAGACAAGAGATGAGACTATTGACGAGATATGTCACGAGACTACGGATGACACATCACACGAGACTACGGATGACACATCACATGACAGTTACGTATGTGTGTAGTTAAGTACGAGTTGAGAGTCAGTTATGTCTGTGTATTGTTCAGTAGAGATGACAGCCAGTTATGTCTGTGTGTAGTTCAGTACAGAGATGTTAGCCTGTTATGTTGGTGTGTAGTTCAGTAAAAACGTTAGTCGGTTATGTATGTGTGTAGTTCAGTACAGAGACGTTAGCCAGTTATGTCTGTGTATTGTTCAGTAGAGACGTTAGCCAGTTATGTATGTGTAGTTCAGTGTGAGTGACGTCATGATACGCGCAGTAATGTTGTGCGCGAGGTGAGTTGGTTAAACAGGTAGTGCTTTGGTTAGCCATCGTTTTGAACTTGCGCACTTGAATGTAATTTCGTAATTTTGACAAACACGTTGCACAAATTGAACTTAGACCAACTAGTCGAACAAACGAAACACTACACTTTGACCAACAGGTTGCACAAATTGAACTCAGACCAACTAGTCGGACAAACGAAACACTACACTTTGACCAATACGCTGCACGAATTTAACTCAGACCAATTAGTTGTACAAACGAAACACTAAACTTAGCCGAACACGTGGTACGAATTGAACTTAGACCAACTAGTCGGACAAACGAAACACTACACTTTGATCAACACGCTACACGAATTGAACTCAGACCAAATAGTCGGACAAACGAAACACTAAACTTTGACCAACAGGTTGCACAAATTTAACTTAGACCAACTAGTTGTACAAACGAAACACTACACTTTGCACAGGTTGCACAAATTTAACTTAGACCAACTAGTTGTACAAACGAAACACTAAACTTTGACTAGCGAGCGACAAGAACCAAACTTGTCGGACAAACGAAACACCAAACTTAACAGGTTACTGCGTCAAATTCCACCAAAACGAGGCAAATAGACGGTTTATCGCTTGAGATTCCTTCAATTTGACGGAATTCCATCAGAATAGACGGGTTACCGCGTGAGATTCCATCAATTTGATGGAATTCCATCAGAATAGACGGTTTATCGTGTGAGATTCCATCAATTTGACGGAATTCCATCAGAATAGACGGGTTACCGCGTGAGATTCCATCAATTTGGTGGAATTCCATTAGAATAGACGGTTTATCGCGTGAGATTCCATCAATTTGACGGAATTCCATCAGAATAGACGGATTATCGCGTGAGATTCCATCAATTTGACGGAATTCCATCAGAATAGACGGTTTACCGCGTGAGATTCCATCAATTTGACGGAATTCCATCAGAATAGACGGTTTATCACGTGAGATTCCATCAAAAGGGAGCAAATAGACGGGTTATCGCATCAAACCCCTCCTCTTTCAGGCAGTTCGACGTGTTATCGCGTCAAATCCCTCCCCTTTCAGGCAATTCGACGTGTTATCGCGTGACATCTCACTGCTTTCAGGCAATTCGACGTGTTATCGCGTGACATCTCACCGCTTTCAGGCAATTCGACGGGTTATCGCGTGACATCTCTACCAAACTTAGCGCACAAGACTACGGCCGAGACATTGCATGAGACTACGGACGAGACATCGCATGAGACTACGTGTTCCAAGAACCATTCCGTTGTTTACATTTGAACAGTAAACACGTACATCGTGAGCTTATGGACTAGTCTACCAGCTACCAACAAGCCTACATCATCATCATCATCACGTGCAGCCTTCCAGTACCCAGATTGCAAGAGACATTTCACACGTCGAGACAACTTGAAACGACACAGTGTCCTCAGTCGCTGTGCACTGTCAACAAACGCTACATTGCTGAAATCACTTGTCCTGGCGCTCACTACGACATCTGTATAACACCAAACACTTATATCAAAGAGTGACAAGAACCAAACTTGTCGGACAAACGAAACACCAAGCACTTAGAGCAACGAGTGACAAGAACCAGACATCACATACCTTCATGTCAAGAGACGATCATCTGTTCGGAATCACATCCAACGAGACGACCATAGGACTCGTATGAGGTATCGCTTCTTTTAACGGAAAACATATGTATATGAAACATCCGTCTATACAACGTAACAATTCTATATTTACAAATAGCGCGAGCGATCAGCCACGATACGACCTTCTCGAGAGTCGAAAAAGGAAAGACCAGAATCGTCGGAAGTATGGTATATACACTAGTTTTTTGGCGTCATCTCATTTGCATAACCAATCAGACCGACCGTACATCACGTGACTTCCCTTAACACAAAAACTATGCACGTTCATGAGAGAGGCGACATCCGACGCCACTCAACGGACACCAATGTAATTAGTCTGAGTATTATCATCTACTGGCCATGATTGATCTCTATTCGTTGACACACTTCCGGAAATACCTCCATGACAGTCAAGTAACTTCCGGTGCGACGTCACTTCCGACGTAACGTCCCTAGTAGAGGCTGCCATAGGAAGCGAATTTGAAAACTGCTATGATCGAAAACGACAATGTCAATAACATGTAAGGTCAACCACCTGACAGGACTTCATTCAAAGAGGTGACCATCATGGTTCGCGAAAATTTAAACAACCACCAAAGTGGTTGTATAAATTTTCTATAAAAAAATTGTTTTTGTCCCTTTGGGACAAAAACATTAAATTTTCGCGAGATTAACCCCAACTTTTTTTCTCTATCTAACCTAATTAAGTATTTTTACCCGCTAGATGGCACTATCATGTGACGTAGTACTCCGATTATCCATTAGGGGGCGCTACGCCGGAAGTGACGTCGTACCGGAAGTTACTTGACTGTCATGGCGGACTCTACGCTTCCGATATTCCCGGAAGTGTGTAAACGAATAGAGATCTATCATGCAAATCACTACATCCTTGAATTTCGTCTTACCTCTGCGCGCGCAACACTAGTAACATTCTTCCGGTAGATACAACTTCCTTCCGGTTGGAAGGGCAGATTACCCGTGCGCGCGCACACTTGAGAACTTCCTTCTCATAATAATGCCTTCATGTTAGCGCCCACATTTTCAAATTTAGAATTTATTTGAATTGACGAAGTTATTTAATAAAACTGGGGGTATACATACACGTTTCATATATCAGTGTATTATACACTATAATTTGTAATCTCTATTTGCTGAATTACATCGTACGCTTCGTTAATGTCATCTATTCCGACTTTGTGGATACCGAACCGAAGTGTGCCGACTCGATAAATGAGAATGACGGGCGTTATATTTGCAAATTTGAGCCAGAATAGCCGAATTACCATCTATTTTGCACAAAATTACATGTAGTCCATATACGTCTCTCGTAGTAATCTCATTCAGTTTATTAATTACTCTGTTAGTGTCGTTAATCTAGCGACAATTCTTGACGTTGTGTACCGAAACGAAGTGTACATAAACGTTATATTTCGTTATGCCTGCATATTCGAATTAGAATGGCACTCACACATCGCTTTTCTCATTGTAGTGACATTCACTACATTTATTAAAACACAACAATGTACATGTATAACCATTTTATTGAACATTCATATGATGGTAGCAAACTCTTTTGTGAATTTTTTATTATCTGGCTCCGGGTCTTACTAAATTACCTCCTGGACTAACTAAGGTACTAACTAAACTACCTCCTGGTATAATTACTAAGCTGGCTGCTGGTCAAACTAAATTTGCTCTTGGTCTAAGTAAACTTTCTCCTGGAATAATATATGTAAACTACCTCCTGGCCTAATTAAACGACCCCCTGGCTTAACTAAGCTACCTCCTTGTCTAATTAAACCACCTCTTAGCCTAATTAAATTACCTCCTGCAAATTTGAACTAGAACGGCCGAATTACCATCTACTTTGCACGAACCAAAGTGTCCTGATTCGCTATATGAGAATTATTGTTATGCCTGCATTATTGTTATGCCTGCATATTAGAATGTCACTCACGTACAGGTTTTCTCATTGTAGTCACATTCACTATATTTATTAAAACACAACAATGTACATGTATAAGCATTTTTTTTTTATTGAACATTCATAAGATGGTACCATTTTATTTTTATTGAACATTCATAAGATGGTAGCAAACTCTTTTGTGAAAGAGTTGAGGCTCTGAAAAGAGCCGTTTGTTTTTGATGTTCGATCTGAAAGAGGCAGCCATTTTCACATTTCTTCTTTTGAAGTGCAGCTGCAGTGAGAGTCTCCTGTTCTAAAGTGTAAAACAGTAAAAACTACATTAAATATTAACATTTCTTCTTTTGAAGTGCAGCTGTAGTATGAGTCTCCTGTTATAAAGTGTAAAACAGTAAAACATACATTAAATATTCACATTTCTTATTTTGAAGTGCAGCTGTAGTGTGAGTCTCCTGCTGTAAAGTGTAAAACAGTAAAACATACATTAAATATTCACATTTCTTATTTTGAAGTGCAGCTGTAGTGTGAGAGTCTCCTGCTGTAAAATGTAAAACAGTAACAAGTACATTAACGTAAACTATTAATGGTTTATTAACTGGCTCCGGTTCTTACTAAACTACCTCCTGGACTAACTAAGGTACTAACTAAACTACCTCCTGGTCTAACTCAATTTGCTCTTGGTCTAAGTAAACTACCTCCTGGCTTAACTAAACTACCTCCTGGTCTAATTAAACTACCTCTTGGCCTAACTAAACTACCTAATAATTACACTAGCTGTTGGTGTAATTACACTCGCTGCTGGTGTAATTACATTCATTGCTGGTGTAATTACACTCGCTGCTGGTGTAATTATAGTCACTGCTGGTGTGATCGTAATAGTCGCCTGTGTAATTATACTCACAGATGGGTTGACTACATGCACCAGAGGTTTGACTATATTAATCACTGGTTTGACTACACTTGTCACTGATTTAATGAAATGTACCTTATTGGGTTTTTTGTGTGACCGGGCTATTGCCAACTTTTTAAGTTTCTGTGCCAAAATCTGAGCATTTTCCGAAGCTACCTCACTTATAGTCAGACCCCGTATTTTGTGCAAAGATCTTTTCCTCCCACCCCATCTTTCTCTAGCATTATGTGGAATTTTGAACTGAGGCTGGTAGGGGTCACCCTTGTTAAATGCTGGAAATTTCAACTCGTAATCACTATTTTTGTTAGAGATAGGGCCTCCCTTCCTTCTGAAACCTGCCTTATGAGGATGTCTTTTAGGTAGTCTACCAGGGAAGAAAGTTGGAGCTGCTGGTTTTGCTGGTTTTGCTGGATCATGAAGGAGTTTAAGTAAATCACCCCTTTTAGCATGTTGTTCCTCTAATTTAGTTGCCTGGTGGGATATTTGCAATAATGACTGGATACAACCAAAAACATTACCTCGACCTTGTATATTATTCCTAGTGGGGAAGAGCGTAGTCAAACCAGAAGGTATTTTTGGTACAGTAGCAAAATACAATTCCAACAATTTTAAGCAGTCAAAACAGTTATGTGTAGTTGCCAGCACTGCATGCAAATGTTTACAAAAATATGGCTGTCCTGTATGAACAAAACCTAAACATGTGCAAATATTAAGAAATATATTAACAACATAAGCCCCCTCATCTGGTGCCGGAACAGGCAAGTACTGAGCTACAACATCATGGAATGTCTTAGCTGCCTGTGTGTTCAACTGTGTAAGCAAATTTTGACTAGCTGCATTTAGGGAATAATCATGATCATTTCCGGACTGTTTTTTGTCTTCTGAAGTAACAAACACCCACCCATGTTGTTCCCAATTTTGAATCAGATTGACTTTTCCTGCCTGAACCAGATCTATGCCTTTCATAATACACTTCAATAATTTACCCTTGGATGTGTTCACCTGATTTTGAAATTTAGCTAAATTAGTAGCGCCACGCACTGTGTCATGTGCATGTCTGGGAAGTGTTCTATCAATCAATGTTCGTACTTGCAAAGCCAGAGATTTATTCAAATGATTTGCATTTCCCCCTTGTACAATCAACCTGAACTGATTTTCCGTTATATTATTAGTCAACAAAAGTGGATTTCGCCTATCTTGTTCCGGCACCAAGAATGCTGTCTCGGCAGTAAACGTCGTTTTCCATGCACATTGAAACCAATATGTATTAAGGTAATGTGCAAAGCTGTTCTTTGTTTGTATGCTAACAATATAGTGTGGAATACCATGATTTAGAAAGTTGAAAAATGAGTGCTCCATGCTGGTGCGCACACTTTCATGCCAACTACGCATAATACCTTTCAAAGCAGTTAAAATCGGGTTGATGACTATTTTTAGATCTGGATAAGTCATAATCTTTTCTTTTAAAGCCTTCAGAGCATGAAAATTGCATAGATCAGAATTCAATGATAAGTCACCACATGCTGTTTTGATGTCCCATGCCTTGTCATGTTGCACCACTGGTTGGAATGATGACCCATTTCGTAAAGTGCATGGCCTAAGATGAAAAAAACCATTGTTGTCATCATATATGTACAAATGTTGTTCATGCATACAGTTTCTGTTAAGACAAGGCATGTTGGCCATAGTAATTTCTAAATGCATTCTATGTACTTCTGAAATTTCACAGTTACTAATAGCTGCCATACCAATCCTGCCCCTATTTGCCGAGTCACAGTAAGTTAAAATACTGGTTTTGAAACGAGCTGCGTTTAGATCATGTTTGATGTCATATCCACAAATCATACCAAATTCCTCCAAACAATTTAGGTTTTCACAATTCCCAAGAACTATGTGATAATTTCTGTTTATTGTATCATCACCTCGCTGAAACATTAGTACAGATTCCAAATTGTTCTCCAAAATTATCTCAGCATTCCTCCAGTCAGAATTTGTGAGTTTGTCCTTAATACTGGACAGACCCTTTCCTAAGTAATGTCGGTCAATCAAACGACACCTATTTGAAATTTGACGTAAATTTATAGACTTTATGGATATGTCAGAGTCACCATGCGTAAGTTTACTAGTGGAATTTTCTGCAATATAAATCTGAGTAGGTGCTGTTTTTCCAGTCATTCGAGCCCGATCAATTTTGTCTTTCATAGTTTGGGACATATGTCTATCGATCTGAGTAGGCTCTGATGGATGAAATACTGTATTTTGTTCATGCTCAAAAATTTCCCAATTATCCAAGTCATCTGTTCTTAAAATAAATTTTAATTTCCAGCCACACATCATGTGTGGATGGTAAATTGTAGTTGGCAAACTGTCAGTGAATATGGATTCTGGCCTATGGAAGTTGTGAGTATTCCTATACCAAGAGCATGCATTACACAGTTTTTGACCTTTAAAATTACGCCATTGTGACGAGTGCTGAGTTTCACAATTTAAACACTGGTTATAAATTGTCAGACTCATATTGCATTCTGGACATTCTATCAATTTTGGTGACATATCTTTGATTAAACAACCACATTGATTTCTACAAACAGATGTATGAGATGAACACAACACATTCATAACTACTGCAGTTTTCTTTCCAAAAGTGTCCAAATCTTCAGACTCAATGGGAAGAAAGCTGTCATCAGTTCTGTGAAATTGTTTGCTATCCTGTCTGGCTACATTGGAAACAAATACAATGTCCTCATCGTGTTTAATTGTTACATTCACATTCTTACTCTGTCTGATTCTTATATGTTTGTCAAACAAGATTTTATCAATATAACAGATTTCAACCAATTACTGAAATATACTCCATCAACAAATTTTTGAATTTCTGCAATAGCATGCTGATCTTTTTGACCTGAAGTTGAACAGTGGAAGTATTTACTTTTCTGACGACCACACTTAAGCAAGCAAATTAGACGCAAGTATTTCCCTAACTGAAAAGTAATTTTTGCATTAACCAAACAATTAGGCCAATCATCACATGTCACCAAACCTGATATAGACCGTTTGTTACCCGTACAAGTCACAGCAGATGTGTATCTCTTCAGCCAAACAACTGCATCAGCAGAACGCACAAAAGATTGTATTTTTTCTACAGCCTGAATATCACCCTTACCATCCTGAGAGCATGGGAACTGCTTAGTAGCGGTTTTTCCATTATGGGTCATTACTGAAAGCCTAAAAAATTTAGACTTCACAAATACAACAGCTGGCTTACTAATTATGAGAGTAGCTATGTTTACATAATCAATAGTGAGAGGCATTTCCTTACTGCCCAGACTAGTTAAGGGGAGAATATAAGAGTCCACCTTTCCCTCCTGTCTGTGACTACTAACATTTTTATAACCTGTAAGCCTAGTAATAGTAGTAGTTTTTGTGGGCTTATGAGGCATATTGGTAGTCACACGAGAACTAGCACCTACTTGATTTATCTTTTTTTCCTGCACTAGCATATTCACATCTATTGCTCCGATAATTATCCATTGCATAATAACCCGTCTCAAGAAATGCGAATAGTTAGATATGTTGCACAGATAAGCAATGCCATCTGAGTGAAGTTGTGAATTATGACTAGCAAGCCCATAGAAACCTGTCTTATATAAACATGCCAGTGTGGCACCTATTATTACTGAAACACCACAGACGGATGAACATGTCTGTAAGGGGTACTTATGAGCACAGAGATTGGAGCAGATATGTGCACCACTATTGGAATTACCACCTGGCTGATGACAGACATTATATAAAGGAACTTGTTTACCCAAAGTTTGTGAGACATTTCTAAAGATGGTCTTAACCGTATCTGGTATTCCCCACCCAAGTGTGTCTGCATAGGTTACAATATCAAAGTCCAATGAATATATTGCCATTGCAAAGTGATTAGAATACACAACCCCTTTAGTTCCATCTGGATTAATTATTTGCAAACTTTCCATAAAATATGTTCCACCATGGCACCCAACTGGTATAATCAAAATCAACTGCCCTTCTTTAATATTTGCAAATTTGTTATAAATCTGTGCATAACAATTTGGCTGCATTTGTAAATCTGATGCATACCACACCCATGTCTTAGTATGATGAAATTCTGTATTAAGCATTATACTAATTTTACACAAAAGAGAATTTGATAGCCAACGTTCACCAAAAAGGAATGTCAGATCTTCTATATTATACCGGTTACCAGCTATAGAGACTATCTCATTTTCAGCATGGTCCAGAACAATGCGTAAATAAGTTTGTAAATGATTTTTATCAAGCCGTGAAACAGCATCTATTGTTAAGTAATATTGTTGCCCTGCCCAGTCAATTTCCTTCCTAACTTGATCTTGAACTGTCTTCCCAGCATGGAATTTTTTGAAAAGTTTAATTGTCTCCAATGAGAAACATCCATAGTCAAGCACAATTTCTGCTCCTTGATTAATCTGAACATTCTGTAAAATGTCATCTATCTGACACATGGGTGGCATGCAGTGATAGTTATTGGGATCAGTAGAAGTAACCTTAACATTGGAACCATATGTAATATCAACTTTATTAGATCTGACTACCGTTGGAAATATTGACAGGAATGATTCATTCCTAGTTAATACATATCCAGATTTACGTTGGTTACTTACACCTGGCGTACCCTTACCTCCACCTACACCTGTCAGACTACCTGAACTACCCACACCTATAGTACATGTAGCACCACATGTCCAGCTATCTAAACTATCTTCACCTGTAGTATCTGAAGTACTTACGCTTAGAGGACTTTCACCTCCACATACCACCGTAACGTCCGCCATGTCAGACGAGTCATCATTGCCAGTTGTCTCGGCACCTCTGCACAAGTTGTGATGCTCAGTCAGAACGTGCTCCAGTAACACGTCCTCTGACGAGCAGACTCCAGTGCAGAAGGGACAGTGCACAGCACGAGAGTGCGGCACTGGCATCCGACGTGGCGTCTCATGCAGGGTTCTCGTCTGACAATCGCGGCTGGTCAAGTGGTGCTGGAATGCAACAATGTACAAGATAAGATATCAAATAAGCATATTATAAAAATTACTCAATTTTGTGCCAAGTTGTACACGGTAACATTTCATACAATCTGAAATGCGTCTATGAAACACCAACTGAAAAAAAAAGTTATTGCCCATACTGTGCAGCACCAACTGAAAACAATTGCATTATGCATACCGTGTAGCACCAACTAAACAGATGTATTGTACATACCGTGCAGCATGAATGCAGTAGTCTCGGAGGAACGGCGACGGGCACTCCTGCTATGTTGATGAAGATGTGGTCCTCCAGCTCATCAACATGTACGTTAGGTCCAGCTGGGTGGCCTGAACCGGGCAACTGGTACCTCCCGTACGTGCGGACTGGAGCTGGATCCTGCCTGTAGACGGGGGGTAGCGGTGTCCTGGAGGCCTTGGCTCGCGCCTTGGCCTCCATCCGCCGGCGATGGTCTGCACGAGTGCGGGACAGCTCCGCAGCTACCATGTCTACCTCCCTGCAATGACAACTTAGTTTAGAAGATGTATAATTCCCAAGCAGCCCCTGTATAGAATTTAAAGATATAACTGAGACAATACCACATTTGTTTTATCATTTCTTTGTTCCAAAACAAAAGGGATGGTTGATATATATACTTACATGAGCTGGCCTCGTCTGTCAGATGACAGCATCTGTTGAATGCGGCTGGCTGTCGTCGTGTGCAACAGGGTGTTGCCCTCCAGCGATGGGTGTAAACCGTCAATGCTGAAGTGTCTGGGTTGGGTAAGGGTGCAATCCCAATCCCAGAAGCACACACCAGGGATCTGGGCAGTCACCTGGTGCAGCCGCTCGTTCCACAGAAGGCCAGTCTCATACAGGTCGTCACTGAACAAAAGAAGGAAAATGAGTATCTATATTTCAGTGGCACCGAACAATCTAAATAAGGAATCTTACTCTTTCAACAGTGGTTGTAATATCATTATATTTCACAGTCACTTATTCTCATAGTTATTTACAGTAATGGAGTACAATTATATTATACAGACAAATGAAATAAATCAGATTCCAATCGAATACATTAATACAGATTAGTGTACATTTTTGTTATACTAAAACGTTGTAGCATTCCATATTAACGGTACTCACTCATCATATCGGGGGAGTACTGCAGACACAACAAGAGGCACTCCCGGGTACATCTCCTGTGTGTCTACAATCAGTCGCCGGTGCTTCTCAACTGTTTGACTGAACAATCAGATCTAAGCAGAAACAAATCTTACCTTTGCGAATGTCGGTGACACGACCACCACGTCTGCAGTGGAAATCAAACTCAACATCAGCGACTCTCTGTGGCAGGTACTTGAAGATCGAGTCTGAGTAGACTGCCACAAAGTAGGCCATGTTGAAGAGCAGCTGAAAGTAGTAGATGCATAACTAAGTTTATAAATGAAGTAATGTAAACCTTTATTTACTACTTCTTGTTTGAATCAAGTTGTCAAGGCAATCCAAATACTCACAGCGAGCAAGCCAAAAACAAGTGTCTCATTCCAAAGAATAAAGATATTTGTGACAGACCAATTAGAAACACAGATTTAAGTACACAATGAGAACCAGAAAGTTAGCAGACACCCACTTTATGGAACTAATGGATGGATGGCCTTGTAGCAAGGTTACCACTTAACCTTTCCAGAGAAAAACCAATCAGTTGCAAGTGATCACTGTCAAGGTTCTTTGATTTAAGTATATTTTGCTAAATCTAAGAATGTAACACCAATAGCCATAAAATGTGACTGGTCAAGGATGATCAATTTGAATGAACAGGAAGCACTGCATCATAAAAAGTGGTCCATGGGCAACTGTTGTGCAATATAAGCAGATAACTTATGGACAGCAGAAGCCAATTTGTCAGCAGAAGTCCTCCCAAGCTTATTCACCTCCCCAGCCAGAGGGGGCAGGGTGGTACTGAATAACAAAGGCTTGTTTTGCATAATCCATGGCACTGCTGTTAGCTACAGTTGTCCACTGGCATCTGTCCCCAACATCATGGATTATGCAAAATATGCAGATAAGGCAAGTGGGGTATCAGGCTGAGATCAGCAGGGATGCACTGAACAAAGGCCAGAAGCTTGAATTGGGATTGGAGTAATTCAAGGTTTTCTATTATTTCAAAGCCCTGTGGCTGGCCAACACAGCATTAGAGATCTAGCTGTTAATTCCTTTCTGAATCGATTTAGCACACTATAAGTATTACAATTATATTTTACTTCCTCATTTCCAGATGTTTGAGCTATTCCCTTTCCGAATGCAGTAAAGCACAATACAAACATTTATATAAATATATATGTACCAGATTCAAATAAATAAGATTTAAATTTTAAAAATAATTTTGTTTTATAGTTATACAAATTCATGAGTTTTGTCAACCATGATCACTGTTGTATAAAAACAATGGTATGTAACCAGGGCCTATCTAGATGCCTAGCTCAGTAGGTGACAACAGATGGATAATATCAACTTACAGGTGTGCTTGATCCATGCTGTACTCAAAAGCAATAGTACTTCAATACACTTAGTCTTACCCTCGGGTGTGAATCTACAATAACAATAAAACAAACAAACAACAACAACAACAACAACAGCAGCAGCAGCAGCAGCAGCAGCAGCAACAACAACAACAACAACAACAACAACACACCTTTCACGGTTTAGAGAAAAAGAGAGAAGAATGTTGTGTTCAGCATTATTGCAGCTACATTTTGATGCTACGTAAGATTTGACGCAGCGGTCAAAAATAAACTGCAGACAGCTCAAAACACTGGTAAGATAATTAGGTATCTCTTGAAATATGATTGTAGGTGCCATATAAATTTCAGTGATTTTTAGAAGTCAAATTATCTAGATATATGGTTGCATGTCCTAAGTTCGTCATCGTCCAATTCAGTGTCTCCTTGGTATTGTGTCATATTTTTTCTTGTTTGAATGCTTCTGTGAAACTTTATATTGCACTAGCTGGCAGCTCCTATTGGTAGTTAACTTGGTTGGTATGTTAAAATTATATGTACAGGTTTCTGGTTTGAGAAAACTAACACGATACCGCACTGTCAGGGAATTTTTTGATGTACGGACTTGGGACACTCTGATATAAATGGAAGAGCCAACTATCTAGTTCTTAATGTTTTCAATAATTCAGTATATTTATTTTATATGTTCTTATGCATTGTCTCTTGTAATTAGTTATATATTCATGTATTATTATATTTTGTTTTATAGGTCTGCTATGCCAATGGAAATAAGAGGATTGCACTTTTGTAATTTTTAGTCCTCCTATTTGATCAATTATGGCATAGAAGTCAGTGTACACTGTGATGTTGTAAATAAAATACTAATGCTTACTTAAATGCTATTGACAGTGCTTTCCTTAATTAGCCCGATCACTGCTGTATACAAAGACGATATATTTCCCACGGGTGTGTATGTACAATTACAGGAACATAATTAAAATAAAACAACAAGATTACTGTCAGTGTTTGGACAGCAAACCAAGTTGAAACTTGTTTTGAAGTTCGAAACCGTCTTCGTTTACCGAACACATAAACAACACTTACAGAGTCGGTAAGAAAGACCGCGACGTCTACAAAGATTACTGCATGTGTTTTGACAGCAAACCAAGTTGAAACTTATTTTGAAGTTCGAAATCATTTTCGTTTACCGAACACGTAAACAACACTTACAAAGTCGTTAAGAAAGACCGCGACATCTAGCCTAAAATTACATCTACATACTATAGCAATAGTAGATCGGCGTATACAACTAACCTCAATTTATAAAGGAACTGTGGTCAAATTATCTGGCTTTGCTTTGCTTGCTTTGATCATAAACTCAAAATCTCAGTCGAGTTTAGTCCACTAGAATTCACTCCAATGCTCACACTTCGAAAAAAATATGATTTTTTAATAATTCACTACCATTAGGTTCAACATGTGGCGAAATCATTTACTGATTGCTTGTATAAAGAAATAGTGAAAAGGAAATGATTGTCATTATAACCGTTAAAAATAAAATTCGTTATATTTTTATTTTTTAAATGCTCTTAGATTCACATTAAAAGTGGGGACGCACACACGAAGGATAAACACAATGACACTTTCTGCCGCTTTTCCGGTGCGCCATGCGTGCGCACATTAAAAGTTAATTCCGCTTCCCATTCACTTATTTCCGCTTCCGAAAGGTAAGACGAAATTCAAGGATGTGCGCTCTTGCATCTATCATGGCCGGTAGATGGTAATATTCTGACTAATTACATTGGTGTCCGCTGAGTGGCGTCGGGAACCATGATGGTCCACATATTTAGTCCATAAAATGTCCGCCAGGTGGCGCTACTTGACCTTTGACCTACATCCGGGTACTTGACCTTGACCTACATCCGGGTACTTTCCTCTTCCTCAACGGAAAAACGGATACATCCGCGCTGGACCACCTAACATACTACTAACATTAATTAGTTATCTGTAGCACAGATCTACACACGTTAAGCTCCTCTCGTCTTCAAAACAGGCACACTTTTCACGGGAGCTGAATGCATGTTCGTGCCGCCAATTTCTCACACGCATAGGCACGCACAGGCACGCACAGGCACGAACAGGCATACATAGGCACGCACATGCACACTCAGGTACGCATCACGCAGACACGCGCAGAAACGCGGACACGGTCCCGCGCACACATGCAAGCATGCACACACACACGCGCGCTCGAACACGAACGCACGCACGCACACCCATCCACCCCACCCCCATGTTTGTATATCTGTAGTGTAGTGTTATATTTTCTTGTATATTTTTATTTATAGTATGTTAAAAATAGTTACATCGTGTCATGAACTCGGATATACAACATGCAGAAATTCGCTAGCGTGACTTACCCAATGGCGTCTTTGAAAAATCGGAGACAACCGTCCATTACCGTAGTGTGCTTCTGTACGTTTCTCGTGTGGGATGTTTGACTCAGGATCAATTGCGTAATAGCCCTGCCAATTTTTAAATGTTTGGCTATGTGAAATATGGGCTACGTACCATGAATTAATGCTCGACGGAATTAAATCTATGCATAATCCACGAATTAATATTGGGAAGAACGATGAAGATTGTTCTCTTTGATACCAAACGGCGTTGCATGTGCGCACGACACGTGAATCGTTTGTCCAGGTGTGTTACCGATCCTTCGTGAATAGCTCGTCTGACGGCTTGTGTCGGTAAACAAAACCATTTATTACGGAGAAAGGGGGTCACAGTCTGTTGTAATTCATGGACATACATGATTATTTGTCATGTTTCAAATTCTACAATGTCGATTTCCTGCAGTAAGTTGCCTATATAATAATACCCATATATAGGAGTTATTAATAATTAAGCGATATTTGTCATAAAGTTGATATTTTTCATTGTAATACATTTGTTTTCTATGAGATCATCTTCTCCACTTATCTGACTACGTATGTGCTAACATTTTGCGTATTCCTAATAACACCACTGTATCTACGGGGTGTTTTAGAACGATTTTTGAATAGGTAAAAAGATGCGTCCAAAACGCCCCCCCCCCCGCACATCTACTTGTGTACTATTTAGCTGTCATCACACATTTCGCAAAAAAACATTGTGCACACTCGGACCCTGGCCAGTCATGGTGTGCCCACGCCCTACATTATTCACATTTCATCCTGGCTTCCCCGTCCTTATTGTCCGAAAACAGTTGGTGCATTATTGTTTCTGCACCCAGTTGCTCGCTTGTTTTCGAAGCTACGAGACATCGCAGTGGCACGGCGAACGATCTCTTCTTTCCCCGTGTAGTTCTACTCGTAGTTTTTTTGTTCTCAATCGAAAATGACGTGTGTATGGACCGAGCGTGGTGAGGCATGTATTTTCTCTGTCATACGACTTTCGCTTTGTTGATTGATCTCCTTTTAATATAGGTGATCACTCTCTACGGGGTTTATTATCACGGTTTCGTGATACAGCTGTACATGCAACTTGATAATATACTTATACATTACACTGCTTGATAATATAACACGTATCCATAAATCTCATATTGACATAATATAAAACTAATTATTAATAGTTTTGTTTTACTTAAGAATTGTATTATTATATCATTACTATTGTATACCTAGGTAATACGTAATTACCCTATATGTGTAAAATAATGTAATATCATAATATTACAAATAGAGGTGTGCGAATTGTACCAACGAACGATAGCGAACCAGTTAGCATAGCGGACAACTTACTTAGGGGCCCGTCTTGGGCGCATTTTACGGCCTCGGGTTGATTATTAATTTGACTACAAACTCTCCATGCTTTTAAAATCTAATACACACACATCGGAGAATATACATTTGTTTTATGCATATCGCAGTTTCCATTGTTTTCAACGCGCACAAACGGAAATATGATATTTTGAAAATAGTGCTAACATTTAAAGAAAAGTGTGAAAAACAATCGTTTTAAGCTCACCTAGTCTTTGAATGTGCATTTCGCGCTTCCGACCAATATTCATTAGTGCTTATTTATGAGTTACTTAGCAGTGCTACCATATATGTAGCTGTATATTAAAGCGTATACGAATGTATACAGCTGCACAACTTTGTTTCGATCAAAGAACAACAAACTCAAGGAACGTCCCAACCGGAAACCGGATGTTCATCGACTACATTAAGGGTGCGAGACATAGTATTACAAAGGCTGAATGTCTCAGCCGCTACATGACCCCCAGCACCCGACAAAGGGGGTGCATGATTTGCAGACCTATCGCACTAGAGCGCTCTGAATGTATCGTTCTGGAAGTCTGACTTGACGTCCCGATCTCGTCTGATTGGTAACAGGACCATGTGTTGTCACTGCAGTGTGCAGAACGGCTGCAGGACGTCCACGAGGAGGTCGCTTGGCTGTCTCAATACGTTTCACCGGATCGAGAAACGCAGGCTTGAGATGATCGATGGCAACTCTGTCATGTTGATTGCGGAAATCGAGAAGGAACGTCTTCTTGCCGTGTGGTAAGACCTTGTAGGGCCCTCATATGGTGGCTTCACAGGCGGGCGGTGGCTGTCTCGACTATCCTCGCGAACCAGGGGTCGCTGCTGTTGATTTCGTCAGTGCCAGCCAACAGTACCGGGCCCCCTGGCTGATCGCTTTGCGAAACTCTGAATTTAAGCTCAGCCTATGAAATCGCTCACTAGATCAGTAGATGTAGGCAGGTCAGGTGGTCATAATAAAACAAATTTCAACCAACCGTGGCTCGTGTTACATGCAATGTTTAGAAAGTAGAAGCAATTATTCGAATACACAATACCGCTCAGCTGCTCGTGCTAATGGGCGAACGGGTCATTATGTATTGGGATTCCCAGAAGTCGTTTATCCGTC
The DNA here is from genome assembly GCA_963995525.1 of Escarpia spicata. NCBI lineage: Eukaryota > Metazoa > Annelida > Polychaeta > Sabellida > Siboglinidae > Escarpia > Escarpia spicata. The sequence continues at coordinate 5,969,281 of OZ023217.1, forward strand.
TTCAAATTAGGGCGGGTATTTGCGCTGTTTTCACAGGTGACGCAGTCGCGACTGGTGAAGTCAATTACATTAGTTTGACTCAGCTAACTTCCGCACTTCGCGTAGGGGATCAGTCAAGGCTAGTTATGCAGGGCAAACAGCCCTGGCTTGCGAGGATGGTCTTGACGGACAAAAACGTAACTACTGGTCGCGAGTGTAGCTGGTACAGATGACGGTCTCACGGAGTCGTGGAAGGAAGTGCGTTACCTCATGTGTCCCTTGGTCACGTGGTAAGAAATCACCTGGAACAGTTAGTGGGGCTCCGTAAACCATCTCAGCTGAGGAACATTCCACATCGTCTTTAGGTGCAGTGCGAATACCAAGCAGGACCCACGGCAGTTAATCGATCCAGTTAGATTTGAGATGACGGTGAAACCTTTCCACTAGTCCAATGGCCTGAGGCATGCGGTTGTCAAATGCAGACGGGTACCATAGAGCTATGACAAAGCCGCCCACAATTCTGAAGTGAACTGCGACCCCCGGTCTGAAGCCAGTTCTGTCGGAACTCCAAATCGAGCAATCCAGTGGAATGCACACGTCGTTGTCTGCGCATCGAATTCTGAGATGTAAGCCAACTGTCTATACCTGTATGTTGCCTCGGAGACCACGGATCGCTTGCTTTGGGGATGGCGAAAACCAAAGGCTTGTGGTCTGTGAAAAGCGTAAACGCGCGATCTTCCAGGAAGTATCGAAAGTACCGAATAGCCAAGTAGGCGGCCAATAGTTCACGGTCGAACGCACTGTACTTTTGTTCCGGAGGTCGAAGCTTGCGACTGAAAAACGCAACCGGTTTCCAGGAGCCGATGTTTTGCTCTAGGACAACGCCAACTGCTGTCCTGATGCATCCATTGTCAGGATTGTGGGTGCATCGGCATGTAGAGTATTAGAAAGCCGCTACATGACCCCCCCAGCACCCGACGGCTGCAGGACGTCCACGAGGAGGTCGCTTAGCTATCTCGACCGGCCGGTTTCACCGGATCGAGAAACGCAGGCTAGAGACGATCGATGGCATTCTTGAGGCCGAAAGGGGTCTGCAGAAACTCAAATAGCCCAAAAGGCGTGATAACGGCGGTCTTACTGATGTCCTCTGGGGCCATAGGAATCTGATGGTAACCACGTACCAGGTCGATCTTCGAAAAGATAGTAGCGCTTGCAAGTTGCGAGGAGACGTCTTGAATGTGTGGTACTGGACATCGGTCGTATATCGTGACATCATGCAAACGTCTGTATTCTCCGCAGGGCCTCCAACCACCAGAGTAAGGGAGATGACCATGGGCTGTCTGATCATCGTATGATTCCCATTTTCTCCGTCTTTCTTAATTCTTCCTTAGCAACCGTAAGTTTATCTGGTGGCAACCTGCGGGCTCTGGCGTGAACAGGAGGGCCTGTTGTTGGAATGAAATGTTTCACTCCGTGACGAACTGGACGAGTGATAGCAGGAAACTCGTCTAGTATCCGCTTAAAGGGATTGACCGAGGCGATGTGATGTAGACTGAGTACCGGCTGGTTCGAATGTTTGAGTGTAGCACTTGTGAACGAAGTTGCGTTTATCAAACGTCGGCCTTGGAGATCAACCATCAATCCATTCGCCTGAAGAAATCAGCTCCAAGTAGCGGCGTCTTCACATCGGCCAGAATGAAGGGCCATGTGTAGTGGTGGTTCGCTAAACATGGCGACATCGTTTTGGTCCCGTATGTTGCGATAGTCGATCCGTTGGCAGCTACAAGAGAAGGTGTACGGGAGCCATTGTTGATGTACTGATGAGAGGCGGGGAACACACTGACCGCTGCCCCTGAGTAGTGGAGTTATCGTCAGTGAGGTATAAAAGGCTGTTACGTTTGCTGGCCGCTGAAGCAACTACTGACGCCCGGCTTGGTCGTTTCCCGAAAATACGCACGGGGAATTGCACCGTTTGCTAAATCGTCGGTTGTCTATCTCCTAAACATTGGATGTCTAAGAGTCGGTCGGCACGTTGTCGCCGCGATAGGCCGAAAATGTCCGTTAGTCTTCTTTTGATGTTGTTATATTTGTCAGCCTGTGGTGGGTCTTCCAAGATATCTATCACGCGCACTGCCGCAGGTTGGTCTAAGGCCGCTACCACATAATGGTACTTGGTGTCGTCAGCAGTTATGTTACGTAAGGCGAACTGTGCCTCAGCTTGCTGAAGCCAGACTCGAGGGTGATCACCCCAAAATACTGGCAGCTTGAGGCCGACTGCGTGAGTATCTGCCATGTTGGTTATTGACGTTTTAAATGAATTGATTGTGTCGGTGCCGAATGCCGGACGCGCGTATATAATGTCGAATTGTTAGCCGTTACACTTAAAGGAGTCTGTTGAGCCGCGTTTATTACAGTTCGTTTGTAACTGTGTATGTATGTTAAATACCAAGATGCCGTCTTGGTACGTCAGGGTCACCAATAAAGCGTATACGAATGTATACAGCTGCACAACTTTATTTCGATCAAAGAACAATTACAAACTCAAGGAACGACCCAACCGGAAACCGGAAGTTCATCGACCACACTAAGGATGCTGCGACACAGAGTATTAGAAAGGCTGAATGTCCCACCCGCTACAATATAATACAATAACGTAAAACGGCTGGGGGCTCGTTTTGGGCAGGGGGCCCGTTTTGCACGCCGTCCCTCTACGTAATGATCGGGATGTAGAAGCAGCAAGTATTTGAATACGCATTTCCGATAAGCCTATCGTCAGACAGGTCGAACGGGTATTATTTATGACTGGGATTCCGTCTCTGATATGCATGGGGAGCGGGCGTTTGCACGTTTCGTACGGGTGGTAGGGTCTACAGTCGCGATTATTACTAAGACAAAGTAGGCCTACAACTGATTCAGATAACTTCCGTACATTGGGACAGCTGCCAGGGGTCGTGTAGTCAACTACCATCGCTAGCTTGCGAGCATGAGCACATTTGACAAATATACGTTTTCGTAGGATGATAGATGCCTGTAGATTCCTACAGAAGGTCATTTATCTATAGTGCACTTGGCAGCCCAATGGGTCGCGTGAATACATGCTTCCTTGCGAGATTCGAGGATGTCGACGAACATGTATTCAGGCAGCAATGTACACCCTGACTGGGAGTAAGCGGACGGGCTAGACCCCCGCGTTATATATACATATATGTATAAAAACGCCCGCATATTTGACAAGCAAGACGCATGCTTCGTTAATTTCGCTTAACCGACTCTCGCCTGGCTGCGTGACTTCGCCAGGAAGATATAGTCTGACATTACTGAGAATCTTTCAGTTTATGAACTGAGCAAAGTGCAGCCCAGTTACCATATGATATTTACATATTTAATTATAGCTAAGTACGCATGTGTACATTGCTGAATGCCTGCAAGGGAATACGGATGTAAGCAAAAGCCCAGTGGAATCGAGCTCAGCAGTAAACATGCAAAATGGGTACGTGAGTGAACGAATAATTATTTTATTATAATCCTTGCAGGATTATATTCTCTATACATTATGTTATACATCTACAAGAACACATTTATTATTTTTGCTAAAATATAGTTAACTAACTTTAAACAAAATGTCAATTATTTTAGCACGAAATATGTGTTTTGACAGTTTGTAGATTATTTGTGCTGTATACAACTTACAACACATTAGTTGGCTGGCATTTATAAACATTTCCACATATTTCCTTCTTCCAAATGAACAACATTCTAATATTTTTACACCCATCCCATCGCAAATATTCATAATAAAGCTTGAAGACCGCGATTACATTGAGAATAGTCTTCGCTAATATGCTAGCTCGATTAAAGTCAAATTAATTAGTTATTAGTTTTGTGCATATTCTAGAATTTTATTATATAAATGCAAAGGTAATTGCTGTTCCACATTGCACCTATTTGCTTCGTGTTTAAAACGTGTTAAGATAACAATATGACAACATTTACAATTAATGGATTTCGCGACTGTCCTAATCAGTATCAGTCTAAACTGAACGCTAAATAATATAATCTGGATGAACGTACGTATACGCAGGGCCCTGCCTACCTGTTCGTAAAATTAGTTTGTGTACGTATAGCGCCTTGCTAACATATAACAAGCTCTGGCGTCTCCCCGCGAACAAATCTATACGAAACCTAATACCCCTCAATTTCGCCTCAATCTGATGACAGATTTTGAAATATTGGTGCGTTCTGCAAAATAGCCACTGTGCGAATACGCGAGCGACTAGCGTATATTTATTGCTACATCGTGAAAGATGTAATGCAATAGATAGTACATTCAGTATTCACGGGACCAACATGGCCTATGTCAAAGTGCTCGAAAAAAATTCACACATCACACCAAAACGGTATTTTCAAGGGAACTCTTTCGGTGGATAATGGCGGACGAATCCTTAATGTGGTCTTACCCCACTAGCGAAGTTCATCAAGACTAGTTAAACCTTTATTTACACCCAGCATACGCATTTATTTGAAGTTGAAAATGACAAAGAAGTTTCCCCAAAAGCGCAGTAAGACACGAGCAAAACGGAACGTAAAGAAGAAAATGACGACATTGACAGAACCCATGTCAGAACTGACAGAAGATGATCGTGACAGCGAGATGGAGGGTCTGAGACCGGAAGATGGCGCGCCTAGTGCCATAGAGACAACGGAGAGGAATTAGGTCTAAGAGTCAGCATCTTGAATTATATGTGCCCGAACCTGTAATGACTATTCGGCTATATGTGCCCGAACCTGTAATGACTATTGGGCTATATGGACACTTGTGTAGAATCCGGACCCACCTCGACTTCGCCGTTATAACTTGAGACTTTAGAGCAAAGCCAAGGAACGAAGAATTTGGAATTGGAATGCAATTTAGAGCATTATTAATGAGACACCGCCGTTTTACAGTCTTCGTTGCGTACCACAAACTGAACCGCCTAACCGGAGTACAACCCGCGTCTACACAGATGCAGCCTGTGCATTATTTGAGCAATGTGTTCGAATTACTTGCAACTTCGAAAACGTCAATCCAAGAGTGTTGCTACGTGACGTCATCCGATTATTTTGCCCGTTCCAACTAAATAATAATTATAGCTAGATACGTAATGTGGTTAAATATAATGATGTGGTTAACATATACAATAACAGTGTACACATTCTATTTGAGCTTAGGCATATTGATCTTTGTGTAAAGGATATATAATAATTTATTAATAATAAAGTATATCGTCTGCGTGGCGTTTGATGAAAAGAGGCGCTATTTTGCGTATTATGAATAACATAAAACGTGAAAGTGCTTTTGATAGATTTCGAAGCTACCCTTTCGATGTCTCTGGATCTTAGCGTAAATGCGACATTAGTTGGATTTATCGGTCGCTGTAAGTCCGACAAAACTGTTTCGAAGAAAAATTATGCAAACATGAGCAACACGTTTTGATACATACTTTAGTATAAAATACGCAAGGTGGCAGCACCACTGCACCTAATCAATCAGGCTGCGACAAAACCGGTATGCATTGCTTTAAAATTGCAGCATGTGGTGGAGTGGCAATAACGTGGCAGGTCTGGTAGACGCAGCAAGGTTAGAACCAGTGACAGTGCTTTGTACTTGGTCTTGGCGAGTTGGTCCATCACCCGGTCCTTCACTCCTTGTTCTTGGCATTGCAGAGCGTCACGACGAATAGACCCGTCTCTTCTTAAAACAAGTAGAACTAGTGTTATCATTTCCAGAAGAAATTTACAGTCTTCGCCAAATATATTTCCTGCCGTGAAAAGCACGAAACCCCACTTAAAACTGTTGGAGAAGGCATGTAGAATCGTCTGCAACTGTCTATGTATATATATATATATATATTAACAATGTTGTTTAAAATACTAAATGTGTAACGTCATATGAATAGCCGTATCATATTGGGATCTGTGTTTTGGCCACTTTAGAAGATTACGCCTAGGCCTACTGATCGTGCTACTGGCACTGGCGCGGGAACGAAATTAATATGGAGATGCAGAGCCACCTTGAGGCTTTCCCGTAAGCCTCTATTTGTACCTACCCTTGTGGCTCAATAAAACACCTTCGGGCTCTCCGAAAACCTCGATTTGCACCCCCCCCCCCCCATTGACGCTCGCCAAAAACCCACCTTCAAGCTCAAATTTACTGGGGGAGGCAACATCACGTCTGCCCTCCCTAGCGAAATCACTGGGGTATCTACCCTCTTTGTCCCCCCCCCACCCCGCCCCAGTTCCCGCGCCTATGGCTACTGATTTATCACAAAATACGCTGGTACAGCTGTATCATAATTTAGTTTTTATACACCTAACTGATCATTGTAAAAGTGTAGGCCCTATATGTATATGGCCAGCTGTATTTCAACTTGAATTAGACAGTCTACACTAACTGACATTCCCTCGGGATGCGTGGCCAAGTGTAATGTATTTATCTAGACTGGATCATTTTATATCAGGGCTATACCTCGTGTTAGAATGACACAGATACTCGTTTGTCAAATTTGAAGACATACGGTTATGTTTTAACAATAAAACATATTTCCATAAAACACTATTCAATCTTCAAAGACACACTTTTTTATTATAAAATTGTTTTATTATAAACTATGAAAACGAAATGCTGCATTACACTTCTGACTTAGGAAGGTGGCAGTCGTGTCATTTCAATTAATATTACAAAAATGCCCTCCCGTGTTTTATTTGTTTCGCAAAATAAAAGCGCGTACTGAATACCGCCGTGCAAAAATTTACAAAGTTTCTTGTATAAAACGTGCGGTAGTTGTTATCGTTAACTCGTGTTATACTGCATGAATTATAACTATTTTAACATCTTCAACATTCAAATATGCTTCACTGAACCACAATCTATTAATATAATGAGCCCGTTGTTTCTTTAGTTTGAACGTTTCGTGCCCAGTATTATGTTTGCTGCACGGCAAGGTCGATAATCTTAAAACCAGGCCAAATGACATTTAACAACTACATCCATTAATACTATGTTTAAATATACTATTAATATATAGTTTATTATAGCATGTTGTTGTTATAACTGCAATCTGACCTTGCCCAAACGTGTCTTCTGTCCATACAAACCACTGAAACAAAAACGAAATCTCTCAGACTCGTACTCTCACCATTGAACGACGATCGTATAAAAGTATAGCAAAAAGGCTGACTAAACTAATTGCACTATGCGACTAGGCAGCTACCACGGATCCGCCTCTACACGTGGGTAATAGCTGACAACACACAAATTGCGTCGGTCGTCAACCATCTTTAGGTTTATCTGTTCCGGAATGAATTCGGGTTAGTCTGACACCAAACCAAACAATAATCGTAGCAGCAGCCAGCTGTAAGACACTGCCCTTCCGGGATGTAATCTCGTGTACACCATTTCAACCGCCGACGTGTGCAGCTGTGTACCTGCCAACCCTCCTGGATTTGCCGGGAGTCTCCCAGATATGTTGTTTACTTCCGTAAAAGTAAAATATCCCGGGTTGTCAAGAGCACCCCTCCCCGTCTTCCGAGGTCAAGTGAAGCTGAGACTCACAGTAAATCTCCAATCTACCGGATTTTGAAAGTCAGCAGTTGACAAATATACAATTGTTTGAACATTCACGTCGCCGAGTCGTCGCTGATTCCTTCGACGGATGGCTCCTCCTTTGGGAAGACGGCCTGAGACATTGGCGACACCCGTTCGTCAGTCGCGGTCTGGGCGAACGCCTGATCTACGGGCGTGTAATTCGCAAACCTCGCCGTGTCGGGAAACAAATCGACGGGCGCGATTGTGACAGGCGAACGTGCCGGCATCGACCCGGTGAAGCCGGCAGCGTAGCTCTCGGCCGAGACCTCGAGTCTCGCGAGAAGCTTCAGCGCCGACTCGGAGAGGAGATCATAGGACGTCTTCTGGAAGTAGGCCATGGAGCGGCGCGGGCTCATGGCGTTCTGCGGCTGCACGACGGTGCCAAATCCGAGTCGCGCTACCATGCCGAGGTACTCCTTCGCCACGGCGACTGGGTAGCGAGTGTGCATGTCAAGACGGGCCATCTCCTTCCGGTCGATCGGAGGCATCAGGTGGCGCTGCGAGCAAGTGCTCGGTGACACCTGTCGGCAGATAAAGATGAAGGTAAGTTCTTATACAGCACAGTATTCAGTTAGGACTCGTCAGAGCGATTTACCCTTTACTCTCTTGCAGACATGTTCAAACGTACACCTCCTCGATTTCTCTGGGAAGCACTAAGCCACGCTGCAATTACTGCGCGAAGACTATTCGTACACAAATATCCACCACTGTCAGGTACTTATTCATACAGATGAGTGAACGGGTGCAACGTGGAGTGGACGAACTTGCACAAATTTCGAAACGGCAGCAGCAGGAGTCGAACTCGGAAGCTCTCGATGAAGAGTCCGATGTTCTCTAAACCCTGCGCCACCGCACCCCATCGAATGGTAGTTGACAGCAGAACAAGGCGTAATAATAATAATTCAGTTCAAGTGTACCTACATCCACTTGAATGACATGAACTGTTAAAGGTACACGGAAAATAGTTAGATGATGAACGTGATGAGAAATTTCGACCAGATTTTGGGCACAAGTGCTGAGAATGCGTGCTTGCCAATGTTTAGTCACATTCTGGGGGGAATGCTGTTGATAGCGGCCTGGAGCTGTCTGGATTACGCAATGCACAAATACTAGCGTCTGGCATCAACCAGAAAACAGCTGTTCGACCTAGTCTTTGGGCATGTTTCCGTGGCGAATTCTGCAAGAGTACGTGAATTTATAATTTATATCAACACAATGAGACATTGTGAGTATAACAATGTCCGCACAATAAGGGCTGGTCGCATAAGTTCACACAACAACAACAAGGGCCGGTCGCATAAGTTCACACAACAAGGGCTGGTCGCATAAGTTCACACAACATGGGCTGGTCGCATAAGTTCACACAACAACAACAAGGGCCGGTCGCATAAGTTCACACAACAAGGGCTGGTCGCATAAGTTCACACAACATGGGCTGGTCGCATAAGTTCACACAACAAGGGCTGGTCGCATAAATTCGCACAACAAGGGCTGGTCGCATAAGTTCACACAATCAGGGTTGATCGCTTAAGTTCACAAAGTCCCAAATACGTTAAGTATTACGTAGGGAGAGTTTGGTCGTTATCATGTATTGGGGGGGGGGGGGGGGGGGGCGAATACATTGCAACACGTGGCGAGTGAAACATGTTAATGCAAACTGGCGCTAACATAAATCTTGGAGTTCCACACCACGTATCAGCGGGAATTGGGGACAGAAACAATGTGAAACGCAGTTTTCTGCGAAATTATGGGACCGTCCGTATGTAGTGACGCCAATCGCCGTGTACCGTGGCCTGACGTTCTCACCTTCGAGCTGAGCGGGAACTGCAGCAGTTTCTTCACCTTGTCCGAGTGCCGCACGAGCAGGTTGGCAAGGTCCGGCTCGTCGACGGCGTCCCGTAGGTGCTCGGCCGGCTGCGCGTCTCCCTGCAGCTGCATCATCGACACCGTCACCGTGCCGGGCGCGCTGTTGGGGGTGAGCGTGGCGCCACCTGGCGGCAACGTATCGCCCCCTAGTGGGCTGCAGGGGGTGAGGACTTTGGGCGGCGGGCGGCGGTCGTGGGGCAGGGAAGGGACGTTAAAGCTGTGGGAGAAGGGAGGCAAGGAGTGTTTCACTTCCGGCTGCCTGTCAGCCATCTGATGCAGCAATAGCAGTCGCTCTTGTTGTTCTTGCTGCTGTTGTTGTTGTCGCTGTTGTTGCTGCTGCTGTTGTCGCTGTTGTTGCTGCTGTTGGTTTTGTCGATTTTTTTCTTGCTGCTGTTGTTGTTGTTGTCGCTGTTTATGCTGCTGTTGTTGGTGCTGCTGCTGCTGTTGTTGCATATATTGAGTTTGCTGCTGTTGTTGCTGCTGTTGCTGCTGTTCGTATTGTGTCCTCTGCTGAAGACGCCCGACCAGACTGTCGTAGCTAGCTGCTATTTTGAGTGGACGACCAGGCTCACACTCGGATATGACTGTTCGCTTCACGCCCATTCTTCGTTCGTCACCTGAAGTTACCTTAGCGACTGCCGTGCCGTTAGTAAGCAGGCCCTCAGCGGCGTCTAGGATAGCCAACTTGGTGCGTTGCGAGCTGTCGAGGACGAGTTTGGCGGAGTCGATATCGTCGGAAGTGATGGCGACTGCCCTGCCGGTCGCGGCCACCTCCTCCCGATAGACGACGGCCTTGAGGGCGTGTCTGAGCGCGGCGACCACCGCTGCTAGCCGAGCAAGCTGTCCTGGCGCCTTAGCCAGCACGGCGTAGCGAACGTCGTCGCCAACACCGGCCAAACACGTCATCGTCGCGTCGTAATAGTCGTCGAACGTCGCCTTCGCCGCTGCCTTCATCTCGTACCGTCTGATCTCGCCGTGAGTGGCGCGCAACACGCCGAGAACCTGCGAGATCTGCGGTGTGTTGGCCGCCATCGGCGTCTTCAGATCGCCTGATTTAAATACAACATCGGCCGGGTGCGACACGACGAGTCGAGAGAACATGTCTGCCCACTCGACCGAACCCAATCTCGCGAGGTCTTCGTGGCGCATAAACCCTCCCAGCGACAACCCCGCCGATGAATCGTCGTAGCCTCGCTTCGTACGCTTCAGTTCCTGTCGTGAACCTTGCGTCAACGTCGGCGCGAGATCCTCGGAGAGCGCGAGACGTCTCGCGAGAACGCCGTCGCTGTAAGCGCCGACTGTGTCGTCGGTGAGCAGCTGTAGTGGCGACTCGCCCGGAGACGGCGGCTTCTCCGACGGCGGCGTCCGCAGCGTGGCGTGCGCCGACCTAGCGAGACGATCGAGGACTGCCGATCGACGGGAACCACTGCGTGCGACGACGGCGGTCCACAGCGCGCAACTCTCCGTCCACTCGTCGTTCACCTGTTGACACATACACAATGTAAGGTCTTTGTGGACGCACACTTACCTTACCCTACCATGTAAGCAAACTATCTCCTCCCGAAACAGCTAAATTTCAACAACACAAATATTCCATTAAATCACATTTGGGTGGTATATGTGTTATAATAGATATAGTTTATACTGTATTACATGATCTTACGACGTTATAATACATATAGTTTTACTATATTACATGATCTTACGATGTTATAATATATATAGTTTTGTACTATATTACATGATCTTACGACGTTATAATACATATAGTTTGGACTATATTACATGATCTTACGATGATATAATAGATATAGTTTTGTACTATATTACATGATCTTACGACGTTATAATATATATAGTTTATACTGTATTACATGATCTTACGATGTTATAATATATATAGTTTGTACCGTATTACATGATCTTACGATGTTATAATAGATATAGTTTGTACTGTATTACATGATCTTACGATGTTATAATAGATATAGTTTGTACTGTATTACATGATCTTACGATGTTATAATATATATAGTTTGTACTGTATTACATGATCTTACGATGTTATAATAGATATAGTTTATACAGTATTACATGATCTTACGATGTTATAATATATATAGTTTGTACCGTATTACATGATCTTACGATGTTATAATAGATATAGTTTGTACCGTATTACATGATCTTACGATGTTATAATAGATATAGTTTATACCGTATTACATGATCTTACGATGTTATAATATATATAGTTTGTACCGTATTACATGATCTTACGATGTTATAATATATATATAGTTTATATGATCTTACGATGTTATAATAGATATAGTTTATACCGTATTACATGATCTTACGATGTTATAATAGCTATAGTTTATACCGTATTACATGATCTTACGGTGTTATAATAGATATAGTTTATACCGTATTACATGATCTTACGGTGTTATAATAGATATAGTTTATACCGTATTACATGATCTTACGGTGTTATAATAGATATAGTTTATACCGTATTACATGATCTTACGATGCTATAATATATATAGTTTATACCGTATTACATGATCTTACGATGCTATAATAGATATAGTTTATACCGTATTACGTGATCTTACGATGTTATAATAGTTATAGTTTATACCGTATTACATGATCTTACGATGTTATAATAGATATAGTTTATACCGTTTTACATGATTTTACGATGCTATAATAGATATAGTTTATACCGTATTACATGATCTTACGATGTTATAATACATATAGTTTAAACCATATTACATGATCTTACGATGTTATAATAGATATAGTTTATATGATCTTACGATGTTATAATAGATATAGTTTATATGATCTTACGATGTTATTATAGATATAGTTTATACTATATTACATGATCTTACGATGTTATAATAGATATAGTTTATACTGTATTACATGATCTTACGATGTTATAATAGATATAGTTTATACTATATTACATGATCTTACAATGTTATAATATATATAGTTTATACTATATTACATGATCTTACGATGTTATAATAGATATAGTTTTGTACTATATTGCATGATCTTCCGATGTTATAATATATATAGTTTCTACTGTATTACATGATCTTACGATGTTATAATATATATAGTTTGTACTATATTACATAATCTTCCGATGTTATAATATATATAGTTTCTACTGTATTACATTATCTTCCGATGTTATAAAAGATATAGTTTCTACTGTATTACATGATCTTCCGATGTTATAATAGCTATAGTTTTGTACTATATTACATGATCTTCCGATGTTATAATATATATATATATAAAGTTTGTACTGTATTACATGATCTTCCGATGTTATAATAAATATAGTTTTGTACTGTATTACATGATCTTACGATGTTATAAAAGATATAGTTTCTACTGTATTACATGATCTTCCGATGTTAAAATAGATATAGTTTTGTACTATATTACATGATCTTCCGATGTTATATTACATATAGTTTTGTACTATATTACATTATCTTCCGATGTTATAAAAGATATAGTTTCTACAGTATTACATGATCTTCCGATGTTATAATATATACATAGTTTTGTACTATATTACATGATCTTCCGATGTTATATTATATATAGTTTCTACTATATTACATGATCTTCCGATGTTATAATAGATATAGTTTCTACTGTATTACATGATCGTCCAATGTTATAATATATATAGTTTTGTACTATATTACATGATCTTCCGATGTTATAATATATATAGTTTTGTACTGTATTACATGATCTGACGATGTTATAATATATATAGTTTATATTATATTACATGATCTTACGATGTTATAATAGATATAGTTTTGTACTATATTGCATGATCTTCCGATGTTATAATAGATATAGTTTTGTACAATATTACATGATCTTCCGATGTTATAAAATATATAGTTTCTACTGTATTACATGATCTTCCGATGTTATAATAGATATAGTTTCTACTGTATTACATGATCTTCCGATGTTGTAATATATATAGTTTATACTATATTACATGATCTTACGATGTTATAATAGATATAGTTTTGTACTGTATTACATGATCTTACGATGTTATAATATATACATAGTTTTGTACTATATTACATGATCTTCCGATGTTATAATATATATAGTTTCTACTATATTACATGATCTTCCGATGTTATAATAGATATAGTTTCTACTGTATTACATGATCGTCCGATGTTATAATATATATAGTTTTGTACTATATTACATGATCTTCCGATGTTATAATATATATAGTTTTGTACTGTATTACATGATCTGACGATGTTATAATATATATAGTTTATATTACATTACATGATCTTACGATGTTATAATAGATATAGTTTTGTACTATATTGCATGATCTTCCGATGTTATAATATATATAGTTTTGTACAATATTACATGATCTTCCGATGTTATAAAAGATATAGTTTCTACTGTATTACATGATCTTCCGATGTTATAATAGATATAGTTTCTACTGTATTACATGATCTTCCGATGTTGTAATATATATAGTTTATACTATATTACATGATCTTCCGATGTTATAATAGATATAGTTTCTACTGTATTACATGATCTTCCGATATTATAATAGATAAAGTTTTGTACTGTATTACATGATCTTCCGATGTTATAAAAGATATAGTTTCTACCGTATTACATGATCTTCCGATGTTATAATATATATAGTTTTGTACTGTATTACATGATCTTCCGATGTTATAAAAGATATAGTTTCTACCGTATTACATGATCTTCCGATGTTATAAAAGATACAGTTTCCACTGTATTACAGGATCTTCCGATGTTATAATAGATATAGTTTTGTACTGTATTACATGATCTTCCGATATTATAATAGATATAGTTTTGTACTGTATTACATGATCTTCCGATGTTATAAAAGATATAGTTTCTACCGTATTACATGATGTTCCGATGTTATAATATATATAGTTTTGTACTGTATTACATGATCTTCCGATGTTATAAAAGATATAGTTTCTACCGTATTACATGATCTTCCGATGTTAAAATAGATATAGTTTCCACTGTATTACAGGATCTTCCGATGTTATAATAGATATAGTTTTGTACTGTATTACATGATCTTCCGATGTTATAAAATATATAGTTTCCACCGTATTACATGATCTTACGATGTTATAATATATATAGTTTCTACCGTATTACATGATCTTCCGATGTTATAAAATATATAGTTTCCACCGTATTACATGATCTTACGATGTTATAATATATATATATATAGTTTCTACCGTATTACATGATCTTCCGATGTTATAAAATATATAGTTTCCACCGTATTACATGATCTTACGATGTTATAATATATATAGTTTCTACCGTATTACATGATCTTCCGATGTTATAAAATATATAGTTTCCACCATATTACATGATCTTACGATGTTATAATATATATAGTTTCTACCGTATTATATGATCTTCCGATGTTATAAAATATATAGTTTCTACCGTATTACATGATCGTACGATGTTATAATATATATAGTTTCTACCGTATTACATGATCTTACGATGTTATAATATATATAGTTTCGACGTTATAATATATATAGTTTATACCGTATTACATGATCTTACGATGTTATAAAATATATAGTTTCCACCGTATTACATGATCTTACGATGTTATAATATATATAGTTTCTACCGTATTACATGATCTTACGATGTTATAAAATATATAGTTTCCACCGTATTACATGATCTTACGATGTTATAATATATATAGTTTCTACCGTATTACATGATCTTACGATGTTATAATATATATAGTTTCGATGTTATAATATATATAGTTTCTACCGTATTACATGATCTTACGATGTTATAAAATGTATAGTTTCCACCGTATTACATGATCTTACGATGTTATAATATATATAGTTTCTACCGTATTACATGATCTTACGATGTTATAAAATATATAGTTTCCACCGTATTACATGATCTTACGATGTTATAATATATATAGTTTCTACCGTATTACATGATCTTCCGATGTTATAAAATATATAGTTTCCACCGTATTACATGATCTTACGATGTTATAATATATATAGTTTCTACCGTATTACATGATCTTACGGTGTTATAATAGATATAATTTCTACCGTATTACATGATCTTACGGTGTTATAATAGATATAGTTTATACCGTATTACATGATCTTACGGTGATATAATAGATATAGTTTATGCCGTATTACATGATCTGACGGCGTTATAATAGATATAGTTTATACTGTATTACATGATCTTACGGTGTTATAATAGATATAGTTTATACCGTATTACATGATCTTACGATGATGTAATAGATATAGTTTATACCGTATTACATGATGTTAAGATGTTATAATAGATATAGTTTATACCGTATTACATGATCTTACGATGTTATAATATATATAGTTTATACCGTATTACATGATCTTACGATGCTATAATATATATAGTTTATACCGTATTACATGATCTTACGATGCTATAATAGATATAGTTTATACCGTATTACGTGATCTTACGATGTTATAATAGTTATAGTTTATACCGTATTACATGATCTTACGATGTTATAATATATATAGTTTATACCGTTTTACATGATCTTACGATGCTATAATATATATATAGTTTATACCGTATTACATGATCTTACGATGTTATAATAGATATAGTTTATACCATATTACATGATCTTACGATGTTATAATAGATATAGTTTATATGATCTTACGATGTTATAATATATATAGTTTATATGATCTTACGATGTTATTATAGATATAGTTTATACTATATTACATGATCTTACGATGTTATAATAGATATAGTTTATACTGTATTACATGATCTTACGATGTTATAATAGATATAGTTTATACTATATTACATGATCTTACAATGTTATAATATATATAGTTTATACTATATTACATGATCTTACGATGTTATAATAGATATAGTTTTGTACTATATTGCATGATCTTCCGATGTTATAATAGATATAGTTTCTACTGTATTACATGATCTTCCGATGTTATAATAGATATAGTTTTGTACAATATTACATGATCTTCCGATGTTATAAAAGATATAGTTTCTACTGTATTACATGATCTTCCGATGTTGTAATATATATAGTTTATACTATATTACATGATCTTACGATGTTATAATAGATATAGTTTTGTACTGTATTACATGATCTTCCGATGTTATAAAAAATACAGTTTCTACTGTATTACATGATCTTCCGATATTATAATAGATATAGTTTTGTACTGTATTACATGATCTTCCGATATTATAATAGATATAGTTTTGTACAATATTACATGATCTTCCGATGTTATAAAAGATATAGTTTCTACTGTATTACATGATCTTCCGATGTTATAATATATATAGTTTCTACTGTATTACATGATCTTCCGATGTTGTAATATATATAGTTTATACTATATTACATGATCTTACGATGTTATAATAGATATAGTTTTGTACTGTATTACATGATCTTCCGATGTTATAAAAAATACAGTTTCTACTGTATTACATGATCTTCCGATGTTATAATAGATATAGTTTCTACTGTATTACATGATCTTCCGATATTATAATAGATATAGTTTTGTACTGTATTACATGATCTTCCGATGTTATAAAAGATATAGTTTCTACCGTATTACATGATCTTCCGATGTTATAATATATATAGTTTTGTACTGTATTACATGATCTTCCGATGTTATAAAAGATATAGTTTCTACCGTATTACATGATCTTCCGATGTTAAAATAGATATAGTTTCCACTGTATTACATGATCTTCCGATGTTATAATAGATATAGTTTTGTACTGTATTACATGATCTTCCGATGTTATAAAAGATATAGTTTCTACCGTATTACATGATCTTATGATGTTATAAAAGATATAGTTTCCACCGTATTACATGATCTTACGATGTTATAATATATATAGTTTCTACCGTATTACATGATCTTCCGATGTTATAAAATATATAGTTTCCACCGTATTACATGATCTTACGATGTTATAATATATATATATATATATATATAGTTTCTACCGTATTACATGATCTTCCGATGTTATAAAATATATAGTTTCCACCGTATTACATGATCTTACGATTTTATAATATATATAGTTTCTACCGTATTACATGTTCTTCCGATGTTATAAAATATATAGTTTCCACCATATTACATGATCTTACGATGTTATAATATATATAGTTTCTACCGTATTACATGATCTTCCGATGTTATAAAATATATAGTTTCTACCGTATTACATGATCGTACGATGTTATAATATATATAGTTTCTACCGTATTACATGATCTTACGATGTTATAATATATATAGTTTCGATGTTATAATATATATAGTTTATACCGTATTACATGATCTTACGATGTTATATAATATATAGTTTCCACCGTATTACATGATCTTACGATGTTATAATATATATAGTTTCTACCGTATTACATGATCTTACGATGTTATAAAATATATAGTTTCCACCGTATTACATGATCTTACGATGTTATAATATATATATATAGTTTCTACCGTATTACATGATCTTCCGATGTTATAAAATATATAGTTTCCACCGTATTACATGATCTTACGATTTTATAATATATATAGTTTTTACCGTATTACATGATCTTCCGATGTTATAAAATATATAGTTTCCACCGTATTACATGATCTTACGATGTTATAATATATATAGTTTCTACCGTATTACATGATCTTCCGATGTTATAAAATATATAGTTTCCACCGTATTACATGATCTTCCGATGTTATAATATATATAGTTTCTACCGTATTACATGATCTTCCGATGTTATAAAATATATAGTTTCTACCCTATTACATGATCTTACGATGTTATAATATATATAGTTTCTACCCTATTACATGATCTTACGATGTTATAAAATATATATTTTCTACCGTATTACATGATCTTACGATGTTATAAAATATATAGTTTCCACCGTATTACATGATCTTACGATGTTATAATATATATAGTTTCTACCGTATTACATGATCTTCCGATGTTATAAAATATATAGTTTCCACCGTATTACATGATCTTACGATGTTATAATATATATAGTTTTTACCGTATTACATGATCTTCCGATGTTATAAAATATATAGTTTCCACCGTATTACATGATCTTACGATGTTATAATATATATAGTTTCTACCGTATTACATGATCTTCCGATATTATAAAATATATAGTTTCCACCGTATTACATGATCTTCCGATGTTATAATATATATAGTTTCTACCGTATTACATGATCTTCCGATGTTATAAAATATATAGTTTCCACCGTATTACATGATCTTACGATGTTATAATATATATAGTTTCTACCGTATTACATGATTTTCCGATGTTATAAAATATATAGTTTCCACCGTATTACATGATCTTCCGATGTTATAAAATATATAGTTTCCACCGTATTACATGATCTTACAATGTTATAATATATATAGTTTCTACCGTATTACATGATCTTCCGATGTTATAAAATATATAGTTTCCACCGTATTACATGATCTTACGATGTTATAATATATATAGTTTCTACCGTATTACATGATCTTCCGATGTTATAAAATATATAGTTTCCACCGTATTACATGATCTTACGATGTTATAATATATATAGTTTCTACCGTATTACATGATCTTCCGATGTTATAAAATATATAGTTTCTACCGTATTACATGATCTTACGATGTTATAATATATATAATTTCTACCGTATTACATGATCTTACGATGTAATAAAATATATAGTTTCCACCGTATTACATGATCTTATTATTATAAGATCTTATTAATTAATATAATCTTATTTAGACTACATTAACTGTGTTGGGGGTATACTGTTCGCCAAATCGTGTTTAGCAAACCCGTAACAACGTTCGCAATTTGGAAGGTACGCCTCCGGAGTTTGTTCAAATAGTAAACAAAACATCCAGTTTCAAAACAAGTTCTATTGGCAAGGCTGAATTAACCGCAATGCCCTTTAATATCAAACAACTCTTTCCCTTTTTCTAACAATCAACACAGCAGACGACCTATTACAAATTACTACACAGGGTAAGCCTCGGTAGAAGAACAGACCTTAACGTCACGGTGAGTCTCACCTGGACGTAGGCGCCGCCAAGGAAGCCAGCGACACACGAGAGCAGCGGCAGCAGCAGCGACTCGTCCGGCACGCCGAGCGTGTGAGCGTGGGCGACGACCAGCTTGAGCATGTTGCCGTCGCACACGTTCTCGATGTCGATCGGACACGGCGGTGCTCTCGGCCGCTTGGCCGTCAGTGACGGGCGGCGACACGGACGCGTCTCCATCGGCTACAAGAACACGGTGTCTCTTAGTAGGGCCTTCTCACTAGCACAACTTATTTCGAAACCCTTCCAAAGACGACGTTCAAGAGACAGCTAAAAACGTACTTGTTTTACGAGGCCTTTTGAAGTTTTAGTTATTTATGACATTTTATAGATATATGTCTGTATTGCATATTTTATAGATAGTTTTATGTGTTTATTTTTTAGATACTTTGAAATTTAGCTAACATATCTTAGATGTATAGTGTAAACTTTGCATTTCTTTAACAAATACTCTAGTTTTAAAGTTTGTTTACTATCTAGGACTTGTGTTAAAGGGTATAAAAAAACCATTGCTTGAATTCATATTATATTACATCTTCCTGTATTTTTCCATTTCCACCAAGACAATAATTTTACCATAATTCAATATATTATATATGCCAGTTCCACCGATGGCATCTGGACGAATTCAACGATAGGCGCTATCATCGAGCGCATATGAGTATTCATTCAAGTACAAGTCAGGTGACAAACTGCCATTGCCACCAACCGAAGTACCAATGCCTACAGAGATTGTCTGTCTTCTTGAATTCATTGACTCGTTACCCATTGTCCATGTATGTTGGAATGATCAAGCACTGGACAAACAAAGATCCACGGTTGTCGAGAGTTCGAAGATTTGTCAGTTCGGGTTGGCCTGACTCGATCGACAACACGGAGCAGCTGAAGCCATTCTTCATGCGATAAGAGGAGTTGTCCATCCAAAGTGGTTGCATACTTTGGGGGGGGGGGGCACAAGTAGTCGTACCACTCAAAGAACGGGAAAGAGTCATCGAGATGATTCACGAGGAACATCCGGGAATTGTACGGATGAAGACATTTGCAAGAAACTACGTGTGGTGGCCAAAGCTAGACCAAGATCTTGAATCGAAAGTCAATAGTTGTGACAAGTGTCAAAGCAAGAGAATTGCGCCAGCGAAAGTTCCGCTCCGTCCAATCCGTGAAAGAAGGATTGAACCGAATGATCAACGGAAACTTGGAAATCAAGTTGGCAAGGTACTTGTTCCTATACAGAAACGCCCCACCTGCGACCATGGGTAGATCGCTTTCAGTGTTGTTGATGGACAGAAAGGCCAGAATACACCTTGATCAGATGTATATTTATGAAACTAGAGCAGTGGAAGAAAAACAGTTCAAACAGAACCGAAACCATAACAGGCACGCAAAGGACAGACATGTCAATGTTGGTGACCAGGACTACGTAACCGACGTCAGTAGAAGGCCATGCTGGCTACCTGGAGTAGTGGTGAGTCAATCGGGACCAGTTTCATTCATCGTGAAACTGGTAGATGGCCATACCGTGAGACGACACCAAAATCACATCAGAGCACGCTACACACGAGAAATCACCTCGAGGACAGCCTCGCCTCGCGTAGAGGAAAGGCTAGTGGTGGAGGAAGAGCCTGATAGAGCAACAGATCAGCGAATTGTGTCATCAGGAAGATTCTGCTGAGATAACTCCTGATGACAAACAATCGACATCAGGGACAAACACCACTAACAGGCACTCGACAGCAAACATCAGTGTAGATGTGCAGCCGATGACTCCGCAATTGCGTCGACCAGACCGTGCTCGAAAACCGGTGCAACGCCTCGATCTGTGAAACGCCACAGAGTGCCGAGGAACATTACAATGATCAATTGTTCGTGATAGACGAATAAAATTTAGTCGTTTCACGGAGAGACTGTAGCAGCATATGAGGTCAGAATAATACCTCCTCACCACATTGTGATGTAGGGCAGTCTACCCCTGTTCATTCACAAGTTAGTTAAAGGGAATAAAAACATATATTGCTTGAATTCATATTAAATTAGATCCTGCTATATATTTCCATGTCCACCAAGCCAAAAAAATCCCCAAAAATCGAAGAATTAGAAATTCCACATTTTATGCTGTACATCCGGACATTTTCGAATATGCATATTTTTGGCGCGCTTTTCGGGATGCCGAGATGTGACGTCAGAGTTGACTCTGCCGATACAGCGACCGCTTGTTTACATTCATTCTCAGCAATATGACAGCAGAGGTGGCTGTGTAATGCGAATATCATCATGGTTCATTGTGCGGCATTCGGTTGTAATGCAAACACTTCTAAACATAGAGCAACACACAATTTTTTTCGGTTCCCTACGGATCCAGTTTTATTGAAGAAATGGATCGCCAAAATCAAGCGAGCTAATTTCAAGCCGACGAAACACAGCCGGCTTTGATCCGCTCATTTTGAGAAAAGCTGTTTCGATCGCGATCCGGAGATGTTGGCAACCCTTGGATATCTTGGTGCTCGAATATCGTTGAAAAGCGATGCAGTCCCAACAATATTCCCGGCAGTAGAAGCTGCATTGATGCCGTCAATCCGCAGAAGACAGGCGTCGGCACGGGCAGGATCGACGGCCGCTTTGCCCGAGTCGAAGGCAAGCGGGTCTCGCAAGCGTTGTTCCATTGCCTCAGGCTCCGCTGCCGCTGTGACTACAGCCGGCTCAGCAACTACACCCATGGCTTCTTTGGGGTACCAGGTTCCTTCGACGAGTGGTGAATTTACGAGGTCTGCTTACCGAAAGCGGCAACGAATCAAGGTAATTCTTACATGTTATATCTACTATTATTATTCTGTAGGTCTAGTATAATGCCTGGACTGGACGGTCTCGTGTGTGTCAAGTGTCAAAATAAGTTATTCAACTTATTGTCATTGTATCCCATTGGTTCCAATCATATCACGGAACTCTTCCTAAGTATCTGATATTCTAAATATTGTAGTTATGCACGATACTACTATAATAAATCTACATATACTCAGTTTTGTGGAAAATTTGATAGTGTAATCAAATCGATTCAGGTGACTGTTTTTATCATTATCATGGTTACAGGAATGTAAGGCATTTAATTAATCTATTTAGTTTTACATGCAAATAAGAAATAATTATTTTAATTATACTCGTTGCCGAGTCAGGTTAGTCTGTTATAATGTTTTTTAAACCGTAAGAAGCAATACTTGGATATAGAACATTGCAATGTGAATTTGCAGATGGAAGAATAATTATATTTTCAAATGTATTTAACGTTGAATTTGCATAAATTAATTATTATTTTTCATACATAACATTTGTTGTTTTTTAAATGACAATACTTGGACTTTATGAAAGTGCCATGCATTTTGATCAACATCAAATATATGTACACATAAAGTACCATGCATAAGTTATATATTTAAAACAAAAATTAAAAAATTAGGAAGTGGTCTGTCTCACTCTCATAGTTGGAACCAGTTGCTGGCAATCTCCTCCTCTGACACATGACTCACTAAAGTCTTATGTCATCAATGACTTGCTGAAGAATTATCCCCCATCAGTATTCTCTGTAGAAACAGTTTATTAGTGTTTGGCACCTGTCTGCTAATCCAGCTAATTGGACTCCTTTGTTGTGACTCCTCCACTTGACTGAGGAACTAAGTGTAGTGTTTGCCCGCGTCAACTGATCAAAGATCAAATCTAATTAATTACCAGTTGACATTGCACTTTGTAGGTCTTTCCTGCTATGAATAACAAATACACCAGCCACCTCCAGCTGGCCCACTGCATTCTCCCTCCAGTTAAAATAGTTATCTGAACCTGATCTACTGGTAATTAAAGCATGCTAGGTGGAAATGGCAGGAACTGGGTAACATGGATGTGACATGTCGGATACTTATTATTACTATAATTAACCCATGCAATTAACCCATGCCTAATATCACCCTGATCACCATTGCAATTGGTAAACCTTGCAGGTAGATGTGATTAATTATTATTAATATTGAATGGTTACCACATTGAACACCCTGTAGATTACAGTATGTATTCATCGAGTTAATAATCTATTATGTTTAAGTTTTCAAAAGTAATGTTTTCAATAAATATAATTCTTACAGTAGATGCAGCTTTCATAACACACACTATTGTAACACACAAGTACTGTTACATAACACACACTATTGTAACACACAAGTACTGTTACATTTGTTACTATAGAATTCTTACAGTAGAGAGCAGCTTTCATAACACACACTATTGTAACACACAAGTACTGTTACATTTGTTACTATAGAATTTTTAATATTTCAATAGTAATTTATTGATTTGTATTTTCATAACTCCAGTGCACAGGTGAATTACATTACAGTGTCATATATTGCTATTGCCTAGTTTCCATTTTATTACAGTTGAATATCGAAGACAATGTACATCATGCAATATATACTATTACATTTGAAGGTATTATCATTACATTTTGAATTGGAACTACAGTATGTACAGACATAAATATTTAGAACAAAAATATAACTATTGTATCTTGTATTATCTACTAACAACGTTTACGGATAGAACATATTTTTCATTTTATGTCTGTATAACATGAATGAATGGAAGACAAAAGAAATGTCACTGCAATTTAATAGATTGCAATCAGTGTAATTACACCTTACTGCTTGGTGCATTGCTAATTACTGGCACGTCATGATGTTTTTTTAAACAGAAGCTCAGAAATGTACCAAGGACCATTATTCGGCTCCCACATTATTCATGGGATGGATGTTGGCAATCATAAAACCTGGATAAACTAGTTCAATAGGATACAGAAAGCATAATAAAATTTCTATTTTGATGGGACATATATTAATAAACATGTATATATATTATATGCCAGTTACTATTACATTGTTTCTGTTATTATATTGTGCTTTGTTCAACTTATTGTTACTAATAGGTATTATTATTATTACACCACTCCTGGAGCAGGCTTCCTATTGTGACTATAAAATTGAGTATTGCAGGATTGTTCATGTCTGCAGTCACATATTGTTATGATAGTCACATATTGTTATGATAGTAACTATATCAATGGATAAGGGTTCTACTAATGATGTTACAAAATGTCATTAATGAATTTATTTGATTTTTAACTTAATGTTATTAAAAAAATCAAGTAAATTTATCAAATAATAAATATGTTCACATTTGGATGTGGGTTGTTGCCCAGCTACCAAGTGTGAAAATGGTCATTTGTTGTGAAACAATAACAATAAATGCAATGCAAGTTGCAAACCTATCTATTGTATATTTAATAGATGATTAGTTATAACCAAAAATAAAATGTTCACAAGTAATATATTGTCACATTTTCCAGGTAATTGTTTGCATAAAAGTGTAACATAACAAAAGTAACTATGTCTCTGTGTAGATTCTGTAAGCGTAATATCAATTATTTATGATGTTTTTATCATAGAATAAACAATACATACCTTGCAACTTGAAATAAATTTATTAATTTGTATTTTTCACAGCTAGGCAGTCTGTTCACACTTGGAAGCTGGGCAAATTACTAGACAAATGGATGTACTCCTTTCTGACAAGATGGTAAAAGACAGGATTTTGTTTGCTTTTGTCAGAAACCTACAACAATTAATTTGTTTGCAAATTCTATAAGGGTCATTTGTTATTTCAGTTATTTGCTGACATTCTGACAGCAGCTCGAGATAGTCCACCGTCGACCAAGAATGGGTCATCTGAAGATACAGCAACTGAATATGACAGCTCTCGTACGGATTCCTGTGATACAGAGGATTCCACACCTGAGTCAGTCACAGCATCCACTCCAAAAAGGAGCAGCAAATGCTTTCAGGTTGACATCAGGCCATCAACTCGCACGAGAAGAGTGCAAGCAGTCTGTGCATCAGAGCAGGTTGCTGTGCAGGTGACATCAGCAGTGAGGTCAACGAGTGTGCAGTGCAGTTTGTTGACTGGTCCGATTAGTGACTCGAGTGACTAAAACGGGGAGGAAGTGACATCTGCTGCAGATCCAGAGTATGTTTGCTCTGACAATGAGTCGACTAGTCGTGACAGCAGCAACAGTGACAGCGATGACCATGTCGACCAGTACACTGACACAGAGGAGGGTGTTACAAACAAGACTCCCTTGAGGAAAGATTGCTGCCCTTCCAGGGAGAGGTACTTCTTGGTGGCAGAGTCTTCACTTCGTCATCTTTTCGCACGTTGCCGAAACTGCACTGGCCAAACCAATGTCGTAGTGCAGCAGTTTCTCGGCTCAATGGGAAGTTGCCCTGTAAAGATAATAATTGGTCTGTAGATGTGAAGCTATGCTATTTATTAGCATGTCATAGGTAAAGTGATCAACAAAATGGACTAGATAACTTGTTTATCAATGGGTATTTGCTGAAGCCATATTCTCATCTGCCTGCAGGGGAAATATTCCCATGGGTGTTTTTTGGCTTATAACCATTGTCTGTGCACCGTGTGGTGATTCACATTGTGTTACCAGATCTACACAGTTACCAACATTTGGAATGATTCATCCCAGTAACACTGTGTTATGAAACTTGCTTGATGAATTTGTAATGATTCAATCCAGTAAAACTGTGTTCTGAAACTTGCTTGATGGATTTGTAATAAATATGTCACACAAAAAATGTGATTAAAAATGCTATGTCCTTATGATTTTTATGGACATAGTCGTAGGGCACATATATACCCACTGGTAGCATCTCACATATAAGACCCCTAAGGTTACACTAAACCCCTAGGTCTAGGACATAACCCTTCAGGCTGTAACCCATTACCATAATTATTCAATTGTTCTGCATGTTGTTTTAATGTTTATTTTAGTTTATTTTGATTATATAGTAGCTATATTGTTATGTGTCAGACTCAGAGTAATAAAATTATTGTTCCACATAAATGACATAATCTAGAGCTGCCATTATATATGTCATGATATTATGGTCATCTCGCGAACAACTGTCCAACTAAAAAAGTGTGGGTTTTGTCCAGAGGGGTGATATCGTAAGTAGCTATAACGTCCTAAACTCGATCCGCATAAACCAGACAACCATGCTTACGACGTTCGACGGTTCGTAACTTTGTGAAGTTTGTCTTTGACAAGTCTGTTTACAATTACTTCGTCCGATGACCTACTTAGCTACAACCTCTAGCTAACTCTCTGTACAGCTTTGACACCGCATTTTATAATATAACGTCGTACTAAAACGATATCAGTGTTGTTGTCGAAGTTTTCACACCATATGTGTCATTATAATGAAGTTGCAGCTTACCAGTCGGTGTTGCCTGAGCGAACATTCACATTGTGACTGTCCGACTCCGCATCATCTTCTTCGCTACCGTCGCTGAAATGCTCGGAAAGAGCGGAATCAGACGAATCATCCGCTGTAACCGTTCCCGCTAGTGGCTCAAAATCGTATGATTTCACTTGAAACTCTGGGAAACTCCCACTAGCCATGATGTTACAAGAGAATGGAGAGAACAACAATGGCGATGCATAGATGTCAACAAAGCCGAGAGTCATCTTTGACGTCACGATACCACGTGATCGCCTAGCTCATTAAATTTCAACTTTCTGCGGGAATCTCTACACAGACGGGTTTAAAATAGAATTTTGTCTACAAACGTATTTTTCTGTATTTTTTAAATGTTGTCAAATGTTACATACAATGTTAATCTTTGTGTACACATGGAAAACGGATTTTAGCTAATGCCTTGTTTTTATTCCCTTTAAGCTACTTGAAATTTGGTTAACGTTAGCATTGAGTTAAACAACATAGTGTTTGTAGACACTGAATAATGTTGGACAATTGTGTAGGACGTTGACATTTGGTATGATGAAACGAAAGGGGAGGAATGTGGTGTATGCTGCAATCCAGCGGATTTGTATGGAACTATAAAACGGAAACTAACCTTGTTGGTTGTTGTTGTGCTCAATTCTAGAATAAAGGTTGTCGTTCGTTACGAGAAACTTGAATCTTTATGCATGTTCTGACATCACAATACCACGTGATCATCTAGCTCATTAACTATCAACTGTCCGCAGGAATCGCGATTCAGATGGGTTTAAAACTGATTTAAACTATCAATGCATTTATATATATATATATATATATATATATATATACATATATATACACAATGTTGTACTTTGCCTTTGTATATACATGGAAAGTGGAATTTAGCTGCAGCCTTGTTTTAGTTCCTTTAATGAACTCGTAAAGCGCATTTGAGCAGTTTAGGCTTAAAGGGGCGCTTTATAAAAATGTTCACATGTATTATTATTATTGTTGTTATTCTTCTAAAAAAACTTCCCACGGTCATAATGTACGGCCCGCTCACCGAAGAATGATTATCTCCCCGGATGGTGCGATTGTTCTGCATCTTGCTAAAGAATCATGCTTCGGTGAATTCGTTGCAGATTTAAGGGCACCAGCACCACCAGAGCTACTGAATATCATCTGCTGTAGTTGTAAAAAGACTGTACTACGAAGACATGTTCATGCAAAAAGATGGCCTTCCTTGCTCTTCTGTGTGTAGAGAATGTCGCGCTACCAGCCAGTTTACCAACTCAAAGCTGCCAGATTCCACGAATGACTGTGATCTGATTGGTGAGATCTTTGTGTTGAGTAAGGCAATGCGAATCAATGAACACGAGTAACATGCAATATCACATGAATTTAAAATAAATGCACCAGACTTGGGGCTGAGTACATTTTATGAGTACAAGTACGAGTACGAGTACTTTGATGATGGATGAGTACGAGTACGAGTACATTGCTAAAAGCTGAGTACGAGTACGAGTACGAGTACATTCTCACGAGTACGAGTAAAAGTACGAGTACATTAAAAATATATAAATATTAAATAATAACGTATTTAAAAATTATTAATTAATCTAATTTATATAACTCAGCACAAGTAAATATGTAATGGCAGTTGATACATTTGTTATGAGGAAAACTAAAAAAACCTCTATTTCATCAACAATGAAATTCACTTCATTGGCATTCATTTCAGTGGCATCGTATGATCTTATCATATATTTGCCATTGCACCGAATGAACATGAGTTGTTCACAGGTTGAGTCTTTCAGGCTGCACTGTTCAGGACAGAATACTGTCTCAGCTATGCTAAATACCCTTTCAACTGGGGCTGATGAGGCTGGAATGCTGAGATGATGAGGGACCAACTGAGCCAGAGTTGGAAAACTCAGAACTGCAGTGGGTCACTGTGACAATCTGTACATGGCTGACTGAGGTATTCGTTCACCTCACGTTCATCTGCTGACGTTATAAGTTTGCAATTTATATTTTCTGATCGTAGACTACTAGTTGTTGAGAGGGTTAGCACATGTCCACATAACAGGCTCAGCATCCCCTTTGGACTTTTTAGCCAGGCTGCTGGCATGGGATTATACTAGTGTAGGAGACAGTCTGACTTGAGCCACCTTACTTCTACAGAGGAAGACTGGCAGTTCTTGTTCTTAGCAGTTAGCACTGTCAGCCAGTGCCAAGTGGCATGGTCTCCATACTACATCAAAGGCATTTCTTGTCTAACTGGTGGGTTAACTGCTAATTGACTCTTTATGGCTTAATTAAACAAACAGGTTTATGGCCTGAACTGCTAGCCTACAATTACTGTTTGCTTAACAGGATGTTTCTGACTGGGTAAAGATGCTGCCTGTTGCGATGTTTGGGTATCATAGTCATTGTTATCAGAGAATGAGGATGTACTGGGATGTGTAGGGATGGTAAGGTTGTATACTATCAGAAATAACAAAGTATTAAAAAAATAGTTGAACATTGAAATATTTAAGGAAAATCTCATTTTATAACCAAATATATTTATTTTCCCCAGTACATATTGAGAAAATACTCAGATGTATTTGTATTGTACTCGTAAAATCTGAGTACAATGAGTATGAGTACGAGTACGAGTCCATGACCCATAAGTATCATGAGTACGAGTACGAGTACTTCAAAAATGTACTCGAGTACACGAGTACACGAGGACCGAGTACTTCGGCCCCAGGTCTGAAATGCACCATGTTTGAGCTATTAAATGTTGAACAAATACATTATGAAACGCTGTTATTTCGATGACATGTTGGATTTCTGCAAAGGAAGTACTCATCCAATCACATTTAAATGCATTCCAAATATATCACTGAATGCAAAACCACATTATAAAACTAAACATTGATTTGAGGCGATCATATTGTATTCATGGTAATTATACCTATTTCCCCTACTGGGATTTCTTAGGACTTTTACTATGTTGTTCTGGAGAACTCATAGAAAACTACAGTGGTAAAAAAGTTCTGTTGCAATTTGTTCCAAGTTGAGTGAAAAATTTGAGTACATTCCCTGGACTAATTCTACCGAACCGCGACGTGTTGAGAACTGACATTTCGAAAGAAATAATGACCCGCCGGAAACTTTGTTTGCTGCTCGCTTATTGCCCAAGCATTCGCGTCAAGAACAAAATGTCAGCCTCCGGGATATCGGAGGTTTCGCAAGAATCGTCCTCTTTGAAACCACATTCTGGTTAAACTACTGTCGTCGTTATTTTAATTGCAGTTGCAAATGATTAGTTTGCATTAACTCTTTTGAGTGCGTAACACCAAAGTGTTGCATTTTGTTTGCAGCGTTGGTTTAATAAACTATCATATCCATATTTTTTATAAATATCAAAAATTTGATTTGTAGTGTTCGCTGGCAAACTGGCTCGTTCACAAAAAAATATACTAAAAACACGGAAGGAAAGTAATCCATTATTCAACCTATGTTATCTATTGTTAAACGAACCGTTTTCTTAACATTGTGGAATGTGGAAGCTATTGTAAAATCATGTCCATATCGCGCATCATCGCCACTGTGCATTGTATCCGTTATGCGCAGGTGTCCGCGATAAGGAATGTCATTTCCTGAACGGATACAGAACGTCATTACGTAATTATTTAATAGATATCTAGGTTTATTTTGAAATGCAAACTTTGCCCAACACCGGTAGTCATTTCAACAAACCTTGCACCAATATTATAATTTATGTTCATTTTATCTTTAAGTCTACATCTCTACAAAGAAAAACTCATCGTGGCCTATGCGAAATTTTAGGTTTTATTAATACGCTGCGATCTATATCACATTTTGTCCCAGCTCCACGTGCCGAGGTCTACTCGCATCTATTTATGTTCACCTCGCCCTTGGACCATTGGCTTCTGATCGACCAACTAACGATGTACGGAAAAGGTCATTATTTAGAAGTATTTATAGAGTTATTAGGAGGTGTTTGTTGCTCACACGAAATGGTTTGTATCTATCTAAGATTGTCGTAAACAGTGGAAGTGTCGCTTTACGTTCGTTTCACCTGGAAATATCAGCTTAGCACGTTGTCATTGGCAACAGCAGTAATGGAATGGTCAACGGGAATGTTTGTAAAAAACAAACACATGTAGAAACCTACTGGTGGTAACAACCGCGTTTGGTTTGTTGCCCCACGCTAGGGTGTAAGCTAGTATAAAGATTATTAGTTTAGGTAATTTTGACCTAGTCCGTGTGGACTAGTTTGGAGCTTAGGTTAATATTTCAACTGCAAATACACCGGACTGTTGGCCTGCGTTCGCCTATAAAGGTGTAGGCCTACAACGTCAGGAAAGAGTTATTCATATCGCACAACGACAACGAAAATTCCACATATTATAACATTTTCACCATCTGATTAGTTGATTCTAATGCATTTCTTAATTCTACGGGATCATCTTCTCCGCTGACTACGTATGTGCTAAAATTTACGTATTTCTTATAATAATTACTATATCTGCGGGGTGTTTCAGAACACCAGCCGGCTTTTTAACTTGCTAAAAAGGGGCGCCCAAAACGGCCCCCTGCACATCCATTTGTATTATTTTGCCATAGTCACACATTTCGCAAACACATTATGCACACTCGGACCCCGAGAAGTCGTGGTGTGCCCAAGCCACACATTAGTCACATTTTATCCTTTCTTCCCCGTCATTACTGTCCGAAAACAGTTGGTGCATTATTGTTTCTGCACCCAGTTGTCTCGCTTGTTTTCGGAGATGCGAGAAATCGCAGTGGCATGGCAAACGTGTAGTTTCACTGTTGCTGGGTTGTGGCTCCTTCCGTGTGTAGGTTTTTGTCAGATTTTGTTCTCAATCGAAGATTGTTACGTACCGAGCGTGATAATGCATGTTTTTCTCTGTTATTCGACTTTCGCTTAGTTGATTGATCCCCTTTCGGTATAAGTGAGACAGGTATTACGGCATTTTATTACCGTGGTTTGGTGATATAGGAACAGCGTGCAAAACGGGCCTCTTAAACGAGATTTGTCATAAAGTTGATATTTTGTACTCTAATAATTTGTTCTCTCTATGGGATCATCTTCTTCATATGTCTGACTACACCTGTGCTAAAATGTAAGGTATTTATGTTAAAATTACTGTATCTACGGGGGTTTCAGAACACCACCCGATTTTTCACTCGCTAAAACGTTGCGTCCAAACCGGGCCCCCTGCACATCCACTTGTATTATTTAGTTATCATCACACATTCCGCACACTCGGACCCTGGGTAGTCGTGGTGCCCACGCCGCACATTACTGACATTGTACCCTTTCTTCTCCGTCCTCACTGTCCGAAAACAACTGGTGGTCTGTTATTCGACTTTCGCTTCGTTGATTGGTCTCCTTTCAGCATAGGTGATACACTCGCCATGAGGTTTATTATCATGGTTTGGTGATAAATGCAACTTGACAATATACTTGTGTGTTACACTACTTAATAATATAATATGTACCCATACAGCTCATATTGACGCTGTATCAAAAATATATTAGTAATACTATCGTTTTGCTTAAGAACTATATTATTATTTTATTGTATAACTGGGTAATATGTAAGACCCTATATATGTAAAATAATATGATAGCATAATACATTACAAATGCAGGTATTGTACCAACAGCACATCGACGATAGCGAACCCCTGTTAGCATAGCGGGCCACACAGGGGCCAGTTTTGGTCGCACTTGAACATCAGTTGAACATCAATTTTGAATACAAGTCCTACATGTTTATCAAACCTAATACCCACATATCAGAGCACTCACCTTTGGCTTAGTATACCACAGTTTTCGTTGTTTTCAACGCGCACAAACGGAAACATGATATTTGGAAAACAGCGCTAACATTTTAAGAAACGTGTGAAAAACAATATTTTTGAGCTCACCTCTTTGAATGTGTTTCGCGCTTCTGACCAATGTTCACTGGTACCCATTTGTCAGTTACTTAGCTAACCCACCACAAATTTTACTGTATATAATACAATAACGCCAAACGACTGGGGGCCCGTTTTGAACAGGGGACCCGTTTTGCACGCCGTTCCCCATTATGCTCCTTGACAATATACTTACATATTACACTACTTGCTAATATAGTAATATAATAATGTGTATCCATACAGCTCATCATGACACTATATAAACTACTTGCTAATTACTTACATATTACACTACTTGCTAATATAGTAATATAATAATGTGTATCCATACAGCTCACCATGACACTATATAAACTATATTAGTAATATTATTGTTTTGCTTGTAATGTAAACTAATGTAATGCCATAATACAATACTAATGGAAATGGAGGGGTAATTATGGTTTTATTGGGTCACTCAAGGGGTAACAGTGCTAAAAAGGGTAAATATTACTGCTATGTATAGTAACACTAATTATACTATTCGCTAGATTGGGCCAGTGTTCGAAGTGCGCGCAATGCGTGAGCCCAGCAACCCGCAACAAACAATACATCTATGCTTACGCCAAGTCATCTAACGCTCATGATCTACGCTATTATACAATGCACGGCGGCCCTGGGCCAGGTGCACAACGCGGTTAGCACATGAACTTGACCTACTTAGTTACAACTATAACCAGCACGTCGCGAATATACCGCATTATACCCCACGTGATAACGCCGACTTGGCAAGCCGCCTATTGTTCAGCACAGTTCAACGGCGTCTAGTGTACCACCTACCCGTCACGTTTAGCCGTTAGACAAATCAGCCAGTGTAAGAGTGACAGTTGTCGACAT
This sequence comes from Escarpia spicata, assembly GCA_963995525.1. Taxonomy (NCBI): domain Eukaryota; kingdom Metazoa; phylum Annelida; class Polychaeta; order Sabellida; family Siboglinidae; genus Escarpia; species Escarpia spicata. The sequence continues at coordinate 6,003,299 of OZ023217.1, forward strand.
TCGAACGTTGCAGTCACTATACGTACCTCTCTCAGTCTACTAAGTGACGCTGCCTCCACTCTACACGGCCAAACCCACGCACACGCTCTGTCGTACTATGCTACGATCCAGCGCTAGCCGTATATTCTAGCGCGGCCGGCTAATCTATATTAACGATCGACGCAACTCTATATATAGACCCACCCGCCAACTGCTATTCGACTCCGCATCGCAACGCTACTGTGGCTTCTAATCGCAGGGGCCGTTGTCATGGCAACTCGGCTAGTTTTCGTTGATTTGAGCTCATGTTACGCGACACCGTCTAAATGTGAGCAAAGTTCGCAGTGTGCGCGCGCGTGTGTATGTGTACGCGCGAACACACGACAGGGACCGTGCGACCACCCAGATTTGATGGCGATGATTGCTTAACGGGCATTACGTGTGCCACTTTTTTGTGCCAACCACTCAATCATTTTACTATTTAGGGTCCATCTAATTCACATTCTTCACACTTACTGCTATCCCATTGATAGACCAGGGGTAGAGGGCCTATTATTAGCAGTCATAACGATGTACTACGTCCCTGCACCTATTCATTAGTTAAGGCAAATGTATTTCCTTAAATTAGATATATAGTCAATTCTTACGACCATTAATTAAAAAAGTTGAACAGCAGTGCCACCTGAGAAAATGTCCATTGAAAAAGTGAATAGCTTAAAACTTTCTTCAGGATAGTTTATTTAAATGCAAAGTGGTTTTTAAACATATCCAATACGTGATTTAACCTTGTAGAAGCTTTCGTCGATGTGACACACCACTTCTTAAGTACATGTGACGTATGACGTCATCGTACATGTGAGAACAAGTTTGGAGTCGTCAGAACCTTGATTAACCGGTGTGAGACGATAACTTCGGAAGAAGGCGACAAAAAGGAAGAGGAGAAACACCTAAGAGGAGCCGTGAAAGTATGTGGCTATCCAGCCTGGGCCTTGAAACAGGTGACAGATAGCAACAAAAAAGACTGAAAAAAAAGAAAATGGGCAAGACCTACAGAAGCCAAGTAGTCATCCCAAATGTGGGGAGATTCTCAGAGAGGGTACACCGAGTATTGAAGAAGCGTCCCAACACCACCCTCAGGCGCCTGTTGGTACACCCTAAGGGCAAAGTGGAGCCAGAAGAACAGGATGAACTGGTGTACTAAATACCGTGCAAGAACTGCAGTGCTGCATATATTGGGGAAGATTGTTCAAAACGAGACTTGAGGAACATAGAAAAGATGCTGACAACACAAAGATAGAGAAATACACGAGGAGCGAGAAAAGATCTATGTCGACCATCGACAAATCCGCCCTCACAGACCACGCAACAACACAAAATCATACCATAGACTGGGAGGGAGCGAACATAGTGGACAAGGAAGTCAACAGAAGAACACGGCAAATAAAAGAAGCCGCACCAATCAACAGAGACGAGAGGATTAACTAACTATCTCACATGCACGATGACGTCATACGTCACATGTACTAAAGAAGTTGGTGTGCCACGTGACTCACGTCGACGAAAGCCTCTACAGGGTAAATTCAAATATTGGATATGTTTAAAAGAACTACTTTGCATTTAAAATAACTACCTTTTTGTGTTTACAAATACATCGATAATTGACAGATGAGAGGCGAATGGTCCATGGAAGCGACTGAACATGGAAAGAAGCGAGTGGACCTTGACGCCTATACACTTATATCGGTCCAAAGTTAGCGTATTAATATATAGATGTGTGCACTTTTTATTGAACCGTTTGCGGATAGTATCTAAACTATTCACACACCACACATCTGGATATCAAAGAACTGACTAAACAAGCCGAGGGAGCAGTTCTGTAACGAGCAATCACCAATACCAACGTGGGAGTGCGCACAACTATTTTGATAATAAATTATGCATTCTGCGTGCGAGCGTACTATGTGCATAAGCATGGGTATATTGCCACCAAACAATTGCTCTAGTTCAAACTAAATACGTTTCCTAAAGCCCGTCATGTGTATGCTACCTTGTCTTGAGGGCAGTCTGTTTATCCATTCTTTATCTCGTTGCAGAATATCAAACATGTTCGATATTAAAGACAAATTGTTGCAGACAAATCATCGTATCGTGACGTGTATGCCGGTAAAGACAAATAGTCACCGTCGAGTCGCGCCGTGCTGTCTACGCCAGTAATGACAAATCGTCGATGACAAATAGACGCCAGCGAGTCGCGTCGTGACGTGTATGCCGGTACGTTCTGCGTCTGCGACGTATTTTTTGTATTCCGAAATAGTAGTCGTGGGACTGTCCCTAGAACATGGAGAAAATTAAGCAGGTGGCAAACCTTGTTTGGATTGTAGAATTGAAAAAAAATTGATAGACCTCTGGCAGAAGAGGCCGTGTTTGTTTGACGCGACTTTCAACGAATAATAAAACACGGTCTGGTAACTTGCCAGAGCCGGCATCGTATTCTAATTTCTTTAGATCGCGATCTCTCGCACTAACATCTAACGCATTCGCGTACACAGACCACTGGCTATTCATGTCTACTCAAGCATTGCTACGGGCCTTTGTTCGCAGAAGCTCGGCTGGCTGGTGTGTTTTGCCAGCCAGCGTACTGCGCATGTGCAAAAGTGACGTCACGTGTTGGTAAACATGCAACGTTTTATAGTAACAGAGACCAGAAGACGAGTTCCTGGGAGGAAGTGGCGACAGAGCTCGTCCATATCCGATTCCTATTGCGACTGAGATGACATTGACGACGTCGACATCTTTCGAAAATAAAATATAATTTAGCTAAATAAAAACGCCATTTTTGAATAGTTCCAGATGATTCCGCTGGGGAATGTCAACAGTTCCAGCTTCTGCATCAACCTGTCACAGCCGCCAGTCGCATCGTAAGTCGCGTCAAACACGTCACGACGCAACAAATCTTGTCAATAGGTGTTTGTAATCTGAATGTTTTATTTACCATTCACGATCTAAACATTCAAATTAAGAACAATGTTTTGGTCTTATTAAACGCATTTTTTTTGGTATTACGTACACCTTTTACATATATATTCTCGTCTTAAGAACACTATATTAATTAAAAGAAGAGACCACTTGGCTTTACTAGAAGCCGTTACATTTATAAATTAAACATGTAAAGAATCCTAAATGCTAGAGCATCTATCATAGTAACGTCTGGTGATGAAACTATGGATTGCTAAGTTTGAGTAATATATAAATGACAAGTTTTATCTTTAGCCTGCCAGTAATATAAGAATGTGCAACTATGTTTTTTGCAAAAACAAGACCATTTGAGGTGGATGTTCTCTGAACAGTGCCTCAGTAGAAACAATAAAAGGCAACTGACACCATAATGTACACTATCAATCAGAATTTTATTCTGTACATGAGTGTCTATAAAACATGACAATTGCTAAGCAGTTGTACAGTGTATAATTAAAACTATCATCTTGTATACAAGAATATAATGACTTATTATTATATAACAGTTTTATAAACTGAACATTGACAGAATACAATGACTATTCACTGTGTGTATATGGCATGCACTGTGATATTATGCTTTCTTACATAAACACAACGAGATGACGAGTTGTATCCATGGTCGCCATAGTAAGGAATATGCTATAGCTAAACCCTTCTATAACGATCACCAGAGGCCTGTAATAGGTATGTCTACAAATCTATAGCTCACAACCATTTCGCTGCTTACATATTTAGTGACTTTACAATGCCTACTTAAACAATATGTTCCATGTGGGTAACAGCATTAATACTAGTACTTTCACTGTAGACGATGTTACAAAAGACTACTTAGAACGTATAGTTTCAAAACAAGTATATAAAACATATACATTTTCAGAGTAGTACCTCATAATATCAATCAGTTATATAGCAATGCATGACTATGTTGTTTGTGCTTGACACTCACCTGTCCTTGGTGATATGTTCTACAGGCACATAGCAGCATACTAACAACTAATAACATCATACAAATATGCAAGGACATCAGTATAACTTCCCATCATGAAAATCTCCCGATGGAAAGTAAGTTATAAGCACAGTGTGACCGTCAAATGTCTTCCGACAAAGCCGCTCGAATGCAGCGACCGCCTGGTGGGTGAATGCGAACTCTACAAATACCTACAATTCAATAAAGTAACGCTGTTATGCTATGACAGTCTTCATAATTTCGACATATTTAAGATCTTATAACAAAAGTGAACTATCCCAGTGATTCCTATAAGTGTCGAACTTAAGACCCCCTCAAAGTCCACCTCAATGATATAGGTTTGTTTTTCACAGGTCACTAGTTCTCACTGTATGGACCCTTGGACAAAAACATCCACTGGTGCAACACCCGGTTTAATTTCTAGTAACTGAAAACAGTGCTGATTGAAACAAACACACCTGTCAACACAAAACTTTATAAAGTGGCTGTAGTTAATAAATTGGCCACAGACACATTCTGCACTAACAGTATGATGTGGATGTGAAGGAGTATAAATGGATGACGGCAATGGACTCACCAGAACCAACTTGTGACAACCACGTAACACTGTAGTTGTACACAACAGGAAACATCAGTTACAACAGCAGCATGTTTACATTGGTTCTTATTCTATATTGTATGAATACAAAAGGTACACAAAACTAATGTAAAATGAACTAGGGTACCTTATTGGTAGAATTTCAGAACCGGATGAAATAAGCCTTGATGTAGTAGTTTGTCAGAGTTCATAGTAGCAGCCCTTATCTGTATGTCTGTCTGTCTGTCTGTCTGTCTGTCTGTTTATCATCTAGTTTTGATAGTGCCTTTTGTTGCTGTACAACCATCTATCGGTAATGTGTAACAATTTCCATGTAATTATTTACTGTTCCGTCAATTGTTGCCATTATGTTTTCAAACTGACTATTTATTTCAAATGACTACATCAGTCTTGGAAACTATTAATAGGAGAAAGATCACAAAACCCTTTTCTGACTGATTATATTAACAAATAAAAAATGACAAACGATAATAAGAAGACCACTTATACACACTGTAGTGTTCTAAATCTGGATGATTCCATAGAAATGCATTTATGTTATGTATATTATAATAAATTAATTAACATACATAAGACTATATTAAATTAAACAACAAATTATATAATGATAATAAATATATATAACAGATAATAAATCATAACAAACAACATAAAAATTAATATAGGAGAGATATATATATAGTATATATATATGTGTATACACACAGGGGTGTATAAATATATAAATATGTATATATATATAAATATATATTATAATTATACATGTATATACGTATATTAGAGAATACTTTTTAAAATAAACTGTAAACTGAGCAGGTAAACAAACTGGTGGCTGTTTCACCTGTTACATGCAAGAAATGAGACTTCAAGACCCTTTTGAAAGGCATGAAACAATCATCATCTCGCTTGGAAGTGGGTCCGACATTCATGGAGCGAACACGGGGAAAGTTCTGTCGGCGTACTGGCTACGAAATGGCGGTACATACAAGGATATTCATTTGAACAAACCTTGCCGAGACTATCACCGTGCTGGCCCATGATGCACTTCTTGAGACAGCCGTATCGGCCGCATTCCTCTGTCATGGCTTCTTGGACAGCTGCAGCAGTTGCAAAACACAACATTGGTTCATGCTCTGCTCCACCTTCTCTACATACCGAGTCATACTAGCTGACACCCACACGTATAGCAACAAACCAAACATTGGTTCATGTTCTGCTCCACCTTCTCTACATACCGAGTCATACTAGCTGACACCCACACGTATAGCAACAAACCAAACATTGGTTCATGTTCTGCTACACCTTCTCTACATACCGAGTCATACTAGCTGACACCCACACGTATAGCAACAAACCAAACATTGGTTCATGCTCTGCTACACCTTCTCTACATACCGAGTCATACTAGCTGACACCCACACGTATAGCAACAAACCAAACATTGGTTCATGCTCTGCTACCGGTACACCTTCTCTACATACCGAGTCATACTAGCTGACACCCACACGTATAGCAACAAACCAAACATTGGTTCATGTTCTGCTACACCTTCTCTACATACCGAGTCATACTAGCTGACACCCACACGTATAGCAACAAACCAAACATTGGTTCATGTTCTGCTACACCTTCTCTACATACCGAGTCATACTAGCTGACACCCACATGTATAGCAACAAACCAAACATTGGTTCATGCTCTGCTCCACCTTCTCTACATACCGAGTCATACTAGCTGACACCCACACGTATAGCAGCAAACCAAACATTGGTTCATGTTCTGCTCCACCTTCTCTACATACTGAGTCATACTAGCTGACACCCACACGTATAGCAACAAACCAAACATTGGTTCATGCTCTGCTACACCTTCTCTACATACCGAGTCATACTAGCTGACACCCACACGTATAGCAGCAAACCAAACATTGGTTCATGTTCTGCTCCACCTTCTCTACATACTGAGTCATACTAGCTGACACCCACACGTATAACAGCAAACCAAACATTGGTTCATGCTCTGCTACACCTTCTCTACATACCGAGTCATACTAGCTGACACCCACACGTATAGCAACAAACCAAACATTGGTTCATGCTCTGCTACACCTTCTCTACATACCGAGTCATACTAGCTGACACCCACACGTATAGCAGCAAACCAAACATTGGTTCATGTTCTGCTCCACCTTCTCTACATACTGAGTCATACTAGCTGACACCCACACATATAACAGCAAACCAAACATTGGTTCATGTTCTGCTACACCTTCTCTACATACCGAGTCATACTAGCTGACACCCACACGTATAGCAACAAACCAAACATTGGTTCATGCTCTGCTACACCTTCTCTACATTCCGAGTCATACTAGCTGACACCCACACGTATAGCAACAAACCAAACATTGGTTCATGCTCTGCTACACCTTCTCTACATACCGAGTCATACTAGCTGACACCCACACGTATAGCAACAAACCAAACATGGCAATTGTCACCATTACAATATTTCCTGTGACCATTTCATTCCTGCTATTTCCAATAAGGGCATTGTATGCAGCGGGTAATAATGTTAACATAACTCCACAGTGATGTGACAGACTGACAGGCTTTGTAACTCTAAATAACTACCTTTGTGTTTTTTTCAAATACATCACAGCTAGATCGATGGTCCAAGGGAGCGAATGATTGTAGAAAGAAGGCAGTGGACCTTGGCGCCTGGGAGGAGACACACTTATAATGTTCCCAAGTTATAATATATATATATATATTTCTATTATACTTATTTCTATTTATATTCTATATATATATAAATATATATATATAGAAATAAGTATAATAGAAATATAATAGAAACCGGAAGCAATCTACATGCTGGTACATACCCTGGTTGGTTGTATATTTTGTATCTGTTTCACAGATATCTTATGGCAATGTTGAGCCTATATTGACAAAGGCACAGACCACATCTTGTTTGTGAATGCAGTTAAACATTCTGTACTTTACATACACTCACCCACGCATTCGGCTTCATCTAGAACTTTCTCTGGGTCGATCACGTTGAGAAACCGTAAAACGCAACTCGGCAGTAGCAGAAAGTCTACATACTTTGGAACTGCAAGAGATATTTGGACTGGATATAAAGACAATATTATTGACAAAAATATGCATACAATAAATATCACAACCTTGAGGTTATGGCTCATGACAGAGAGATTAAGTTGACAATGTGAGAAAAGTGAAAAGGGGTATCAAAATATGGACAGGTGTAATACATATCTTCTCAATTGCGATTGACAAAAGATGAATTATGATCAAATTGTCATAGAATTTGATTACAGACTTACATATTTAGTGATATGCAGCCCATTCCACCTTTACCAGATTAATTAAATTAAAAACCTACTTACGATCTTTCTTTAAAAATTCCTATTTGAAAGTCCTTTTATCAAGGCAATAAAAATGCAAAATCCAACAATATTTAAAACCTTTAATTTTTTTATGACCTGGCATACATCTTATATCGTAGAATGTAAAATTTTAAATTGTACCTGTCTGTAGTTGGAAGAATGCATGATTGAGACATTCTTCTGCAGAAGGTCGCTTTGCCATGTCTGTCTGCAGCATACTGGAAGATAAACAATGTGAACGACTTAGCCATGTTTACAGCAGCTGGTACAAAATACTACAGAAACTGTGCGTCATTGCCACAACTATCTATATATTAACATGGACCACTGTAACAGCATCTCCTCCCAGGTTTGTTCATTTCCTTGGATCTCCTCCCAGGCGCCGAGGTTCACTCGTCTCTTTCTATGTTTGTTCATTTCCTTGGATCTCCTCCCAGGTGCCGAGGTTCACTCATCTCTTTCTATGTTTGTTCACTTCCTTGTATCTCCTCCCAGGCGCCGAGGTTCACTCATCTCTTTCTATGTTTGTTCACTTCCTTGCATCTCCTACCAGGCGCCGAGGTTCACTCGTCTCTTTCTACGTTTGTTCACTTCCTTGCATCTCCTCCCAGGCGCCGAGGTTCACTCGTCTCTTTCTATGTTTGTTAACTTCCTTGCATCTCCTCCCAGGCACCGAGGTTCACTCGTCTCTTTCTATGTTTGTTCATTTCCTTGCATCTCCTCCCAGGCGCCGAGGTTCACTCATCTCTTTCTATGTTTGTTCACTTCCTTGCATCTCCTCCCAGGCGCCGAGGTTCACTCGTCTCTTTCTATGTTTGTTAACTTCCTTGCATCTCCTCCCAGGCGCCGAGGTTCACTCGTCTCTTTCTATGTTTGTTCACTTCCTTGCATCTCCTCCCAGGCGCCGAGGTTCACTCGTCTGTTTCTATGTTTGTTCACTTCCTTGCATCTCCTCCCAGGCGCCGAGGTTCACTCGTCTCTTTCTATGTTTGTTCACTTCCTTGCATCTCCTCCCAGGCGCCGAGGTTCACTGGTCTCTTTCTACGTTTGTTCACTTCCTTGCATCTCCTCCCAGGCGCCGAGGTTCACTCGTCTCTTTCTATGTTTGTTCACTTCCTTGCATCTCCTCCCAGGCGCCGAGGTTCACTCGTCTCTTTCTATGTTTGTTAACTTTCTTGCATCTCCTCCCAGGCGCCGAGGTTCACTCGTCTCTTTCTATGTTTGTTCACTTCCTTGCATCTCCTCCCAGGCGCCGAGGTTCACTCGTCTCTTTCTATGTTTGTTCACTTCCTTGCATCTCCTCCCAGGCGCCGAGGTTCACTCGTCTCTTTCTAGGTTTGTTCACTTCCTTGCATCTCCTCCCAGGCGCCGAGGTTCACTCGTCTCTTTCTATGTTTGTTCACTTCCTTGCATCTCCTCCCAGGCGCCGAGGTTCACTCGTCTCTTTCTATGTTTGTTAACTTCCTTGCATCTCCTCCCAGGCACCGAGGTTCACTCGTCTCTTTCTATGTTTGTTCACTTCCTTGCATCTCCTCCCAGGCGCCGAGGTTCACTCGTCTCTTTCTACGTTTGTTCACTTCCTTGCATCTCCTCCCAGGCGCCGAGGTTCACTCGTCTCTTTCTATGTTTGTTCACTTCCTTGCATCTCCTCCCAGGCGCCGAGGTTCACTCGTCTCTTTCTACGTTTGTTCACTTCCTTGCATCTCCTCCCAGGCGCCGAGGTTCACTCGTCTCTTTCTATGTTTGTTCACTTCCTTGCATCTCCTCCCAGGCACCGAGGTTCACTCGTCTCTTTCTATGTTTGTTCACTTCCTTGCATCTCCTCCCAGGCGCCGAGGTTCACCCATCTCTTTCTATGTTTGTTCACTTCCTTGCATCTCCTCCCAGGCGCCGAGGTTCACTCGTCTCTTTCTATGTTTGTTCACTTCCTTGCATCTCCTCCCAGGCACCGAGGTTCACTCGTCTCTTTCTATGTTTGTTCACTTCCTTGCATCACATCCCAGGCGCAGAGGTTCACTCGGCTCTTTCTATGTTTGTTCACTTCCTTGGATCTTTTGCCTCTCTTCTACCAACTGGCGATGTATTACAGAAAACAGGAGTTATTTACAGTTATTTACTGAGATGTTTTAAAGGCCTGTCCCTTATCCGAGAAAACTGAGTGATGAACCACTCTCCTCCAGGGAATGTGTTAATAGGTGAATAAATGTTAAAAGATAAAATACAGTAATGGGGATAAATGCTGTTATTTGTTTATTGTTCCACGGGTGGGTTTAAATGGAGGTAGTCTGTTACTAGTTTCTCATTTATTAATTAATAATGTTCTTAAGACTATACTAACTATACTGAAGGAATTTTGCCTGTCAATTGTTTTTAGTAAGCCCATAACAATGGTCGCAATTTGAAGGTACGACCGCGGGAACATGTTCAAATAGTAAACAAAACATCCAGTTTCAAACAAGCTTTATTGGCATTTAGCTGAGTTGGGCCGAGTTAACTGATATACCCTTTGATTTTCAACTTTCCCACGTTCAACACAAGCAGACTTCCTGTTACAAATTACTATGCCCCATAATTTTGGGTAGTTGAACAGACTGCATCCCTTTAAGCTAGTATAATTAATTAATGGCAGTGTAACTTAATTTTTACAAGAAACAATGAATGCTTATTACAAAACAAACTGTTTAAAGTCAGGGAAAAAACCAAGTTATCTTGGCTTCCAGATAGGCCTATAGATTAAAAAAATAAGAGTGACAGTTTATCAGTACTATTATTAAGGTAATGATTTTAAAATATTTTTATTGAAACAATTACATTTTGTTCATCCAAATTACTTTATTGTATAATTATATTTATTTTTTGATAGAATAAAAAATGGAAACATTAATTCAACATTTCATGGGACGTTCCACAAACCACTTCCATCAGAATTTCCAAGAATGATCTGGTTACCTGGCATATCATATATGACCTTTTCATAAAGAAAATTACACTGAAAATTAGGTCGAGATAGTATAATTTTTTTAAAGATAGGACAGTCATTTAAAAATGATTTGTCAGAAAGTGCTTAATTCCAATTCCATTGGTCAGCCTAGTTGTTTACCTGGTAATAAGGTGTCGCAGTTCTTGAGTCAGTGCATACGCATTTTGAGTAGACGAATCCTGATCACGGACGACAATCAAACTCGCAAGGATTTGTGACAGGTCCAGTCTGCTGTCAGCACAGGAATCTGCCTGAAATAAGAAGTAGGAGAATGTGGGGCAGGGCTTAGTCAGATACCCTTCTGCCCGTCTTTGGGACTGGCAGGTGTCTGGCCAACACTGGTAATTACAACTGATAAGACTGGTGGAATTTAGATGGGACAAGATGGCCACTAGATTAACTAATAGTTGCAAGTCTAGGGGTTCACAGTAATGACTATTATTGGCACAACTGGTAGTGAAACAAATTAAATAGATCAGTATTAATTAAATAAATGCCAGAAATGACGAAGCTTTGTTATTGAAAAAGATTAAATTGGCCAATAATGGCTGTGAGTGAAGTGAATGGCTTCCATGCGAACCGTTCGCATGCTAAAACGCATACTTTTAAGTAGTTCAAGACTGGCAAAAAATTATTTCTGGTGAAGGGCCTGAGGTGGGGCATACATGCACACGACATAAAAATAATTCCCGGTTTCTCACCAGAATTTTGTCACCAAGTAAATGACGGGTACAATTTTTATTTTTAGCATCCTGCTGGAGGTGTTAGCAACTATCAAAGGGGCTATTCTCAACAATCAACAACTTAAGATGTGAACCGCATGAATTCAGTTTATTTGTGACACCTGTTTTTAAATGTGTGTTAGTGTGAGTGTGCTTGTATGTGTGCTTGTGCGTGCGTGCATCCGTGCAAATGTATGTGCATGTCTTAGGTTTAAAAGTTTGTTGATTTTTGTACTTAGAATCAAGAATTCACTTGTCCTTACAGTCAATTACTTGTCTAACAGACAACTACCTTTTAAAATCTACTTGCTTATAAATTAATCAGGTTTGCTTCAACTTTGACTGAAACTTTGAATACTATCGGCACATAAACATGGGTGGTGTCAATTCCACTTATTAGTTGTCATTGCTTAACGAGTGAAAAATCCAATTAAATATTCATGACTTAAATCCAAATAAATATTCCTTAAAATGCACACCTTTTTAGAATAAAATAGGCATGATTTGATTTGTATTTAGCCTATGATGCCTATTTTATAGATAAGAACCATTAAAAAAGTGAATTTGTTATTTATTTGGGCAACAAATGGCTTGGCTGTCCCACAGACAACCAGTAGGATGAAATCTGCTTGTCTTGGAGCAACAGAAAAGTGTGAATTTTTAGCCCTGGTGATGTATAGTGCACCCTAGTTAGTGAACCAGCTTGCCAAATGAATAACTAGTACTATAACGAATATTTACTAGTTGAAGTTCCCAATAATAACACATGATCATACAGCAGGTTAATTAAAACAAATCATATTTTATATGGTACACCATTTTTATCTATATATATTTTTATTGTACTGCTTACATTTCAATAATATTCCCCTCTAAACAGAATATTCTTCCTGAGTTACAAATACATAATGTAAAAGTTACGAAATAAAACAGAAGTTCATATAAAAACACACATCTTCCATTTACCTTTATTATACTGAATGACTCTTGCATATCTTTTGTCAACAACTTTGCTGCTGTAAACATTTCAACGAGGACACAGCCAATACTCCATATATCCGCAGACTTGTTGGGAAAAGGACAACCCTCATCCTCTGACGAATTCATCGTAAAATTATTCCAACGTTCGACCTCTGGGGCCCTGTAACCTGTACTTTGTAATCTGCCAAGCCTCTGCAACATAAACAGTTATGTGATATTTAATATAAAGTAAAAAAGGAACATAATCTCACCCCAACATTTAGTAAAAAAGGAAGAGGTAGGATCTTGCAATTTATTGTTGTTTACCTTGTTATAGATGATCTCTATAGCTGATTTATATCGTAGCATTACATTCTGTATGGCATGTAAAGCACAAGTTGAAATCATCTAACAGTAGGGTCTGCTTCACACTAAATTTTTTTTAATTTGCTTAACAATAATTCAAATTACATGAAACAATTCATTATGGTACGCTTATTTAAATAACTTATCATAAGACCTGAACTTTAGATTTAGCGCAATTCTGAATATGAAAAATGTGGTGCTATACAATTTTAGCCGATCTTGGTTGTCGCGTGACTAGTATGTCATGTGACTGTCACATGGTTTAACTATGACATACTTTGTCTTCGACGTGGAATGTCAGACTGAAGTCAATGATCTTCATGCAGCCATCTTGTGGGCTCCACAAAAGGTTGCGAGGTTTGACGTCGCCGTGCACAAAGCCAGCTTTGTGAAGGCAGCACAGACCACTGGGGACAAAATACGGCATCAATGACACATATTAACAAAAATGCCCATCACCTCACGGAATGTAATATTTACCAAATGTTAGAAAACACACAGCATCATTACATAAACACCATAACACGCTTGCAAGTATCTACTCGTTGTTTGTTTAAAATGACGAAGGTCGGAGAGAATGTGACGTTCACGCCCATCGACAGGCCCTAGCCGTGATAGTGTAGAATTGTCAAATAATATTCAAATTGCTATGCTACTGGCATGAGGGCAGACATAATCGTTAGTGTTTCAGCATCTACTTTATGATGCCAAGCTGACGCAGGGGCCATTTTCCCGAAGTTCTTGCTGCATGTGTGTGGTTTGTGTGATCGTTAAGTTACATTTTACATGGTATGCATACATTACCTTTTACACTCCGCACAAATAAATTACCTCAAAGAAAGTGAGGATCTTGACATATATGAGGTATTTTGAAAAGATATTGATCTTATGTCCTATTCTATGGGTCGTAGATTAATCCCTGAAAGTTTGGCGCGTGTACGCAAACTCGATTATAAGTACATATTTCTCCTTGTATGACATTCAGCTGAACTGTGGCTACACCACAAAGCATGAGGAAGTTACCATTAGTGGCGTAATGATACCTCAAACTACCAATGCACTGTAGTAGTTGATGTGACAGTAAAGATAAAAAAGGTAAGTTCTCATACAGCACTGTATCCAGTCCTAGTCAAAGCACTTTACTCCCTGGTATTCATACTGCTGAATCAACTGAGGCAATGTAGAGTGAATGAATGTGCCCACGATTCAATATGGCAGCACCCCGGAGCATATTCAAATAGTAAACAAAACAACAAGCTTAAAACAAGCTTCATTGGCAATATTGCTAAGGCAGGCTGAATTAACATCGTTTGATGTTCAACAGCTGTCTCCCTGTAAAGTTTCACTTCATTTGACCCAAGATTAATTACATAAGTTTTATGTATGCCATAGCTTTTGAGATGACCCCTGTCTGTGTCAGTTTAATTACCTCAGAATGTCATGAGCCAGACACTGGATGAGATGGAGCGACAATCCTTCGTCCTGGTTCTTTAAGAGAATCTGCCGAACATCGACGTCCAGTAGTTCTTGTATGAGACACCAGTGGCACTCATGCTGTGAGTCCGTCAATGCCCTGACTGCAAGCCAGAATTGCAATTAAAATTTAAATTAAGACCCGTAAAATAAATCCACAAATTAAACTATGATTATCTGAATCTGCTCCTTGTTGAGCATGTTCAAAAGAAGCTTGCAGTGCACACTGGGATATATATATATATATATGACACTCCAGTGAAATTGTAGTGATAAGGACATTTCATCTGTGCATTTATGGTGTATTTTAAGCTTATTCTAATTATTATAAAAAAATGTATTAGTTAACTCATTTAATTTAATTACTTAGAATTTATTTGCTTGGGTTTACCTCACTTATATTTGAACTGTTAATCAATATTTTACATTTCTTGGGTCGTGTATTTATGCTCATATTTTGTCATTGTTTGATTTTTATGCACATCATTGTACTTGTTCAGTGCCGTTTTAGTTAAAAGCTTATACTTGCTACAAACTGTCTTTACATTATATCTGGTCATCACACTTTCTCTGAATATAATAAGTTTTTAAAGATATCACCACTATACAGATGAGTTCTGATGGGTTTTATTATTTTTGGTACTACGATAAGACATGTCAGTCTTTACTTACCAAGCTGCCTACAAGGCATGATGTGATGCATCATTTTCAGCAGCAACTTCTCATGGTGGAAGGCCGATTCATACTTGGGACCGTCATTGAAGATCTTTATAGCAACCTAAACCAGTGATGTTCATAAGTTAGGTAGCACATTTAATGCCAAACGATCCTTTCTAGAGCAGATATAGGACTCAGGAGAGGTTTATTTTCAAGAGTTGCCCTACTCTCGACTTAGCAAGTCCATAACAGGTTTTCCATTTCCCTGCATGGGATATTTTACTTCCCCTAGCATAGACAAATATAGAAACCAACAGCTTTGTTTCTGTTTCTCTTCTGAAAAATGCAGGCATAGTGGGGAGAATGAAACTGCTCAAGATTTGAAACGACCATCCCTTCCACCCACCTTCCCCTGTTCTCCCTGGACTGCGGCCTGGTAGACGTGACAACATGTCCCTGTTCCCAGCAGCCTCTCGACTGTCCACTGCTGACCGCCACAGCCCTTGATCACGCTGCCTGGCTGCAGCATTGATGACAATTGTCTAGACTGGGCCCCGCAGGTATGTGGTCGTCATTCTAGAAAGAAAGCTGTTGATAAATTGTCAAGTTATGTATTGTCAACTTAGCTAGCAAATTGATTGGCCATGATCCGAGACAACTGTCCAGTTTGCATAATGTTGCCCTAAAAAGGAAAGCTACTCAAATATATAAAATCCGGTCCATCCTTTGAATGCAGCTTTCCAGAAACTTCCACCAGAGAAACATTTGAATGTGCCATTAGCAAGAAAAAATCTGTTAAAGAAATCATTTATTCCCTCTGCCATTTTAATTGTAAATGCTAGTTTTAAGTAAACTGTTTAGAACAGAACATATATGAAATGTTGCGGTATGGGTGTTTTATTTATTTTTATGCAAACTTTAGTGCTAATTATGTGTCTTACAATTTTTAGCGCTGACCATAATCTGTTTTACCAGTTTTTTGTGTTGTAAAAATTTTATTTCTGGCATTTCAATGCATATCTAAAGGAACATTTCTGCTTTTAATGCAATGTTTTAAAATTTTAAATGGACAATAAAGTTATTGAATCTTGAATCTTAATTAGTTTTATTATTAACCTTAAGTTAAACTATTCCAATTCTGAGAAGAATGCTTTAAAAGGATGCTGTCTGTTCCAAGTTTGTTTACTTTTGATTGATATAATGTTCTTAAGACTATACTAAATATGTCGAAGGTATATTGCCTGCCAAATTGTGTTTAGTGAGACCATAACAATGGATGCATTTTTAAGGCATGGCCACAGGAACATGTTCAAATAGTAAACAATATATCCAGTTTCAAACAAGCTTTATTGGCAATATGGCCAAGTCGGGCTGAGTTAACTACTATACCTTTGATGTTCAACTTTCCCATGTTCAACACAGCAAACAAATAACTATGCGCGATAATTCCGCATAGACAATAAAACTGATGGAAGGTCATTCAGCAAAATTAGGAAACAAGTAGGATGTGATGAGAAAGCGAACGTAAGAACATATTGTGGCAATGTATGAGATCAAGTGGAAAGATGCATAGGTCAACAGATAATAAAATCCTTGATGGTCTGGCAAGTGAGCCACCTGGCTCGGAAGGAGCGCAACAGAACTGTTACAAGACACACATTGTGGAGGGCCAAGATTGCCATCAGACACAGCAAGAGACATGGCAACCAGAAGAAGAAACTGCATAACGCGGGTAAGTTAAGTTCACAAATGAATTTTTAAAATCTTGATTTTTATTATCAACCGACACTGGAATGGTCATATGATGCAAGCTTAGCTATATAATGAAGTTCCTGTGATGCCTTTGTCCGAATATAAACAGTTCAGGATTATCAGAGCCCAAATTAATGACGTTCCACCATTCTCATTGAGACCATGTCCCTCAAATTAACCATGACCTGCTGTCACCAAATTACTCCATGACCATGTATATCTACCGTACACATATTCAGGGTAGTCAGTCACCAGATTCACCTGCCATCAAACATTAAATAAACCATTTTATTGATGAATTTGCCATTATATTGATGTAAAGATGTAAAACTAAAGCCTAAAGTTTGTGAGAACAACTTGGTTGGAAGAATCACACGAAGAAATAGGGTGGACAGAAGAAGGATGACTGTGACAGGAACGAGAACGAGTGGTTCAACAATACTACAGTCTACACCTGACCATCAGCCCTGTACAGGGATCAAGGAGGAAGAACAAGTCTGATAATAACCGAACGCGTCACTACCCGGACTTCCTCTGGCCATGCACTGTGAGTCTGACGTGAGTGTGACCGAGTCGTGACTGTCAGTGTCATTTATTGTTGTTGTTTTGCCTTCTTTCTGGATGAGAATGTGAGCTATGAACTTATGACATGTAACGATGCAACCCAAATGTGTTAACCTTACGTTGCAGTTACTGACAGTTCTGTTAACTTCGCCAATGTAGCATCTAAACTCGAGTTATCCGAGTTTATTGAGGGACTAAAATCATTATTCTTCGTAAACAGGCGACATTTGAGGATCCTAACGGTAACAGGTACGCCTCCTAGCGAATAAGCGGGCTGACACGCAGTGTCGCCATCTAGTAGAAAGGACAAAAAGGACAGCAACCGCCCTGAACGCCGGACATGGAACTTGTACCCGCGGTTGCATTGACGTAGCTGGTTATGGCGAAACCAGATTTGTCAATGAAGGCCAACTCACTGAAAAAGACTATACTTTCTTCTGGAAAGTTCTTACCTTAAGTTCTTACCTTAAGAACGGTCAATAATTGCCCAAGTTGAGCACTGAGACCGTCTCAAAGTTAGTTTTCTGTAGTGGTATTCCATTGTCTATTGATTTTGCTGCTATTGTTGTTGCTGTTGGCGTTATTGCTATTTTTTCTCTTTATCTTGACTTTTCCGGTTTGCCTAGTCTCTAGGCTCGATTGTCTGCGTGCGTGCATGCGTGCGTGTGTATGTGTTGGTATGTGAAGTTGTAGTTGTAGAGGTCTGGATGGTCTCTCCAGTCTCTTTGGAGGCGGGACTTCAGCTGATTGACTGTCTGTGCTTGGACTGTGTCTTCTGATAGTGCATTCCAGGATCTTACTACACGGGTGGAAAGGAAAGAATGTCTGGTTCCTGTTGATGTCTGTGTAACTAGTTTTTCTGTGTGACCTCTTGTGGTTCCAGTGGCTTTTAGGTACATCTGTTTTTGTGGACAGAGTTGGCATTTACAGTCCTGGTCGATTTGGTCGAGTCCCTTGATAATTTTGAAAGTTTGAATGATGTCGGCTCTTTGTCTTCTGTAGTGCAGTGTGGGGAGTTTTAGTTCTTTCAATCTGCTGCCGTAGGGTAGTCCTTTTGTTTCTGGCACTAGTCGTGTTGCACGCCGTTGGACTTGTTCGATGAGGTCTTGATCTTTCTTTAGATGAGGGAACCAGACACAGGATGCATATTCCAGGTGTGGTCTGACCATTGCCTTATATAGTAGTAGGAATGTCTCCTTGTTGAGATGCCGGAATGTTCTGGCTAGACACCCCAGAACTCGATTGGCCTTTTTGACACTATTTTCGATGTGATCGGAAAACTTGAGTTGTATGTTGATGGTGACTCCGAGGTCTTTTTCTGAGGTCACTGCATCAAGCTTGTGACTGTCTTCACTGTCCATTCTCAGGTGGTATTTTTTTCGTGGGTTTGAATGTCCGAGGTGTAGAACGTGACATTTGTCAGGATGTAATTTCATTTGCATTGTATCCGACCAGTCTTGTAGTTTTGTCAGGTCTTCTTGTAGAGAGTTTGAGGAGTTGGTGTCGTCTGTCAATGCTGCATAGAGCTTGGTGTCATCTGCAAACATAAAGGTCAGATTGTCCATGCGTCCTGGGATATCGCTGACAAGCATTGTGAATAGTATTGGTCCCAGGACTGACCCCTGAGGAACTCCGCTAAGTACACTACTCCAGTCCGATTGTTCTCCATGTACTGATACCTTTTGTCTCCGGTCACACAGGAATGCTTTTATCCATCCTAAGGCTTTGTCTTTGATTCCTAGACTTTCCAACTGTTTGAGAAGGCGCTGGTGTGGGACGGTGTCAAAAGCCTTTGCATAATCAAGGTAGATTACGTCAACAGGTATGTTGTGCGTCAAAGCCTCAGTCCAGACATTCAGTGCTTCCAACAAGTTTGTGGTTGTACTTTTTCCGGCAGTGAAGCCATGCTGTTGCTCACATTCGAGGTGATTTATTTTGATGTGTTGTATGAGCTGTTCAACAATCACTCTCTCTAGAGTCTTGCAGATGATTGACGTCAGAGACACCGGTCTGTAATTTGCTGGGTTTCTCTTCTCAGAGTTCTTGTATATGGGACAAATGATAGCATCTTTCCATTGTCTTGGCAGGATTGATGTGTTGATGCTTGAGTTAAAGATTATGTTGAGAGGCACACGTAATTGTTCTGCCATCTCCTTCAGGATTCTTGGGCTGACGCCATCAATGCCTGGTGATTTGTCAGTCTTCAGTTGAAGAAGGCACTTCTTAACCAGTTCTTCGGTGACTTTGAATGTTGTGAGTGCTTCAGTAGTCAGGTTCTTTGGTGTGACCTGCGGGACATTGGAAGTGTCTTCTTCTGTGAATGATTTGAAGAAGTGTTGGTTTAGTACTTCAGCCGCCTCTTGGTCGCTTTGCATAAGTGTTCCGTCCTGCTTGAACAATTGGCCTATGCCACCCCTTGTGTTTGTTCTGTTTCTGATGTATTTCCAGATTCCTTTATTGTTCGTCCTACATTCCCTGGCTAGTTTATGTTCAAACTGTCTACGTGCTCTTCTGATTGCATGTTGAGCTGTGTTCCTGGATCTGATGTAGGCCTGGTAGTCTTCCCCTTCCTTTGTATTTAGGTATCTGATCCACGAGCTATGTTTCCTTCTTACTTTTCTCAGGGCTGCTTGAGTCATCCACACTGGCTTGGCTCGGGTATTCTCGGTGATAGTATAGTGTGGCACACATTCATCAACTGTTTTTTTAAATATTTTCTCCAGTTTGTCTGTTGCCTCCTGTGTGTTCATTCCATCAAGTAATGTTGTCCAGTCTAGGTTTAGCATCTCTTTCATGTTTCCATAGTCTGTCTTGTTATAGCTGTAAATGGTCCGTTTCTTCGGTAGTTGCGCCACAAATATGTTAAGGTTCATGGTGAGACTGATGTGGTCGCTATTTCCCAAATGTGGACCGTAGTTTAGATTTGTTATTGTGTTTTCTTCTGTTGTGAAGATCAGGTCGTCCAGTGTTGGTTGTTGGCCTTGTCGGTATCTTGTTGGCTTGTGCACATGTTGATGATAGTATGTGTCCCTAATTACTTCAATGAACCGCTGTTCATCAGAACCATCCCTGTAGGTGTGCGGGATAGACGGTTCAGGATCCCATACTATCCTGTTGAGGTTGAAATCTCCAATTACAAGAGCATGTGTAATTCCTGATGCTTCTGAACTGTGTCTAAGGGCTGCATGTAGTTGCTTGTCTCTTTGCCTTGCTGTTTCTGGTGTGCCACTTCTGTAGACGCATCCTATTAGATTATATGTGTCTTTTGCATTGAATGTTATCCACACTGCATCTACAAACTGGTCAATGCTTGGGTGGGTATATCGGCATGCCTTGTATTCAGTCCTTATGTATATGCATGTACCCCTTATATCTGGTCGTTGCAGGTCGTTCGTAAAAAGATCAAATCCTGGTATGTGGAGGATTTCCAAGTTTGGTGCATTTCCATTTTTAGGTTTTATCTCGTTGAGAGCAATCACATCGTATTCTTGCGCAATGGTGTATAGTTCATCATATTTGCTAAGTATCGAGTTGTCAATGTTGTTGTAGTATGTCCTTAGTGCATGCCGTGTTTTGCTGTTTCTTTGTGGTGCTGTGTTTCTATGTGCATGTGCATTGTGGTCCCGCTTTTCTACTGGGTCTCTATGATTTCGCTTCGGTAGATTTTGTAGGTCTTGTTTGGATTGTCTTCTCTTCTCCGCATCAGCTGAGCCTGTAAGTTTTTTGACTCAGCTCTCTGTCTTGGTGTCAAGTCTGGTCTAATGAACACAGTGTTGTACCTCTCTTCTGAGCTGTTTCGGATTTCTTTGGCTTTACTTAGTACCTTCTTTTTGTCGTTGATGTTTCTCATGACGGCAAGGATCATTCTGGGTTTGCTATGGTCTGGCTGGCCAATTCTAGTAACTGATTCTGGTGCGGCATCTAGCTTTAGGCAAGTTGTCATATTCTGTTTGACTTCGTGTAAATCTTGGCCGTTCTCTTTCATACCATGGATGGCAAATGACGAGCCAAGAATACATGGCGTTGGATTTGCAGTAAGAAACTCCATTGCCACTGAACTATCTTCAGACTTCAGTTCATGAGCTACCAGTTTGAATAACCGAAAGGTTAATGACGCCGAGACTGAAGCTTGCTGACTCGCGTCATGCAATTCTTATCAGTGCCTACGCACCAACTCTGAATGCGACAGACGAAACAAAGAAGGTTTCTATACTGCCCTTGATGCCATCCTTGCATCCACACCAGCGAATGACAAGGTTTTCCTTCTTGGAGATGTCAACGTTCGTGTTGGGAAGAATGCAGACATATACCTATGGGATGGCGTCATTGGAAGACATGGGGTTGGACCGTTGGAAACAAAAATGACAGTGGGTTGCTACTACTCGGCAAATGTGCAGAACACGAGCCGCTAATCACGAATACCACCTATCGCATGAAAGATAAGTTCAAAACATCATGGATGAATCCCAGGTCAAAATATTGGCATCTGATTAACTATGTCACCACACGTCAACGTGATCCTGCAGACGTCCTCATTACTAAACCAATAAGTGGCTCTACCGTCTGCTGGACTGACCACAGACCGTGCCAAACTAGCAATTCAAATCGCACCAGAACACCGGAAACAAGCTACTATACACATTACACTAGGAGGAGGGTAGATGTGGGAAAACTCAGACACAGACGTCAGCCATCAGCTCCAACAGAAACTAGAAAGAGATATGCCAAAAGAGAATGAATCTCGCTCCGCAGCAGCATCACTAAATTATTCAAAGAAACACTTGGATATCAAACCAAACACCACCAATATTGGTTCAACGAAAATGATACAACAATCAAGGATCTTATTGACAAGAAACTGGCTGCCTTCATGGACTGTCAAAACCACAGAAACTGCTTCACACGTAAAGCAAAACACCAACACCTGCGTGCCGATGTACTGAGACAAATTCGTAACACCAAGAACCAATGGTGGACAGCAAAGGCCGCAGAAAAACTGGAATTCGCTGACAGCCATGGGTCGCGTAAATTCTTCAGAGCCACCAGGGAAATTTATGGACCTATAAGAAGACATACTGCGTCTTTGCGCTCAAAACATGGTTCCATTCTTGTTAAAGACAAGGAAGACATTCAAAATCGTTGTCAAGAATATTTCTCGGAATTACTCGATCGTGACTCCCGAATCGAACCGGATACAATCTACAGTATTCCCCAGACACTGATTAGGACAGAGCTAGACGAACTGCCACGACTTGAAGAGGTGCGCAAAGCCATTTTCCAAATGAAGAACAACAAGGTATCTGGTAGTGATGACATCCCCAGCGAAATATACAAGCTTGGAGGATAAATCTTAACCAAGCACCTACACCATCTCATTCAGAAGATCTGGAATACTGAGGAAATACCCCAGGATTTAAAGGATGCCATGAAACACAATGCGGTTTCCGGCCCACACGTGGCACCGCAGAAATGAATTTTGCTGCTCGTCGTGTGCAGGACAAATTTCATGAACAAAGACGTGACCCGTAGGCTTATTTTGCCTTTATTGATCTAACTAAAGCATTTGACTCTGTAAACAGAGATGCTTTATGGGGCTGCCTTGATGTCCTCCTAAAATATGAAAGGATGTGTCTTGCACGATGGTAATAAATCGGGAACATTTAATATCAAGACTGGTATGAAACAGGGCTGCGTAATTGCACCCACACTCTTGTCTATATTTCTGGCTGCCTTCTTATCACAAGCAGAGATCGATGTAGCCAAGGGAGTGGACATTACATATCCGATGGTGGCCTGTTTAAGCTAAGCCGCCTCAGAGCTAGATCAAAAGTGAAAACAGTAACCATTGTTGGTCTTCAGTACGCGGACAACTGTGCAGTTGTCGCTCACTCAACACAAGATCTCCAAAACACTCTTGATGCCCTTGTTGACGCATATAAGCTCTTCGGACTCTCGGTCAATGCAACAAAGACACAAATTATACATCAACCGGCACAATCACCAGCCACAACACCACCTCCAAACATTATCATAGAAGGCACTGCTCTTGGTAATGTTGATTATTTAGCGCACTTGGGAAGCATGCCTGTCCAGTCCAGCAAACATCGATGCGGAAATTCAGTACAGGATAAAGTGTGCCTGTGCTGCTTATGGAAGACAAAAAAACACCGTGTCTTCTCAGAACACCGACTTAGGACATCCACTAAGATCCTGGTGTACAAGGCATGTTGTACTGCCCACACTGTTGTATGGCGATGAAACGGGTTGTGTATCGCAGCCACATCAGAGCTCTTGGACAGTTTCAACAGCGCACACGGCTATCCTGTGTGTCTGCTGGCAAGATCAAATGACCAATGCTAACATTCTTTAACGGGCATGCACTACCAGCATTGAGGCCCGCCTGATTGAAACTCGGCTGTGTTGGGCTGGGCATGTCAAGCGCATGGGGGGCAACATAAACGTTACAGAGACCAAATGAAAACAAACATGAAGAAATGCAACATAGACACGACTATGTGGGAAACTGACTGTGAAGACGATGGAGATCATATACAATACCGGCGTGGAACATTTTGAGATTAACCGCGTAGCACACACAGCCGAACAACGGAAGTGGCGTGAATACGACAACAACACATTGACAACTACCACCGCCGCTGCTGCGCAAACATGTGTGTGATGTGTGCGGCCGGATCTGCAAATCTCCATTCGGCCTGTTCAGTCACCAACGCACTCATCAGATATAACTGAACATTATCATCATCTTCTTCATTGTGACTCGGATAATCAAACTCGACACCGAGTGATTGCAAGAGGGAGAGAGAGAGGGGGGGGGAGAGAGAATGCGACATGACAAATTACATCACAACTTCATGGTTAAACACAACTGATTTTTTTCTAACGAGTGGCTACTGAATATTGATATATATATATATATATATGCATATCCTGGAAATTGCTTCCCGTCAAATTCTTCCAGAGCCAAATAAAAACATCCACGTCCGAGAGGCTTCGGGGTTTTGATTACTTAACACAGCGCTGTGCATTGATAAACTATCAAATATTGACAGTAATTATGTTCCACTTCCTTCCAAATATACCTCTTTCCGTTCCAACAGTGTTAGCGTTCAACAACACCAACAGACAAGAGGCCGCGCTGACTAGAGGAGGAACATCACATCGACTCAATGGCAACGTTCTTCATCAAAAGTTGTTGACGTGCATGCCGGGTCAGGCATATTTACTGTTGCTAGACCAAACAAGAAGTGATCAATCCAGCTATCCTGGAAATTGCTTCCAGTGTACAGCGTTGGGAACAGAGAAGGCGCACCTAGTGATTTATCTGGACCTCTTGCAGATGCAGCATCATCAGCACAACGAAGTAACCACGCGTGGGTGTTAATTCAGTCCAATGAGATAATCAGCTCATAGACGGCATTCAACACAATCACAAGAGAACATGTTGAGTTGGAGAATGTTGTAGGCTACATACCAAATATCAATCAACAGGCAACACTGTCCACTGTCCAATAAATTTTACACAACGCCTTAAATAATAAGTCCTCCTTTAGCTTGAAAACGTTGCACAGTCGTACTCTGTTCGCAAAGGCCACTATAATAGCGTTGAAGCACCAGAACACCGGAAGAAGTATCGGAAAATTGTTCTCACGATGGGCAATTTGCATATGAAGCTTTCATGTGACTCGCATAGAAATGGGTGGAGTTGGATCATCCTGACGATTGTCTCATGTTTAACAGTTTAGGTTTGGGCAAGATGAAGTACGCAAGGAACCTACACGTGTATCATGCACTGATGATACAGCTTTTAAAGAGTGTCCAATGGTGTACCAACATGTCCTACGAAGTTACTTTTATGTATAATTCAAACGAAGCAACCCATTCGGCCAAATCGCATTGAACGAGAATTACAGAAGAAATGGCCAACAATGGTGTGCAATTGCAGGAGGGAAAAGGCTGATAATTCGCTGCAGTAGTATAGAGCATGTAGAAGCAAACGGACATCGGCGTTTGAAGCTGCATCTGTCGGACTGGGTCTAAATGCCTCTCTCTAAGTTTGAAGCATTCCTCTTCACAGGTGACGAAATTATTCGACTACACAGCTTCTCCTTTTTTATTCCTCTTTCCATGACTCCGCTAAAAGCTCGGTGGATTTATTGTTTGTGGCCTGATCTTACTTCCTTGATTGCAACAACCTCCGGTTATACGTGGTTCACATGCTCAGCGGACTTGGTCGACTGGTCTGAAATGTCACACTAGTGAGATTGCGTTCTAGACCAGCGTGCAGCGATGATCAAAAGATCTGGTTAGATAACTCTTCAAAAGGGCGATTTTCTCCGTTTAGCGTCTGTGTGAGAGCCATTGCATCAATCAGTGTAGCACGTGGTTCGGGACTATCATCTGCTGGGTCCACCATACTTTCCAGATGCAGTGCAAGAGCTGCTTTGCTAGTTTTCTTCATGCTCCCGTCAATGACCATAGCTGCGTCCCAAGAGGATGGGAAAACACAATGTCCTTTTTGTAATGCATTCTAAGAACTGATTTTCTGATCGGACGGTTCCAGCAAAAGCGTCAACACCCACACGTGGTTACTCCGCTGTGTTGTTGTTGCTGTATCTGCAAGAGGTCCTGATAAATCAGCTGGTTTGACGCTAGGCTGGCCTTCTCTTTTCCCAACGCTGTACACTGGATAGCTGGATTTATTGTTTTAATAAAGGTTATCTGATGCGGCTTGCATTTCAACAACTTTGGCTGGATAAGGATGCCATTGACTCGCCGTGATGTTCCTTCTCATTCAGCGATTCCTCTTTTCTATTGATGCTGTCGAACGCCAGCACTGTTGGGACGAATGACGTACATTGGACGGAAGTAACACATAATCACTGTCAACACTGGATAGTTTATCAGTGCACAGTGCTATGCTCGGGAGGCTTAAATCTTACTTGTGAAAGTTTTGATAATTCACAGAAGTAGGACTTGCTTAACTAGACAAAGCACAAAATTTATTACTATGGCGTCACTTTTAAAGGTATTGTTGGGTTATGGTTTAGAGCCAAACGTTTGGAAACAGATTATGTGCATAGCAATACATAATTGCCGATCATGATTTACATATTTTGTATCGACTATATATTTGAACATAGAAGTTAAACATAAAATTTATAGGCTAATGGTTGGCACGGCTTCTGTAGTAGTTATTAGTTTATTAAATCGTATGCATAATTTTTGTGTGTGTCATACATGCCTAGTACATATGCAAATCTGCCAAGCCGTTTTGCTGTAAGAAGTAAATTAAATATGTATGGTAGTTCTCACGTTTATAGACACCGGATGGGAGTACGTTTATATTTTGATGTGCCGACAACACAGAAGCAGTACAGAAGACATCTAAAAGGACTAAAAATGTGTCAGTTATGTTTTTAAAACATTACAAACTGAAATTAAAAAATATTGTCGAAATAAATGTCATTTTTTTGCGTTTTCCTTGACATTTCCCCTATATTTTTGCCAATAATGATAATAGAAAGATTATATTAGTATTGCCATATTTATTATGAACAGCTTTTGTCAATACAACTTTAAGATCCAATCATTAAATTTAGCTGTAGGACAACGGTTTTGAATAGCTTGACTTCTACTTGAAAATGGCAGCCATGTTTAAAGATGGCGTCCAAAATGGTACTAAGCTAAGCTTCTGACATATTCGGACACCTCAGATATTGGTATAACTGAAAATCATAGTGGGAATTAGTCCCTCAATTTGAGACTAAAATCTTGTCTGGCTCATGGACTAAGTCATTGTTCAACTTTTGACGACTCTTCTAAAAAGCACATACAAATGTTGCCCAAGTTTCAAAAGAGTAGTAACTAGGTGGCCTCGAACCTATTCCTCCTGAGTAGTCTGGTGTTCTAGCATATGCAACTGTACATTTAAGGTATTCCTTCAAACTATGAATTGCTTTTACTTCAATGACTAGAAAACATAAGATAATCAACACATTGTATATCTTTAATGAAAATATTCAGTTACATTTTGGTATTATTTGTTACACAACATCACGTTTTTATGTTGCCGCTTAAAATATCTAAAACAAAGAAATTATGTTACTGGCATGAATGATCAATTAGACCACGTGATGATTTGAAATATATAGGCCCCTACTATACAGCAATAATTATTCTTATATGTCACAAATACATAAAATTATTCATATTGAACACAATATTCATATAATTATGTACACATTACCAGCCAATTTGACAAAACCATAAAGGCATTGTCCTTTCCAACAACCAGGCTACAACATAAGATCGGCAATGTGTTAGATCCATAGCTAAGTCCAGCCTAACGTAGCATGGCAAATACTGTTCAATATATTTTAATTACTGGCAAGAATTATAATGTCCATTCCCCATTGGCGCATACCAAACTGAGAGAGACCACACGGCACAACGAGGAGGAGGACAGCAGCAACGCTTCTGATGCTACACAAACTCATGTTTTAAGTATAATTATAAATGCAGCTGTTTCCGATACAAATCCCTATTATAACAGTAGCAGCTTTTACTTAAAATAAAAATAAAACAGAACAATAACTTATGGTTGGAGATCTCAAATAAAACCAATAATTATGTCCACCATGCCTGTAAACAGTATAAAATAACCACACTTCTAAACAATTGATGATTTGTGGATCTCGCAGGCAAATAAAGTCATACGAACATAAAACCATCAGCAGTACTACTAATATCACGAGTATCTGTCCGATCATTACCGACAGCCATATAACAATGTTTTGTTCCGAGCCAAGGTCGATGGATTCCAGAAACCTGTATCGTCTATCTATCATACAGGAGCTGTATCCCAGTGTATCTGTGTTCACTGTTGGATTCCAGAAACCTGTATCATCTATCTATCATACAGGAGCTGTATCCCAGTGTATCTGTGTTCACTGATGTTAAGCCTCTGGCTGCATTCCAAGGCCGGCAAACTGCTCAGAAATACCTGCATCAGACACAGACCTAGCATAAACATTGCATGATAACACTCTCAGAACAATCAACTTGTAATTTCAAAATATCCAATTCAATAGCGCACACAGTTTTCAGCCTCAAAAGTGCTCTCAAACACATTATTTTATAACACTGTATCCCTGGAATGATGGTATGAAGGTATGATGGTATGATGGTATGAAGGTATGATGGTATGAAGGTATCGATCAAGGTATCAAATTTATGCAAAAATGTAGTTAAATACAAACAAAATTGTGGTGGGCCTGGATTCTACTCAAGTGCCTTGTCATCTATACTTATCTTATAATGCAAAAAATAACTTAAATCAGAAGGTTGAACCAATGCACTAACACAACTTGTAGAAAAGCATGAAGGAAGCGTACCTAAGCCAAACCCGGGGGGTGGTCTTGTGATCCCAGGTTGGGCGGAGTTTCCGGGTTCAGGTCTCATTAGCTGACCAGAGGCAGGGGTGAATACGCCACGTCCACGCCCACGCCCTAGTCCTGTCAACAACGTGATGATAGGGTAACAACCATAAGTAAATACACTGTAGGTCAACAAAGAGTGGTCAGTAATAAGTTATTAAGAAACATTACACCAGGTATCACTAACAATTGGTAATTCTGGAACATTCTTCCTTCTTCTTCCATTAATGACCACCGCCAGTCGATTGTTACCGTCATGAATTATAACACACACACAAATTATCAAATCATTTTATTATTATATTTATAATTAATAAAAAAGTATTAATGTGTTCATCATCACTGTGCAGCCATGGTGTCTCGTGGTTGGGCAAAGGCCTCAGCATGTTGTTTCCAGATCTGCCTGTCTTGTCTAAATGTGTTATATTTGCTATATTTATCACAATATTTTATAAAAGTTATTATGCAGAATATGTATATTTATTTGTTTATTTTGAGCTACATCATATTTTTTATTGAAATAATTAATAATTACATCAGGAATCTACTATGATACGTTGTCTACCATACCAATCACCAATCACCAATCACAATACTTTATTGTCCCTTGTGAGGGAAATTCATGTGGAGTGTAGCAGCATATTAAGACATATAAAACAAATGTACATGCAATATACACAATGTAAAAATTGCCACACCACAGTATCTAATTTTAACACCATCATACAAGTTGACCTACCCGCCAGAGTGTTCATGGTGGCTGGTTGCTGGCCAGAGGGTGCGCCCCAGGGGTTGCTAGGGTTCTGGGGCATCATCCCTGGCCTCTGGGGCTGGCCGGCCCACATCCCGGGGGTTAGGATACCCATGCCCCTTCCACACACCTGTTGCTGTTGCATTGTGGGTGGCTGGAAGACAGATAACAGACAGGTTACAGGGATAATTATTGAGGATGGTTTCACCATTGTGTGATAGCTGTATTACTGTTGCAATACAACTAGAACTACCCGGGTACATTGAGTGTCATTACTATTGCGAATAAACAGAAAAGTAAATGAATCCTGCTACAGTAAATGATTGTTGATATTAGGTCAATAAATATGTAAAATTACCAAATAATGTTGACAAAAACATGATTACAAATAGTATTACAGTGGCGAGACGTAGGTACAATATGGCAGTTTTAAATGTCCCCACAACTATTTTGACAACTGACCAATATCAGTAAATCATCACATTTGAAATTGCAAGATGTTTAGTCATAGTTGTCATGAAGATAATAGTAAAAACTACTTTATATTTTAGATTGGAGGAAGTAACTATGAAAATGCACACTTGTTTGCTTAGGATAAGATTACTTGTATTATTACTCAGAAGAAACAAAAGAAAACATGTATTTTATAGATTGTACCTGAGTTTGAGCCGTTTGTTGAACAGCCTGTCCTAAAGTAGGCCTTGAATCTTGTTTTTGCTGTACAGCTTGTCCTAAAGTAGGCCTTGAATCTTGTTTTTGTTGTACGGCCTGTCCTAATGTAGGCCTTGAATCTTGTCTTTGTTGCACGGTTTGGCCTAAAGTAGGCCTTGAATCTTGTTTTTGTTGTACGGTCTGTCCTAACGTAGGCCTTGAATCTTGTCTTTGTTGTACAGCTTGGCCTAATGAAGGCCTACAATTTTGTCTTTGTTGCTCGGCTTGGCTTAATGTAGTTCTTGAATTTTGTTTTTGTCGCACGGCTTGGCCTAACGTAGGTCGGTTGTCTGTCACATCTTCCCTGTCTGGCTGTCTGTCTGAACAAACGAAACATAAAACACTCAATGACGACATGAGATTCGAAACCACAATTTCTTGAGATATAAATATGTCAAAATTCACATTTTAAAGAGACAGGAACATAAAATATACAATTCACAACAATACATTACATCAAACAAGTATAAATAATAAATAAATAATAAAATGTCATCTAAAAAACAAAATTCAATTTACAAATTCTATAAAGAAAGTAATAAAACTAATAAATTAATTAATTCATTAAAAGCAATTTACCACTAAAAAATCAACAGTTATACAGACATATCGATTTGAAGATATTTACAGTTGTATACCTCTTTCCTGACACGTTTTAAAAACAGTGTTTTGAAGCATTTTATGGAGTTCACCTTTCTGATATGTTCTCGGATAGTGTCCCACAATTTTCTGTGTTAACCTGGACCACAGTGACAAACAGGCGGACGACAACACATAAATGTTTGCTTTAACACCACAGTCATAATAACTGTATGTATCGGGACACCTCAAAATACTTGAATTTTCAAAATCAGTACAAACAAATTTTTACTTTTTTGTATCCGAAAACATAGTGATTTTCGGACGCTGGTTACGTATTGGGACAAAATATGTATTTGTCCGAAAACATTCGGTTGACCAAAAAATTATTGTTGTACATTTTAGGGTGTCCAAAAACATACAGTATTGGAATAAATACAATCAATGGTATTCTGGTGACATTGAGCAAAAAGAACACACAGGTAACTTACTTGGCTGCCAGCTTGGGGTCGGCAGTTCACTCGGAGCTGGTGCCTGGGCTCGACCGGCGAACCTCCCACCAGGGGCGCCACCTATCACATACAATGCAATACAACATACATATCGAACAACCCTGAATTTATTTGAAAATATT
Source organism: Escarpia spicata (assembly GCA_963995525.1). Classification (NCBI taxonomy): domain Eukaryota; kingdom Metazoa; phylum Annelida; class Polychaeta; order Sabellida; family Siboglinidae; genus Escarpia; species Escarpia spicata. The sequence goes on from OZ023217.1 coordinate 6,034,878, forward strand.
AAATAACAAGTATGAGGTACATTGCATTTATTGGGTATGTTATATGCTGAAATGTTATTTTTAATTCATGAGAAAGTGTGTTTCTTACAGGCCAGGGAGATGGATTATTTTGTTACAAGTTAACAATCAACAATTACAGTGACAATTGGGTTCACAACATTAATATTTAGTAGTCTGGCTGAATAGTGAGTAATACCTTTGATAAAAAATTACTTTTAATATTTGTTTAAAAATATACAAAATACATAAAATGTTAAAGATAAAACTGTCAGTAGTTTTTATCTTTATTCAGCCAAACTACTGCATTGCACAACTTAATATATTACTTGTCAGAATATGTTTAAAATATGGATATACATGAATAGAATTATCCATGGGACGATCCACAAAACCACCCCGTCAGCTTTTTCAAAAATTATCTGGTTACCATGGTTACTATATTCAAGGAGCCTGTGTGGCCAAGTGGGGTGTGGTACTAACCTCCAAGTGACGGCCACTCTGACATCGACTCTGACGGACCGTACTCTTGGTCAGCACTTGGCCGTCCCCATGGCGAAGGTGGAGCCACTCGCTGGTCTACTCGCTGCTCCCCCGACCATGCATTCGCTGCACACAGGACAAGTAAAATGTTCATTACTGGCAGGGTCAGGTTTACCAAAGAACGGCTTAATAAAATCAAACAAAATTGCCATCCAGAGAATAACCCATAGCTGGCAAGTGGACAAAGAAGCCTTTGGCTTAGCATGAGTCAACTTTTTTGTGTCAGTATGTAACCCGCTGTACTGAGATATTTGTCGATTTAATTGTGTTTTTAAAAATATTCATGCTCTGGAATTTACATAATCAGTAGAAAATTTGTGGCATTTACACAATAAACAGACAATTTGTTCCATTCTTTTCTCTAAAAGAAAATACTTTCTGATATCTAACCTACATAGTTCTTTCTCCAATGTTACTTCATGAAATAGGATGAATAAATAGACTAACTCATAAAGTAATGTTTTTGTATATAACTTACATGTGCTGATATTACAGTAAAGCTTGCTAGTATGCATGTTTTACCAATCTGTCAAGAGCCAACATGTGCCAAAATTGCTTTCTGAAGTGCATTAAAGTTGCATAGAGTTAAACTACCATTTATAATTGTTTTTTAAATGTATAACATGAACGATATTTATTATTTGATCATACTTGCTACCATATATGTCAAGGTGGCCACCACATCGAACATGGGAGGCCAGGGGGTTCTTACTTTTGTATATATCAAGCTGTAATGACTGTAGCTAGTACTATAGAAAGGTGTGCAGTCTGCACTCCGGGTATCTTTTCCCCTTGTGTTTTATATACTGTAAACATATGACAGTCGGTATGCTGTCATTTAATATAACAGCAATCATGGGTTTTTTGGTAAATGACTAGCAAAATTTAAGAATTATGATTATTATATTATGTACACAAAATTGTCGTACATAACATGTGTGGTCCATCAATCGGTAATCTGGATGTACCTGGCTGTGCACAAGATGTGACTATTGTACATACTATATGTGCACAGTGGCAATCCCTGTGTTAATAAATTGGATTGCCCATTACCAACCTACCCAACAGTTGGTGTCAATTCAATACAAACAGAGAAAGGGCTGCATGAACATATTCATAACACAGATACACCGGGGAATAGGGGGGTACTGAGTGGAGTAGTATACGAAATGTCACTTTGGTATTTGCTGTTATTCGATAAATTATGCTTTTGCAAAATTACTGATCGACCAGTAGAATAAACATATGGCACGTGTATAATTTTTTTTATCTTTTGTGCTGTTTTATTTAAAAAGTGCACATTTTATGTTGAGTTGAAAAAAGTGATAGGGTACGAAAATTTGTATCTAAAATATGGATGATCTCAGAATGCAACTTCAAATGACCCCCCTTAAAAGTTCACATGAGTTGCATATGAAATAGGATGGGCACGATGATGGCAGTAGTGTCGTTACTTACATGCTGTCTTTGATGGGCCCCAGCCTGTAGCATCACTCCCCTCTCGACCCCCCTGAAAACACAAATATTACAATAAATATGACTTTTCATTAACATGACACATATACTTGAATGTAGCGATGGTCTGGTTTCTTGGTTATTCATGTAGGGTATATTTACCTCTCAAGAAACTTTTTTTAAGTTTCTTGCAACACAATGACCCGGATAAAGAAGGGTCATTAATCTGGCGGATAGACGATTAGACAGGGGTGAAGACAGTCTGTTGAAGAAAGGGTTAAATCTTGCGGTTACCCCACAGAGCCTCCCCATTGACGATCTGATCACGGCAACAGAATTGGCATGTAAGAAGAACATAAATGAAAAGCACAGGGCCAACGGGTAAGAAGTGATGTAGCCAAACTTACCAAAGCTGTGATGAAACACAGATCCAAGCAGAACATACCTACTATATCTCTGGAAGAGAGGAAAGCACTTCAAACTTTGAGGAGGGACAGATGATCAAGATTCTACCAGCAGACAAGGGTAGGGCAACAGTGGTTATGAAGGTCACAGAATACGATGCAAAGATAGGTCTACTAGCAGATGTCACCACCTATGAGAAATTGAAAAGGGATCCCACCAGAATGTACAAAAGTGAACTAGTCAACACCATGAAAGAGTGGAAAAGGACCACGACTATATCAGATGCTGTATACCATAGGATCTACCCTACATCAGAAGCAGTGCCAAAATTCCTAAGATCCACAAGGACAACGTGCCAGTAAGATCTATCGTTTCAAGTATAGGCAGTACAATGTACAAGACAGCAAAGTACTTGGCCACCATTCTAAGCCCACTGGTTAGAAAAATTGAACATTTTGTGAAAAACAGTGCACAATTTGTAAACAAAATCAAAGAGTTGGAAGTTCCACCAGAGACGAAAATGGTATCATTCGATGTGACAACCCTGTTTACTAGTATCCCAGTGACAGAGGCAGTGATCAAGGACAAATTAAACCAGGACACAACACTGAAAGACAGATGTGAACTATCAGTAGAACAGATCAACACACTGTTAGAAATCTGTCTAAACAACACATATTTCAGTTATAATTGAGTGTTCAACAAGCAGAAGAAGGGAGGGGCCATGGGTTCGCTGGTGTCCCCGATAATGGCGAACCTGTACATAGAACATTTTGAAGAAAGAGCCATCAGGGAAGCACCTCACCCTCCAGACATCTGGTTGAGATACATGGATGACACATTCACAGTGCTACAAGGGAGTGAAGTAGAACAGTTCACCATCTGAATTCAATGGACGACAACATTAAGTTCACAGTAGAACCAGAATATGACAACACATTAACCTTTCTAAACACATGTATATGTCTGAAGGATGATGAATCAACCAAGGTTAAGGTGTATCGGAACGCAACACACACAGACCAGTATTGGAACTGGGATTCAAACCATCCATTAGAACACAAACAATCAGTGGTGAGGACATTCTTCCAAAGGGCAGAACATTTTGTAACTGAAAAGGAGGATAAGACCAAAGAGGAGCACATCAAGAAAGTTCTGAAAAACAGTTACAAACCTTGGATGTTTAACACCACAACCAAGGGGAAATAAGGAGAATGTCAACACCAAAGAAACCAACAGAAGACAACATGCCATGGGTCTACCCTATGTCAGTAAGCTATCTGAACAATTGGCAAGGATTTTTTAAGTGTACTAGTGTACTAGTGTACCACAAACCGATCAACACCCTGAGGTCCTTGCTGGTACACCCAAAAGACCAAACAGACAAGGCAGCAAAGTGTGGGGTGGTGTATGACATCCAATGCCAAGAATGCAACCAACGCTACATAGGAGAAACAGCGAGGGCACTGGGCACACGATTTTAAAAACATCTATCGTATCACCAACCCCTATCAGCGATAAGCGAACACAAGTTGAACACAAGCCACCAGTGCTTGATGAAAGATATAAAAATCTTAGACCTCAAGGAGAACTGGCATAGGAGAAAGATCAAGGAGGCGATTAACATATACAGGGGGAAGCCTTCACTGAACAGAGACATAGGCCAGGAGCTCCCGTCAGTCATGCTCCAGCTTGTGTCACGACGTAGCTCATGTGACACGACTGTAAATTCAGTCTGCTGAAGAACGACGTGAGAGTCAGTCAAAATTATACAGAGAAAAAACTAAAATGTATCTTGAGCGGTAAATATACCCAACATGACACATATACTTTTACAATGTAGACGTTGATTTATATACTGGCTTACCAATGATGTCGTACTTGCTTTTCTAGATTTATTCGCAGCAGAGTTATGGTTGTTAATGCAACAGTGAGTATGTGAATTGGGTCAAAAGTTCAGTGATCTATATCTCCAATAATACTTGACCGTCATAATCTGCAGTTTTCATGTTCTCATATGAGCCAACAACTGTGTTAAATTTAATCAAAACTGGAGTGAGGTGATATTTTGAATGATTGATTTGACACAGAATGATGCAAAATTACTTAGTTTTATGTTTGCAACTACATTGCTGTGGAGCCAGAGAAACTACATCACACCAAGTGTTCACATTACCTCTCTGAGCTCTCTGTAACGCACATCTCTCCCTCCGAAGCCACCATTGTTGAGGTCCATATCACCCCGTGATCCCCGACCCCGTGACCGCCCCCCAATAGGGGCGGTGTCCAGCTGGATGGCACTGGGAGGGATGATGGTATATGCGACAGCGGCATCATCGTGGCGTGTTGGCAAATGTGCGGCGGTCAGTTCAAAGTCATATATTGACGACAGTGCATCTGATAAAGCAAACCTGCAATAGCGAACATATAACATCACCTGACCTATCCTTCTACTCAGGCAAAGCCGGTCTGCTTAAAGTGTTGACCCCTTGGTTACATAGATAATATGTTTTATTTTAATATATGAACTGTTTGTATACATAGTATAATCAGAAATATAATTATATGAATATTTACCAAAAAAAAACTTTAAAAAATCTGACAGCAAGAACAGTTACTCAAACAACGCTGTAAATAATAATACCTGGTGGGTAATCATATTTATTGATAAAGCATTGTATGTCCAGAACAGAGAATTCCGGTCAGTGGCACACAAAAAAGACTGTTAAAGTTAACCAATAAAAATGGGCCAAGAGGCCCTGAAGTTCTTTGGGCTATATTGTGAGTTTATAACTATTAATGAAATGTTTTTTGGTGAATCACAGTTACAGATCATTAAGGGTTATGATGGAAGTAACATATTGACATGTCTAGTGGAGACTATATGCATGTCAGTGAAGAAACACCTGGGAATAAAATATTTGGGCAGACCGTTTCGTGAAGATTGTATATATTAGTTAATGTGTTATTAAAAATACTGTACAATTTGATACTTTGCTATTTAGGCCGATTTCCAGTGGTTGTAGAAACCTTGCAGGAGAGTTGGTGAGCTGCAATCTCGCATGTAGCACAGTTAAAGGTTGTTTAAAAAAATGTGCACACATTTTTATTTTTTATTTTGCCCCTACCACCCTCCCCAGAATTGAAAGAAAGAGATGAACTATGATAAAACTTTATTTGTTCACAAGGTACATATACATAGTGTGCATTTTGACTTTAAAACAGTAGCAATTAATGACATAATACTGATTGAATTGGAGTGAAATAATAGCTGCAACATGTATAGTAAAACATCTTAATAACATACCTTATAATTTTGGCTTAATATGCTTTAACCTTTTCGAGTATACCTATGTTATTTTATTTGTTATATATTATTTTATACCTAAGTTAGTTTATTTTAATCCTAGATCACATCATTACATCGCATTGATAATTATGTCTATTGCTGTTTTAAAGTTTCTCTGGTTCTGCCAGTGCAGTAGGGATTCCCATTACACATCATAGTTACAGCCCACATGGAGGCATTCAGTTTGTCACTGGGACAATGGCAGGCAGTGAGCTGAAGGCTAGTCCAATACACAGATTTACAGCTGGTCACCCAACTCAGCAACCCCAGTGATCAGGGCGAAGTCCACTATCCAGTTATAAAAAGAAATCAGTGGATGCAGGAGGCGGCAGTAGAGAAATAGCAGGAAAATTTAGCATTTGAGGGGCCCTGAGGTTCCCTTAGAATGATTCAATCAAATACAGATTTCTTGTGTACAGTGACACTACCACATGAAATGTATATGCAAAATTGGAGAAAAAGTTACAGAACAGTTTTTGAAAAAATAGGCAAAATGTGAAAAATTTTCAGTTTTGTGGGCTCTGGGGGGCCCAAATGACTAAAAAGGCATTCATGTGTGCACACACATACACATCATACATGTACAATAACATAATAGATATGACACATTATTATACAAATAAATCATACATATACTTACGCGAATCTCTTGACAGTGCCGAGGGCGCAGTATTTCACCTGCTGTTCCTCGTGCCAGGGACAGCGAGTGTTCGCTTCATAGTCGAACACACTGGTAGTGAGCATCTCTACGACAGCGCTCCTTGTTGGTGGAGGCGTAGTGTCACCTGAGAGCTTGTGGGCATACAACTCAACGATCATGTTCTCAAGAATAAAGAGTCTATGTAGGCGGTTTGGGATGCCGAGACAGGCATGTGCATGGAGCCAGTCCAAACAGTACTCCACACTCTTCCTCTCGTTGCCCTGGTAACAAACACATCAATCGTAACTAGTCACCTGTATCCTGGGTAAAACTGTGTTCAATTGCATAGCGCAAAATTCAATTTAAGCAGACAATGATCAGAACAACTATGATGCCTGCGGTCAAAGTGAGTTTGATATTGCACAGGTAACATACAATTACCGTAAATAAATCGGCAGTCCAATCACAGCGCAAACAAACTAGTTTTGCTATGCAGTCCCTGCAATAATTTACATTTTCAACGCAATTCTCCCACTATTCCATATTTGCATATGTGCAGCCGCAAAAATTTGCAATCTCCGAACAGGTGAATGCTTGCCATTAAGGAGGTGTCATTAGGTTTGCAGTCCAAACAAACTTTTCGTATTTAGTAGTGGTTCAATTCCCACCCCATGTGTGGGACATGCAATTTTTACGATCTAAAATTTCAATTAGCTTCATATTTCACATGCTAGGTGACACGACTGTAGGAGTATATTTCTCTGTCTGCAATACGTGGTGCGACCAAACCATGCATTATGACACTTAACATACTTTGGAACTTTGCAAATATGTGTGACCACCCTTTAGGGGTCGTTCACAACTGTTGATATTGTCCTGTTCGTACAAAGCATATGAAAGGACAAGGGGGGTCATGACACATGTACTAATTATAACAATTTTGGTCGCATGTGAATTGCAAAACTATTATGAGTGCAAATAAATGCTTCTAAAAACCACGGTATCATGACAGTCATTATTATATGCCCTGTACGTCTACATAATATTGTTAGTCGCTGTCTTGGGCTTACTAAACACTGTGTTGCAGGCTGTACACCTCATCACAGTTATCCTTACCTCACAAACACTGTATCAATTAACACCACACAGTAAACAAAGAAGAGACAACCTATGTTTAATTTGGTTTCAATTCCTGCCGCTCTTGATGCACTCACCAGGAAGAAGATGGGAGGATACTCCTCCTTCTCTCCATTTGGATTCACAAAGTTTTCCATCTGTATCCACAGTCCCCGGTAGTTGGAGTCGGCCAGCTCGAACCCCTTCACTGGGATTTGGTGGGTGTCGTCACCTGTAACACGCTCCAACATTGAGACTCCAATCTACCCTTGACATTTCACCAAAAAAGGTCAAAATGTTCTTGATGGTCCCCGATGTTGAGGAGTTTTATTTTAAGGCCAGACACCCCAGGTGAAATGGTGTTTTTTGACAAAAAATACTGAAAATGGTTTTCTGCCAGATTATTATACCTTTGTATGCATACCATCAATAAAGTTAACTTCTATGACAATTATGTACCTCTAAGTGAGTTTTAATCATGGATCAAGGGATATCTCTTGGAATAATTATGCTATGTAAATAAAGTGTTCAGTGTTGCATTCAGCATATTCTACTATGTGCAATGATCAGACACTTTTTAAAAATCATGAATAGTTTGAAAGATATAGCCATATTTGTTGCAAAAAACAAGATTTTTTTCCATATTTTACCAAAAAATTGTTTCAAAAATAAAAACACATTTCAAAAAATGCTTTGATCATTGCACAATAGACTCTGTAGAGAACATGGATTTGCAAGAATTATACCTATATATGGATTCAATAAAAAGTGGCAGCTTTTCCAAATTTGCCAATATTTGCTCAAAATGGCAGCCATTTTGTTTGTTACCATGGAAACGGGGGGTCTGGCTGAAAAAAGGTCAATATATTTTACTCAGTAGGACCCATTTCATGCATTGGGCCAAAAAATGGAACTGTTTGTACAAATTAAAAAATAATCCTACCTACCTGCCGTGTCTGGCCTTGAGACCAAAATCGGCACTGTAGCACCATTAGGGCCAAACTTATGTACACTTACGTGTTAAGAGGTAAAATTTCTTCATGCTTTCAATCATTAATATGCAATAACTCTAAAAATATTTCATTCACAGGTCTGAAATTTGGCAGAAGTAATTGTCACTACAGTCCCAATATTACATGCCAAATTTAATCAAAAACAGAGGGGTCAAAAACATTGCTGATTGATTTCATATGGAATGACACAGGGGCTAACACTCTAGCAAACACCCAGTAGTAATTCCAACACGAGGTTTCATATAAATACTGCTCCATAACGGACCAATTGCATCCAATGGAATTCAGCCCAGTTGTCACTGTGTAATTCCTGAGAAAAACCGTCAAAGACAAGAATTCTCTGGGATTAGTTATAGCAATACAAATAAATTAGCTCCTATTTTACAATGTTATTCTGCAGACATTAGTTCAGGACAAACATATTCTAATTGTTAATGTTACTTGCTAGAATTTTCCACTAGATGGCAAAATAGTTGATAGGTTTAGTAGAACTACATTGTTTGTTTCTAAGATTTGTGTAATTACTGTTCATTTGTAGAGCCGGTTTTAGGTGAATTCATTTTTGCTGTCACGGTTGGGTTAAACTACAATAGCCAACTAAAAAACGTACTTACAACTACAAACATACTTGTTCTAAGCAAATGCCACCAATGTTCATAGATAGATAGATAGATCTAGGGTAGATTTCAGACTGTAATACACCTGTTTTGGTTCTTGGATCATGCGGGAATATTCCAACAGAAGTATAATGGCGAGGTGGAGAAGTTTAGCAACATTCTGTTAACTGCATGACATAGCATCCAGTGGTCTCTCACTATGAGGACTCTTCACATAAGAAGTAACCGCTAACAACAATCAACTTTAAAACTCAAATTCTACACTGTTTTAAGATGTAAGGAACATCAGATAGTGATGGAAATATCTGCCCAAGACGCAACATTGTCCTAATAGCAGAACCCACAAGATTTCCACTAGGATACCTCGCACTAAATGTAGTTAGTAACGTCATAGAGAAGTGTCCACTTACTGCGACTCTGACATGTGTATCTGTACCCCAGTGGAATAGCCCCTGCAAACAATGAACAGTTATTAACATACACATGCTAACAGTGCATGCACTGTGTTTTCTATGCACTCAATCAAAGTGCCTGTTGTGTAGATACACTGAGTCATTCATAGGGCATATAAGACATTACACACAGACACAAGACGTTGGTCTGTCAGTAAGTCAAAGGCTCCCTTGTCCATTTTTGCTCTGGATGGCAGTCTTGTTAAATGTTGTCTTGTTATGTCTTTGTATGGCTTATTAAAAATTTATGTTGTCACCAAAATTGTACAAGCTGTTTATGTGAATTTCCTCAACAATGCTATTTCAAAGCTGCAAACTATTAATTGGCACCTAGCATTAGTTGTCTGATGAAGACTGCTGATGGTGACTGAAATGTCGCAGTAAAGGTAAATTGTATGCAAAATAAATCAACGTATTACCCATTAATTGGCTTATTAAATTAAATTTGGTGGGCAGTACCCTTTCAACAAATACAGTCTTAAAAAGCATTATTTGAGGAACATAGAACCTCTGTTTAGAAGCAAGTATAGCCGCACCTGGGTTGATGAATCGATGCAGTGTCTTGCTGATGCCCTGGCTGAGACTCCACTCAATAAGGCCAACTTCTGCTGGCAAGAAGTTCCCTTCCTCTGTCTCACACAAGTACTCAAACGAGATGAAGTAAAACTTGGTATCCTTTATATCTGCAAACACACCAACACCGTTTTAGACATTTCGCCTGAACAACGATGAAACGTTTGTTTGTATACGTGTGGGATACTTACTAATTTCTACAAAACCTTGACAAATCCCAATTAAATGACGTGTACAAAAGTGCATTCGTTTACAGAACGTTATAAACGTCATCCATCTTTTCTTTTTTTATACAAAAAATGCGATATATCCATTTTCAGCCAATCAGCACCTCTTTGCCACTCATGCCGCTATGCGTAATGGCTGTGTGTGCTATATGAATATATCATGTTTTGTTAACACAATCATTTAATATCACATTTTGCATAACAAATCTACAAAAAATCATTTCAGACTTTGGTACCACTCTATTTTATTTGGGATTCTTAATATAATCCAACTTAATGTATAAGTTTGAATTTAAATTTTGAACATAAAAATTACTTTATTTCAAAACTATGAAAAAGGATATATGACGTTTTGCCCTGAAACCCTTCACATGATACCACTGGTCAATATGATACCACTGGTCAATATGATACCACTGGTTAATATGATACCAATGGTCAATATGATACCACTGGTCAATATATAAAGCAAAAAAGGTAGGTCCTTATTCTTATATACCGCTCAAAATGCTTCACACGGACAGAAATGTACCCCACAATCTGACAATCTGTGACAGGGCTTGGCACCCCTTCCTTGAGCAGTCACCAAATGTAACTAACTACAAAAGAAACCCAAGAAAGGGAGATGTCTACAAAGACCGAGACAACACCACTAGCCAAAGCCATCTTTCACGATCTGCCAGATAAACAAAACATAAACAGTGCAATCTAACTAGAAAGAGGAGATTTAAATAGTTGGTCATACCATCTCCCTTTGGCCAGTGACAGGACACCCACTTCTTCTCCTTCAGACGCCGTCGTTCCAACTCGGCCTGCTCATCGCCACGCTCCTAAACAAGGGTTAAGAAAATGAAATAAATCGATCTGATTTAACTATTTCCTGAGTAGTCAGCCTTCTTACTTTACACACTGCGATGGGCAGATGATTTGTAGATGGTGGCCAACTGCGAATTATAATGTGTGTTGCTTGCATTAAAATTTGAATATCTTGACAACCGATGCATGAAAATACATTAAATTAATTACCGTAATGACCGTATGTATCTACCTTTGTCAATGTAATTACTTTTTGTCCTTCTGTATTGGGACACCAATTATTCATATTTCTGATGAGCACACAACCACTTTTTTCCCTGATGCAGACACATAAATAAAAAACAGTGTATCAATAAAACGATATTACAATCACAGCTGCTCTGATGTAAACAACTTGGTTGACGTAAATTACTGTAGCACAAGCATTGATGTTTTGCCCTTTTCTCAGCTACCACCTGTGGCCTTTATACATTTAGGAAGTTTCACAACACGCATCTAAAATCCTAGTTGCAGTTCTCCAATGTTTGGCTGTAATGTACAAACTGCAGGATCTGACTGTCTGCATTGTCCCAAGACTTGCATATAATTTCATGTATAGTTGATGCTTTAATCTGCAGTATGTTTAGTAGGAATTCAAAGAATAACTCAGGGTCTGAATTTAGCAGGGGCCTGGGAGCTGGGAGATTCACTGCTGGGCCCCTAATTACTCCATGTCTATTGGTCCGGCTAGCTCGTTAAAATTGGCAAAGGTTACAGCTATACTGTTAAAATTATAGCTGGAAAGATTGTTTCCTAGTACACTGAAAGAATTGTTACCACTTGCTGCACCAAGGTTCAGTCTAATTATAGCTGGGAAGATATGAAAACGATGTGCATTCGGTAGTTTAGCCACTAAAAAAATAGTTAGTAGCAGGATAATAGATGAGGTAACCATGGTGAAGTTACAAAGCCAGGTTAACACCAGGGTAATAGATGAGGTAACCATGGTGAAGTTACAAAGCCAGGTTAACACCAAGGTAATATAACGGGGACGACTTGACATCAGGATTTGTTCGTGTCCCCAAATATTGGGACAGTAAATCTGATTTAATTATATGTGTGCACCTATGTTTTTGGACAGCTGATAATTTAATTATTGTTAAGTGTCCCAATACATACATCATTACGGTACATTGTACACAGAAATGAATGTGTGAATAAAACAACCTGTTGAAATTGCTGTGTTGCAATCAATTACATTTCAGATCTTGAAGCGAAGTTCAACAATTACAAAAAAATGTGTCAATTCATCACGCCAGTTGCAAAAACTTCACAGCACTTACCATAAGTGATATCCAGTGAAGTAAATGTAGACATGTGTGTTAGTTTTACTAAAACATCAAATTTTGATGGTTACTTTTTTAATTACACATCTTTTGTTAACAACACACATGAAAACATAAAATTCACAATTTACAAAATGGCTACTGTCTACTGACCATATTACTGACTGGAATTATTGATTAAAGTATTGTGATTGATTGAACTTCCTTCCAGATAAGAAAGAAAACGTTTGGAACAAATTATAAAAACAATTTCCAGCAGCAGCACATGTTTGGCATCCATTTTGATGGCTTGGTGGACCTTGTTGCTAGGCAATAGGTCACGTGATGGATAGGCCAATTAGTCACTGCAAAAATATTTGCAAAGGACCCAAAGACATTACAGATTCCAGCTTTGGCTGTCAAGATTATTACTTATTACGTGCACAATGACATTTAGGTAGGACTGAAGGACGACAAACGTAGACAACCAGACAAATTTTTGAACAAACCTCTACAATTATAGTTTTGTTTTCAGTAATCAGATCCAGGTACCATGTTTTTTGTTTTCGTTTCTGATATGTACGTACCCCGATGACATTGCCTAAGTTGTCCAGCCTTCCACTCCCCGACTGACGGGCTCTCTTCTTCTCCAGTTTCGCTTTGTTTTCATATCTCTCCCTCTCTGTCTCCGACAGTGCCTATTAATAAATGAAAGACAACTTACTTATATATATATAGATGTATGTGTACTGAAACAATCTGACCTTGTTAATAATTAACAGATATTTGCATCATAGATGAAAAGATTAATTACTAATGAGGTGAAACAGATAACAATTAAATCGTTGCGTTATATATTACAGTAAAAGTTGCAAAGCAAACTTTCATGTATTTCTAATGCTTTGCAACTTTAGTAATTTAACTGGCATCACATCCAAACCAATGAAACCATATGTGCGACATAACTTAATATTTCATCGTTAATCAATAAAATAATTAAATACAGTTATGAGTACAATAGAATCTCGCTTTATGGTCACCTTGGTAATAAAGCAACCTCACAATTAAGGTCATCTTGGGACAGTCTCAAATTATTTTTGTAACAGAAAAGCATAGGAAAGTAGTCCCACTAATTTGACAGACCTGCCTACCTCAAAAACTTCCTGTCAATAATCCATCTTCCCATTTACACTGATTTTCAGGAATATAGGCTTGCTGTCAGTAATAGTTCAGAACTGTGTCAGATATTGTTAGGAAAAGAACACCACTGTCAGTAATACTTTAATACTGTGACTATTACGATAGTTGCACCCAAAACATAATTGTCTCTAATAAACTATGAGGTGTTTTGAAGCGTTCAGTTAACAAGGTAAGGTAGATGTTCATAACCAGCCATTGGTGTAAATCAAATGTGAACAAGCGTAACTGTAATGCAAATGCATCTATACTCATTGTAATTCTGATTTCATGTAAATTTCAAAAACAGCATGCTGACTACAAAAACATGACAAATTATAACAATGCGTCACGTCACTGTCTATTTGTGGTGTCATTAGGATTAATATTAGTAGCCGGTATACCTAGGGCCAGGCTATAGACTACACAGTATAGTAGCTTGACTAGATTAAAGTCTCAATTTGGGACGTAAACGAACCACTGAGGACGACAAGCACCCTGGCAGTGACCACCCTCAGTGTCAGCACAGAAAAAAGGCTGACTAGTTGAATCAGACCTCATAAGACCATTAGCCTTTAACCACAATAATACAGACTAGTCAGTTAATAGAATGCTGCCGAGTGCTGGAAACAGCTAAAACAAGAAAGTCAAAGACAAACACAAAGTCGTGCCGGGGGACGGCAAAACCATTATGTTACGCTAGTCGTCGACATCGTCTAGTCTACTCAACTCAAGTATATACGCCTATCCCTGTAAATGATGACTAAACTCAATAAGTACACTAACTTAGTCTTAGTACAGTCAGTTGGCCTGACACTACAACGTAATCAGTACCTGCAATTATCCCGGCCACCATGTCATGTGTCATGATGTGAAATAGGAAAATAAATTTCGCGTAAACGGCAGTACGTAAAGCCGACCCCCTTCCTTAAACTTGACAATACGGGCCATGTTTGCGTGCATGCTGTTATAAACGTTTGCAGCATACGTTTCTTCTTGGCTGGTAGTTGTGCCGTTTCGATCCCCACCATCATTTCCTGCCGCATGAGTCGTGACTTCTTCTTGTTTGAGCGCCATGAGTGCGGATATGCGAATTTATCGTAAACATGTTTCCTATTGGTTAGATTATGACCAGAAGCAGCGAATGAAAAACGATGTCACAAAAAGCAGCATATATACGCTGCCACCTGTTGAATAAAGTGAAGCTAAAATTGAGGAGCACAGAAGTGATTGACGACGAAAGAATCCGTAATATTTACATCCCTCGCTGTAATACCGTAATTTGAGGTGTATTTCCGGAATGATTCCGGACAATCCGGAATGGTAGGCAGGTCTGATATGGTCACCTTGCTATTAAGGTCACTTTTGCCCAGTCCCAAGGGTGGCCTTTATAATAAGGTTCTACTGTATAATCAAAATGTATATATACCTGCAACCAATCACTGACAAATAGAGCGCTTACTAGAGGCAGTCCCTATGAATGGCAAGTTTGTTTTGAAGTCGGCAAGGCACTGCTTTAAAGCATCTAGAGAGGGAGATTGAACTGATTGGGCGGTTATATTATTCTAGGGTACTATTGTCGCTATAAAAAAGGAATGTTGGAAAGCCTGTGTTCGGGAACGTTGAACCATTAATTGGAATGGATGTCTTCTGCGCCCCTCAGCTAAGAGTTCTGTGGCGCAATGGGGATGGGCTGGCTTTGTGTATAGGCCGGCATGGATGTCGACGAGGCTGTTTTGAATTTTATATATCATGTTGACCCTCGCAATACATCTGCGCTTTTCTAGGGACTGCCATTGCAATTGGTGGAGCGTGGAGGTTGGGCTGCTGCGGCGCCGCCAGTCACCATAAACATATCTGGCAGCACGCCTCTGTACCATCTCCAGTGTGTTGATAATAATATTACAATATAGACGTTTATTTTAAATTGGGTGTTTCATTTTATGTTGAGCACATAACTAAGCACCTACCTGTGTGTAATATAACGTTTTATATATGTCGTGTTTAAGTCTTGCATGTCTGCTAAAAAAATTGGCTAAAGAAAATCTAATTTGGCTTAGCCTTAACTTAGTTAACTTAAGAAAATTCTTACCTTTTGCCAAGTTGGCTAAACAAATTTTAGATCCAGCGTTAGCCTAGGCTAGAGGGTGGTGACTAATGTCTAAGGATGGTGTAATTAATGCCCATGCCATGGCTACATCTTGGCGTGGGCCGCACGCGCGACGTCACAAAACTTGTCAAGACAAGACACAACTTTGACACGCGTCAACGTCACGACAACGCCAACTGGTTTGCTCAACTTCAAGTTCAAGTCAAGCGTGACACGTTGGTTATGATTATTAAAAACTACTGCTGTTGATATAACGCCCCAAATATAAAATACATCGATGTGTATCTATGGTGTACACTGTCTGACAATTCGACAGTTCATTTTTCATGTTTTAACAAGGAATCACTATTCATTCAGCAGCTTTTGCGTCGCCTACAAATTATAGTACAGTACAATTTTAATGTTGTCGTTTATGTCATGAACTTATCTTGAAACTTTGATCTTACCTTCCACCTGGGCGTAGCGACTGGAACCACATCCTGCATACCATTCGGAAAAACACGGCCTTCCCTTCTTAGATCGGGAATTATGTCTTGCATGAACCAGTAAAAGGCATTTCGAGCTTGCTTCTTTTTTGGTGGCATAACGACTTCTGAAGACTGGCAGACGCTTCCAGTGACAGTGACAGTGTTCCAGGTTCCAGTTCCACACGCTTCCTACGTTATGACAACCTACCAGACATATGCTTCGTCGCCTCAGGACCTTTAACCATGGTTATGTGATGAGGTCGTCGATCTACATAAAGTACACCTATGGATACACAAGAGTGTATCGGGGTTGCGTTTTGACGTCATGAATACATTAAAAGCACGTGGCGGTTTGTTTGTAGGGAAGAACGCTCTCGCTGCAGGCACGCAACACGAAAAATTCGTGTTTTTGTTTTGGCGCTTCCGTGAAATATACT
The DNA here is from genome assembly GCA_963995525.1 of Escarpia spicata. Taxonomy (NCBI): domain Eukaryota; kingdom Metazoa; phylum Annelida; class Polychaeta; order Sabellida; family Siboglinidae; genus Escarpia; species Escarpia spicata. The sequence goes on from OZ023217.1 coordinate 6,051,575, forward strand.
TCACATTGCCATCAAGTTGTTGTGCTGTTGGATGTACAAATCGTTTATCAAACATGTGTACTGTTAGATTTATAGTATACCACTTGATTGTGAAAAAAGAGCGAATGGATCACAGCTACCCATCGTATGCATTTGACGCCCAAAGAACAAATCAGGATTCGTAGCGACCACTTCTGCACAGGTTTTATTGAACAAATCAATTACGAAATAAGTTGTTTTGGGTTTAATTATAGATACACATCTAAACTGGAAAAAAACACTGAAACATAAACTGCTTGTTCTAAAAAAAATTAAACAAATTGAAACGTGTTACCTCTTCATATTAAAATAATATAATATAATTCCTTAATAGCGCCACACATTAATTATTGCATCATGGCATGGGGCTTTTAATCAAATAGAATAATAAAATTTCATAAAAAGCCATGAGAATTATCACCTTAAATTAACCTACTCAATTCGATTGTTTTGCTCCTCAAGGTTCTTAGTAATTTCACAAAAACAGAGGCATCAAGTACTCCCCTAGTTCATTGATGCATACGTGTTAGTTCGTTTTTTTAATTAATAAACTGAACTCTCGTTTTTTGCTTCGATTTTACCTGAATATGGACATTGAACTTTGTGCGGAATTGCGTTCTTGTCTTCTCATGAACGCGAATTATGGGCGATATTGACTTTTGACCCCACTCTTTGGCGCTGTTGATTTCAATCAATCAATCAATCAATCAATCAATCAATCAATCAATCAATCAATCAATCAATCAATCAATCAGTCAATCAGTCAATCAATAAATAAATCAATATGTTTATTTTCTAACACAGATAATACACATTATAGTAACAAATACAGTTTAATGTTAAGAAAAGGGGTATACTGAAGAATTATCTTATGTATTTGTATACCCCTGTTACATTGTTTCCTAGTCAACTCATTGTGATAACATATATACAGTTGTTAGTATTTATATCAGTCAAATGTAACAGGAGTGGTTTAAGCTATACTACTGAGTAATACAGTATTAGTAAGTATAATACCAATAATGGAAGTTACACAATATAATTTGTTGTGATGGAATTCCGAGTTTAGGCAATCAATCAATCAATCTTTATTTCAGACAAAAAAGCGTACATGTAATATGCATTATGTCCATAGTAAAAAAAGTAAAAATAAAAAGTATATTATAGTGTATATATTGCACTATATTGCACATTACTACAGTAGGATGTGAACAGTTTGTTCTTCACCTTCACTTAACAAAAATGAAATTTCCTGAGTAGAATATTGCTTCTGCTGTACAGACTCCTGTCTTTGGATTTCATATCCATTTCATCTGACAGATCATCACAGATTATATGGCCAAGATATTTATATGCCTTCATTGTATTCAGAACTGCATCACCAAGATTAAGAGCTACTTCAAAACCGGTTTTTCTTGTGTCAAAAAACATTATCTGCGAGTTTACTCTGTTAAACAATATGTCATTGTCACATCCATAATTATATTTCCCACACAGAACCACTTCACAAAAATCTCAACTTTTTAAGAGTAGATGACATCCTTAAATTACAACAATTAACATTTTAATATAAATATTTACACAATTACTTATCAGTTTATTTACAAAACTGGAGGATAATGTTTAACTATGAGGTACATAATCATGATACAAGAGTCAAGAATAAAATATACACTTATAAAATTAAACATGAATTTGCAAAGAAATGTCTTAGGTATAATTTGCCACTTTTACTAAATAACATTCCTGATATCTGATACAGTCAAAGAAAAGCTTAGTACACATAGTTCACAAGGATTTACAAAGTATGTTAACCTTTATTTTTTACATTATTAAAATTATCAAGTAACATGCACAAGGCAAAATTGCTATATACAGGCCCCTGTATGTATGCAAAATTAAGAACCGACAACCACCTGTCAACTTTCTACACTACAAAACAAACACAATAATCATGTAAGCTTGCTCACACTGCACACATGCTCGCACTGCACACATGCTCGCACTGCACACATGCTCGCACTGCACACATGCTCGATCATATTCATAGTTTTTTTTCTGGAAGAATTTGATTTGGATGATGCATTGATTCAGTTAAATTTCTATCACAAAATGTAGCTCCTGGATAGCGACTACTACAGTTTTCTAAAGAGGAGTCTCCTGACCCTACTTTTTTGTTATTTACCATACATTATACCATGTTTACCATAAGGTTATATATTTGTATTATTTTTTGACATGGATGTATTGTATATTTATTATTTGAAATGTCTGGGTCAAACAAATTCTTCTTCTTCTTTTTAAAACTGGCCACATTTATCCAGATTATGTTATGTCCCTTCATTGTTTGCCTTCAAGACAGCTGCAGTTTGTTGCCATCGTCAAGTGGGTGAGGAAAGATTCCAGAAAGTCTCTGTTGGTTTGCCTAATTTTTTTTCTCAATTGTTCTAGACAGCAACTCAGGCTTCACATGATAAAAAAACTAGGTCTCTGCAAAAAAGTAAAATCTGACGCTTTTTTTTACCAGAATATAGTAGAATACAAGATAAATACAATAACAAAAATTACATATATCACTGTGGTATATAAAATAACAGAACAAATGTTTCTGTGTGAAAGGCGCCCTCTGGCCAGTAGGCAACATAAATGTTTACTAGATGGCGCTGTTTGTAAATAACAGTGTTGTAATGAAACACCAGAGGGCGACATTAAATTCGGCCCTGAAAATAGATTTTAAAAAATACAGAAACCATGAATACATGTATACTTTTTAGATAATCTGCAACATTTCCACGTTATAAAAACATTATCTTACATATGCGCTATTCATTGATTTTATTAACTAATGTATTGCCATTTTTTTTAAAGATAGTACTGCAGAAACGCTACGGCCACCATTATCCAGGTGGTTTGGCTGAATTTTTGAGTTTACAAATCGAATGGATGTAGTCTTCTGATCTGTGTCCTGTCTTGAATTGATGTGCACAGTTAGCACATAATATATATTTTAATTGTATTAGAAGAGTTCCGTGTCACATTATACGCCAGCGATGTTGCGAATACCAGTCAAAGTGACGTCCCGAAATCTGCCGAGTGCCGGGGGTCGTGGCAGCGGCCCACAAGGACGAATAAACAAAATGCGAAAACTCGTCACGGCTTTGATACGACATGAAAGAATCGAAGGACAGTACCAGTGGGTGGATGAAGCCAGGGGATATGCAGAAAGGGTGAGCGAGATGTGTGAACTACTAGAGTCTAGACGGAGTACTTGCATAATTGCGAACGTGTTGCAGACGTCTCGACGGCGCGCGCGCACACACACACGCACTCACACATATGAACATAATATGTTCCCATAAATTAAACACATGCAAAAACAGAAGGTGACCCGCCACGGCAAAACACACAGCAAATACTCGTGACATGTCAGTGACAGATGTCCGTGGCAGTGCATGATCGCATTTGTAAGTGATATCATTTTTTACATATGACCATTTTAAATAATTTGGTTGACTTTTTTTGGTGATGGTGAGTAGACATTCTCACAATGGAAACATTTTAGAATAACATATTCTATAGGCATAATAATAATAAGATAACTTCTATTGTGCCTAAATCCTTGGAAACCAAGCTCAGAGCCGCATCAAAACAAGGATTGGTTAATCTCAAAATCCATAAGTAGTATTTCAGTTGTCAACAGATGGGTCAAGGCGCTAGGGAGCTACGGTGGATAAGCAAGGTTGTAAAGATAAGTTTTTAAATGACGACAGAATTTTGTAATTTGTTTAACTGATCTAACAGTAAGAGGGAGCTTATTCCAAAGAGTTGGTGCAGCAACAGAAAAAGCCCTAGTTCCAATGTTAGTGTAGACTCTAGGAACAAAAAGGAGGTCAGAACTAGATGATCAAGGCTGGATAGGTTTTCTTACAGGAGTAAGCAATGAATGCAAATAAGATGGTTGCTTACTGGACAGTGCCTGGTATGTAATGGTACATCTTAAATATTATACAATATCGTACAGGAAGCCAGTGCAAAGACTTCAAAAGTGGTACAGAGCAAAAAAACGAGGAGATCTTGTAACTACTCTTGCTAGACAATTTTGGACACACTGAAGTTTTGTTATATCCTTGCTAGCGATATTATAAAGGAGGGAATTGCAGTAGTCAAGTATGCTGCTAACAAGCGCTGTTGTAATAATTTTAGCAACAGAAAATTACATATACCGGCGAATATGACGAAGATCACGAATATGATAAAAACAGCAGCGACATGTTTGAGATATGTGTTGTCGGAAATTGAAGTTATTATCAAAGATCACTCCTAGATTCCGCACCGAGGTTGCTGGCGTGATATACTGATTCAATATACGCGTAGTGAAAAACCATCCAGTTTACTAAGCTGCATTGGAGTACCAATAATGAACAATTCAGTTTTATTTGCATTTAATTTCAACTTGCTGTCAGTCATCCAGTGGAAGATATCTTGAAGGCAATCACTAAGTTGGTTAAGGGAGCGATTTATATCCGGGGTAGCCAACGAAATGTAGATCTGAGTATCATCAGCATAAAGATGATGATCCAAGTTATGTCTTTGTATAACAGAGCTTATTGGCGTGGTGTAAAGAGTAAAAAGCAAAGGCCCAAGAACAGAACCCTAGGGAACACCAAATAAAGCCGGCAGTGCAGCTGAAAAGCAGTTCCCAATCTTTATACCTGTAGTTTGGTCTATCAGTAAGATATGACTATATATTCGGATACCGAAAACTAACTAAATTCTGAGCTGTCTGAAAACATAGAGTACAAAAAAAAAGAATTATTTTTGGTGTCGGAAAACGTAGTCATTATGTACTCTATGTATTTAGTCACGTAAAAATAACAGTTGTTTGAAAACATGTTCAGTACATAAAAATATTTTTTTGGTAGATTTTAGGGTGTCCAAAAATATACAGTGTCTGAATACATGCAGTTGTTATGATAACAGGAATGTGCAATATAATTATTGAAAAGCGCGTAGATGCACAAACTCGTGGAACTCCAGATTATCAGCTTGATCTCTACACTGTTAGTCCTATTTTGTCTGCAACATTTTGCAATGATTGAAGTCACATTTTGATATCAAGTTTTGGTTGCAGTTGATCATGGCAGCACAGAGAAATGGAGACACCCATAAGGCAACAATGGAAATGGCAGATTACTGGCTTTTGGTGAGAAATTGTCAGCTTTCCCGAATTGCAATTAAATAGCTTCTTTTTCATAGATTGTAAAACTAGGTTTGATTTTATCAGTGGATACTACCTAGAATAGCAGTTTTCATTGCAGAATGGCGAAAACGTGAAATGTTGATGGGATGATCGTGAAATGTTGATGGGATGATCGTGAAATGCATACAAGTGGTTTGTTTCCTTTAAGATCTTTTGGAAACTGACAGTATTTTATATTAATTTTAATAGTTCGTCAGTAAAGATTATGTGACAATATGTGACTATGTGTTATAAATGCCTGTTGTGGTATTACTGGTATATGACTATAAATAGCTGACATAATTTGCATAACATGAACAATTTAAATTAGACGCCTTAGGGCTTCAATTAGAAATGTTATAAAGTTAATAAACATGGTAGAAAACAGAAAATCAGTATTTTTTATTTGGGAGATCATGTGATTTTAATAATATTGCTCAGGATTTATACATTTATTTAATTTGTATCCTTTGTCACTGGTATCTCACATGTTTACCCGACAGGAGAAGGACCTCATACACAAGCTGTTCAAGGTTCTCGTGCCCCGTTATACGAACTACCCAGCAGCCTTCACACAGATATGGAATCTTGGCGAGACGTTTCCTGGTCGCCCCGTGCCTATGGCTGTGCTAGAACTGAAGGGTGCGTATGTCCAAAGTCGATCTAGATGTAAAAGTGGGCACATCTAGAAAGACTACTCTGCGATATTTCACATTATTTATTTTGTAGTTCCATTGTGTTCCCCCCTAGCAACACTCTTTACTATCAAGTATCTTAATTCTCTGTCGACCTTTCTTTTCCCCTAAGTATTTTCCATTAACACAAGGTACTTTAATTATTGTCTTCACCATCAATTATTTTAATTCTCTGTCAACCTTCAGTCTTTTCCCTTAGTTTTCCCACTAATGTAAGATGCTGTAATTGTCATCATCATCAAGTATTTTAATTCTCTGCTAACCTTTACTCTTTTCCCTCAGTCTTTTTCTTTAACATAAGTTGCTGTAAGAGTCATAATTAATGATTGAGTATTTGAATTCTCTGCCAACCTTTACTCTTTTCCCTCAGTCTTTTCCACTAATGTAAGATGCTATAATTGTCATCATCATCAAGTGTTTTAATTCTCTGCCATACTTTACTCTTTTCCCTCAGTCTTTTCCACTAACGCAAAATGCTATAATTGTCATCATCATTAAGTGTTTTAATTCTATGCCATACTTTACTCTCCCCCCCCCCCCCCGAGTCTTTTTAACTAATGCAAGATGCTATAATTGTCATCATCGTCAAGTGTTTTAATTCTCTGCCATACTTTACACTTTCCCTCAGTCTTTTCCACTAATGTAAGATGCTGTAATTGTCATCATCAAGTGTATTAATTCTCTGCTGACCTTTACTTCCTTGCCGTCTTTTTTTCCATTATCACAAGTTTTTCAATTTGTTTCAACAAGTATTTAAATGTTATACTGACCTTTACTTCTTTTCCCTCTGTCTTTTCCATTGTCACAATATGCTCTCATTTTCTTCACCATCAAATATTTTAATTCTTTGCCGAACTGTACTTCTTTCCCTCAATTTTTTTGGGTGGAAATTCTTGATATTTCATTACACAACATTATCTTTGCACCTCATTTAGCAATTTCAGTGTGGCAATTTGTTTTTATGATTTTTATCAATTTCATTCAAAATAAGAAACCCATTGGACCTTACATACCTGTGCATGCCATATCACTGATTAACTTTTTGCTAGGTCCTGCTAACACAACCAAAATTGTAATTGAGAACTTAGTGGAGTAATTTATTTGAAAATTTTAGTAGTTTAATTGTAATTGAAATGACAAATGATGATTTGATTGTATGGACCCAGTCCTGATTGTAACTCGTGTATCACTACTGATGAACGTTGACCAGCTGTGTTTGTTCTGTTGCAGACAATCCCTGGCCACCGGTTGTACCCAAGGAACGGGACCAGAGGAATTCACTTGTTAACGTTCTTCTGGAGCAGGCAAGGAAAGAATACAGACGGCAGAAGTATGAAAGCATGGCCGCTCTAGAAATAAACAAACAGTCCGAGCAGCAAGCATCAAACAATGACGATAGCAGTGCATCAACATCGTAGCATGACACGGAATACTAGTGTGCGTACGATTCATAAGACTTGTGGCAGTGTGCATTCTATATTTTCAGTGAGCCAAAACAGGTGAAGTGATTACATTATAATGATGCAATAAATGTAGATATATGAAGCAAAGTTATGGAATTGTATGTTTGTTGCACCGCAGAGCAGCAATACCAGCAAACTGTCACACCATTGACAGGGGCACTCCCATGAGCACTCTGAACCCTAAACGTTTTTGAAAATCCTGAAATTTACAATTCTGTTGACTGCTGTCACTGGAGGATTATTGGCAATACACACAAATGAGGTGCCACTTGCTGATCAAAATTGTAGTAATATGACAGTAGTTCTAACAATTCCACCAGGTTGTTGTATGGTGCTTTCTTCTGTGAAAGATTAGTTTGAAAATAAACGGTAGCATTATTGTTTGAGGGTTAATGTGTACACACTGACTGCAGTTTGGGAAAATTGAAGCCGTTTCATCCTTTTAAAAGTTGTCACGGTAATGCTTGAATAAACTTGGCAGCATACACTAATGCATACACTACTGCATGCATTACTGAATACACTACTGCATACATTACTGTATACACTACTGCATACATTACTGAATACACTACTGCATACATTACTGTATACACTACTGCATGCATTACTGCATACATTACTGTATACACTACTGCATGCATTACGGCATACATTACTGTATACACTACTGCATACACTACTGCATACATTACTGAATACACTACTGCATACACTACTGCCCAGTGGTTTCCAAGTCAGATGGATTGTTCTAGCCCCAAGGAAATAATCATCACAAGATCTGTAGAATTGGAACTTGGATGTAAGGTCTATTCTTGGACTTTCACTTCAAAAACAATTACAATTCACTGCCTTGATGGCACAGAATACTGCTGGTTGGACCAATCAACAGCCAGTGCAGGACATTTTGAATTGACAATTTGCCAAGTCCGGCTTTGTTATAGTTTTGTGGCAACAGACATAGCATTTAACTGCTGTATGTGTGAAATCATAATGACATATTGCATGTGTACAATGTTCATTTTATTAACAAAGATAGATCTAAAATAGCATATGTATACAAAAGTGGCTCCAACATCACTGTAAATACATATCATTATAACTGGTGATGACATGCAAGTTTGTTTCCGACATCCACTGATGCTCTTCTGTGTAGACAACAACACAGAAAGCTAGAACCGAGGGGTCAGACCACAATGTAGAACCGAGGAGTCAGACCACAACGTAGAACCGAGGGGTCAGACCACAATGTAGAACCGAGGAGTCAGACCACAATGTAGAACCGAGGAGTCAGACCACTATGTAGAACCGAGGAGTCAGACCACAATGTAGAACCGAGGAGTCGGACCACAATGTAGAACCGAGGGGTCAGACCACAATGTAGAACCGAGGAGTCAGACCACTATGTAGAACTGAGGGGTCAGACCACAATGTAGAACTGAGGGGTCAGACCACAATGTAGAACCGAGGAGTCAGACCACAATGTAGAACTGAGGGGTCAGACCACAATGTAGAACCGAGGAGTCAGACCACAATGTAGAACTGAGGGGTCAGACCACTATGTAGAACCGAGGGATCAGACCACAATGTAGAACCGAGGGGTCAGACAGACCACAATGTAGAACTGAGGGGTCAGTTTTTGTGAGTTTGACCAACGTTCTAATGAGCTCATAAACCAGATTTTGCTCTAAAATGTATTTCGCTCGTTAGCAGTGATCTTGAAATCTGTCCGCGCCACTGGGACACTTTCCGCGGTGTGTCAACAAAAATAGTCTCCTCGGTGGTACAATGGCAGGTTTGCATTTTGAAAACGCTGTTTAAATTTAACAACCGAATTCTGTTTAATAATAGATTTTCTTATCTCAAGCTCATTATCTTAGTAAAACAGTCCCTGGCGCGATTAGAATTGTTACGAGGGAGACTATTTCTAGAAAGAATCTTCCTAAATAGGAGACAGTGAGAGATAGGTGAGTAGGAAGTTTCCTTACAAAGAATTAGTTAATCTTGTTCACTGGATATGCAGGGTGTACAATGTCTGCACATAAAACCGTCTCAAGAAAGAAACGGGAGAAGAGGAAATAGCAGATGAAATGTGTTTCTCCTGTGATGCTCTGACCTTGGAACCAGTCCTTCGAATAGAACAAGACAAATACATAAAATTAAACATCTCTAAGAATACATTATATGGGTTGGCTGGATGTCTTATAGGCACGAGATTGACCAAATTTAATTTCTGGGCCCTTTTCACCCAAAAAATTCATAAAGTCATACATCTGATGTGTTGACAGTCTCATTTCCTTTTTAGCATTAATAACTGAACAAATTTCACCAACATCTATGTGAATCATTTGTTTAATTAAATAGATTGCTTCAAAGCACATTTCATGAAATGCACATTCACTTTGCTTCTTTATTTTACAAGCAAGAGATAATAGAAAATATATCTTATAAGTTCATAAAAATATTATGGAAATGGGCCACAGGACATTCAATACATATAAAGGACTTGTATATTTAACATGTGAGATGACGAAAAATTAATATTGTCTATCAACTAGAGTCTTGCTGCAGTTATTATACTCGAACTACATCAGCAACAATGAAGCACTATCCACATTTAATATCAGCCAGTCGTTGCGAACATTCTTGTATAGATCAAATACACATTAATACATCAATAACATCGATTCATGTATACATTTTTGGTATACTCGGACTGCCCTATAGTAAAATATGCCATTTGCTCTCAATTATAATATTATATATTGAACATCATCCCAAACTTGTAAATATGTACAAATGTGTGTATAATAGGCCACTTTATAACCGGCACAAAATGACAGCTTTGTATTTTATGTGTAAAAGCCGATATATAAAAACGCCGTAGTTTTATGTTGTATTGGTGTCACAAAGACTGTTTGCACAATGTAATGAGCATGTGTTTACAAGGCAATTATAATCTGGGAAACCTACTTCATTCAACAAACATGCTAGGTCGTGTAACTCAACAGGCTGTAAACAAGATATGGGTAATCCTTTATTTACAGTGCCCTTATTATTACTGCGTTATGGCATCTGTACCTCATTTTACCTATGAAAAACAATATTTATTCCACCTCACTTTGACAATTAATGTATACAAAAGACAGATTTTAGTCTCATTTACTATAGTTTTAACAGTTCGAATAACCAATCAGTCTACATTGTTATCAAAACAAAGAGTATTTTGGAGTGCTATTTGGACTGCAAAATACACCAAACTACAATATTTCATGACAATATCAGCAATTTGTGTAACTGAAATGATGTTGTGTGGTGGGAAAATGTTTTTTGGATAGAACAAATCAGGTTACATTGATATTAAAGAGGTTGCCTGTCCTATTACCCAGAATCAGTGAGGGTGGAAATTACTGTTGGATTGGTTGTCTTGTGTGTGGGAAAATCACGACTGAGCAGAACATGAGAGCTTTGTGATTAAACCTCCTGGTGTCCATTATACTGTCAATAGACAACCTGAACATATTGCTTTCATTTTGCCAGCTAAAACATTTTGAACAATGTTATGCGCTTATTAAACACAATTTGATGGGCAGTAAACCTTCAAAATATATTTATTTCAGTCTTAAATATATTAATATAAAAAATGATGAACAGAGATTTTAATAATTAGGGCCTGTAAAGGATTACCACAGAATGTTTGCAAGCATCTGCTGACAGGTCATGACACAGTGTAGCAATATTATCAGCTGATTGAGAAGACTTGAAGATAGGTACACTGAGGTAGAGGGCAGGGGGACGGAAACAGCAACACTGTTGTCGCATTCACCTTACCAGGAAAGTTCACGCTGCTTGACAACGTAACGTAACATGATTCAATGCTGAGACACGATCAATACAGTCACTGACGTGACACAGTAGTCTTCAATTCAACATCAACGCCAGTAATTGTTCACTTTGGTCCGTCGTTTACAGAAACACGCTCACCATATGTGGGTAAACAATTCCCCATGCAGCTGAGATTTCTATTAACCAGGCACGCACTAATATAATATATATATATACAACTTGGATTTATGTAAAAATAATTTCCTCTGTCAGTTGTTGTAAGCATGCAGAGTCGACATCAATGTTGCCGCGACAAATCGCGAAATATCCATCTATACAAACTCCTGGTTGCCTTCGGCACCAGTGAATATAACATCGATCCATATCCGCATCACTTCCGCCGTTGGAGCGACCAAGTAGTACACGCGGTCGAATGTCTTTACACAGAACGTCAGTGCTGAGTTCGGACTCTTAACACTCTTCAGATGGTCTACGTACACCTCCTCTATGGCCTGGAAGTAGATGCCACCACGGGCCTTCGTTTCCGTTTCGTTTGTGTAGTAGATGAACGAGCGCTTTGTGCGGTTGAAGACAAACCAACGTTTGTGCCACGTCTTGAACTTGTTGCCCATCTTGTGGAGGTATCCGCGACACGCATCGCCCGACAGTATGACGTGTCGACAGGCGTCAATGTTGTGTCCCGCCGTCTCGATGTGTTGTCTCAGGTCAAAATCTGCCACGCTCCGTATCGGCAGGAACCGCGTGAGGGGGCGAGCCTGCAGACAGAGGGAGCAGCGGTTATTTATATAAAAATAATTTGTTATTGATTTATTCAATATAACAATGTAAGCTTGTTCATACATCAAATATAAATACAGAGTATAGAAGAAAGACTAAGTTCTTATATAGCGCAGTATACAGTTCCCAGGACTGTTCTTATATAGCGCAGTATACAGTTCCCAGGACTGTTCTTATATAGCGCAGTATACAGTTCCCAGGACTGTTCTTATATAGCGCAGTATACAGTTCCCAGGACTGTTCTTATGTAGCGCAGTATACAGTTCCCAGGACTGCTCAAAGCGCTTTACATTTTACTCCCTGGCAGAGCTGTTCAATCGAACACCATCTTGACGTCTCTGGGAACCATTCAGCCATGCTGCAATTACTGTGAAAGACTATTCATACACAAATATCCACCACTGGCTATACCCAGGTACTCATTCATACAGCTGGAGCAAAATGAAGTGAACCACTGTGCCGCCACTTATCTTTACCTTATAAGGTGCACAAACATGGCACATAGTCTGTTTGTCTAACCAGAATTAGTAGGCATAGAAATTTCTAACTGAAACTCTGCTGTGTTGACTGTGGGAAAGCGAGCACCGTTGCACATCAAAAGGTATAGCAGTTAACTCAGCCAGACTTGGCCGATTTGCCAATAAAGCTTGTTTTCAAACTAGATGTTTTGTTTACCCGCGGTCGTAGCTTCAAATTGCGAACGTTGTTATGGGCTGACTAAACACAATTTGGCGGGCAATACACCGTCAACGTAGTTAGTATAGTCTCAAGAACATTATATTAATTAATACATGAAAAACTAAGAACAGACTACGTCCTTTTAACATGAACACCCACCTGTAGTTTGCGTCGGTCCCGCAGTCGGATCTCCTCTTCGACCAGCTCCTCTCGTCTATGGATCTCCTCCGCCAGTTTCCGTTCCAGCTCCTCATTGCGACGCCGCTCCTCCTGCAAGGCCTGCAGCTCATACTCTCGCGCTGGCACCTGGTGGTGGGAAACACAACCAACAATAAGTCGATGTCAAACCGCAAGAAATATGTCTCCAATAAGTGACAAACATGATGTGCACATTTTGCATGGAATTCCATCCACAAATGATGTATCCAGAAATTAAGACAAAAACACAGCTTACATCAATGTGGATCTGCAGTGTTAGTCTCATTTCACAATTAGTCTGTAAAGGTTGATCTAAATTATCTTGCACAATTCAGCAATTCTGTGCTTCGAATGACATCTGTTCCAGCAGTTCCAATGAGGTAATAGACAGAATGCTCATAAGTCATCTTCCAAGACCGTTCCATTATTTCTTTAAAGGGGTTCACATAAAACATTGATGGTATTTTGCAAAATGTGCCACATGTCATTAATGAATTTCACCCTTTGTTCTTTATCAGTACGTTAAAGTAATTTTTAAAATCTACCAACAACAAATAGTATGATAAAATGTATTACGGATTTTAAGACGATCAACCCAATCACCCCTATGTTATAATGGAATACTCCAAGGCTGGGAGAAGGCTGTAGGATAATTGGATTTGTCCGAGAACAAAGGAAACAGTTACTATAGGAGGAGGATGTTGTGGGACAAGGCTGGGCTAATGGTGTGAAACAACTGATGCGTGAAATCACTGAAGCGTGAAATAATTGTCACAAGGCATGAGCTGCAGCTCTTTTATACAAATGCAGATTTGTCATCTTCCTTTTGAAGCTGAAAGGGTTTACTGACCTGGAAGGGGTGGGGGGCATGGGGTGTAATGTTAGGGCAGTGTTTGTTTTAGAGTGGGGTGGTGGGACACCCTTGGGAGTTAGCAGTGTGGAGGTGGGGTAATGATTTACAAACAAATTAATAATTAGTAATATTAAGGTAATTTAGAATTGATGAATAATTACTATAGCAGTGCAACCTATTGTCCTAACTGAGCATTTAGAGCACTAACACCCGTCCATCAGAAGGGATAGCTTAGTGGTTCATATGCAGAAACCAAGCAATCAGAGAAGAGTGAATTTCCTTGTTACTTCAAATCGCTTTAAATAAAAAGATAAAGCATATTTACAAGCTGCTAACAAATAATATAAATTAATCTAAATGTAAAATACTTAAATTTACATGTTATTAAAAACAACAAGCAATGTGTAATTGCAATTATTAATTACCTAAAAAGTTTAAAATTAAGTACATTGAACTACCGACCTGTTGTCCAATTAAGTGTAGTTTGTCGGCCTGAGCGAGGGCCAGCAGTCGCTCCATGTCTGCAATCTTCTCCAAATGGTCCTCTCCGCTGCTCAGGCTGTGCACAAGAAACACCTCATAAACATCAATAACAAGACTTGTTTAAAGAAAACAATTAAGAACTCATCTCAAAACAAATACAAAAAAGGCTCCATTGCGGGTGGGCTAAGAACAGTTGAACCATTTCAGTACTACAGGCCTGACCAGCTGTGACCACTGAATACTGCATTCCCAGTGAATATGCAACATAATGGACTACCTCACTTCAAGTCAAGATTTGAGCAACAACAATGCATTTTATGAATAGGAATGTTATATATTTTCGGAAAGTATGATAATCAGCGAATAAAATGAGCCATATCATTTTACATTCCGTCGTCATGGTAACCAACAATCCAAGATGGCCGCCAATATTTCAATGTTTTTTGCAGTTGCTGAACTCGGTTGTAAACTAAGTTCGCCAACATTATTATTATGTCGATCATCAACATCCGACAAAGATTCTTCAATAAAACTATCAAATAATCTGTCGAAAACATAAGGTGGTAAATCGCTAGTTGAAGTAATGCGGTCCGCCATTGCGGCCGCCGCAGATTTTGATAATCCATCATTAAAAACCGTGAAAATCACTGTAAACTATTATTGAGCGATAAAAAACAATGACCACTGATGAATAGCTAATTTATTCGCCTTGACAACTGTACACTACAAGTGGCTCCACATAGTGGATTATTATGAATTAAAACGATTTGAATAGCAGTCATCAATGCAGGAAAACCGGCCTGTCGTACTGAAGCGTCACAGACATTGCGGCCGGAAAACCGGCCTGTCGTACTGAAATGGTTAAATGTATGTTGTATCAAATCTTTTTTCAATTGCAATTCCTAAGGGTTCTGACTTGATCCATGAGGATTAAAACAAGACAAGATTTGACTGTGAGACAGAGCAAAAGCAAACTTATGAGACAAGAACCATTTGTGGTTGTTTTAAACATTGTTGTATTTTTAATTATATCTATAGGTGTTACTATTAAGTTTGTCTATAAATGAAATCAGGTATATCCAATACATGTAATACAACACAGTGGCTATACACGCAATATGTCATGCAGCCAAGAAAATACCCTGAGAAAGATTACTCGCACAAATCATTAGACGTTCATTCACGTTTTGAATGTCCGTGTCTTGATAATTTGGGACTATCAGGGTGACCTTTATTGCAAAGTGGCTGTATTACTGAGGTGACTATAATGCAAGGTTTGACTTTACCACTAACTACACTGCGTGAAATTATAAGACTTTCATTCAGGATTTTTCACAAGCCTGGTTTCAAATAAAAAATAAACTGAGACAACACAACCATGTTAGTTAAGCAACACTGTGTTACCTTGTTTCCTTCTCCGAGGTTCCTGAGCTGCCGATGCTGGAATCTTCCGATTCGAACGAGTTGCAGTTGACCTCCCGCAACTTTCGTTCCTCCCACTGAACCTTGCCCTGCTGTGCTGCCCTCTGTTTGAGTTCGTACAAACGACGTCTCTCTTCCTCGATCACTTCACCAGCTGAAACCATGGCAACCACACTTTAGCCTCATGGTACCGGACATAAAAATAACTAGAAATCACTTCAACAAATGCTCCGTTTTTCTAACAGTGCACCTGTTTAAAAACAGTCAGTTGTAGTCTAGTTACATTACATATTGAGTTTGATATATTAAATGTATACACATATTTTTTGAATCTCCAATCTTGGCTGTAGGTATTCCTCACTACCAATAAATATTTATGAAATCTTTGATTCATCAATACCGCTAATGTGATAGCAACAAATGGTTGACTGAAATGTGTTTCCCCAACTAGGACTTGGAGAGACACGCAATGGAGGTCAGTGTTGTTTACGCGATGGAGTGTTTCTGCCTAGCATTCTGTACACTTAATAGGTCGAACATGATATGTGACCAATACTTTAGTATAACCTGTAGCGGAAGCCAGAACACAAAATGAAAGACTGTCCTCATAATTTTGATGGAAAACACTGCTTATGTTAACCACAAATGACATATGTATCCCAGCATACCTTGCTTCTGCAGCAGGGCCAATCGGTTGTTCTCGACATCCATAAGCGTCTGAGACATCTTGCGATGACATTCGTCTGGTCCGCCAATTGGTTCCAGTTTGAACTGCATCAGGTAATCTTCACTTGTCCTCTCGCTTGATAACTGGCTTGGTGATTTCTACATGTAATCAAAAGCTTTGTCAGTAACAACAATTTAAATTGTTGGTATGACAGCAGGTTTTATGAGCATAAACATGTGTATCTCTAATAAGAACTGCAGAGTCAAGAAATTGTACAATGTATTTATGTAGCCAAGGGATAGACAGATGATATCTGCATTGTACATGGATAGTAGTGTTATGCAACATATATCATTGCCAAACGAACTGTTTGGTCCTAAGGTACTAAAGTTGCAATTACATTTGAAATATCTCTTTTATTGCCTGAACCAAACTAACTATACTCAAGATAGCAATAGCATGCATGCATGTTCACTGTATGTATTTTTGTATGTTAACGTTTTTCTCCTAGACAGTTTGCATCGTGGGCACCAGACTTTCTGGGATTGTTTTGACCCTTGGAAAGAAATGTAACACTTCTAGTCTTTCAAAATTCTCCATGGGTTAAGGGTTTTTACTGGTTTTAGGGCTTGTCCCAGATATTAATTGATTATTCTCCACATTACATGTTTTTGTGTGATTGTTCTGACCCACATTAACCATCCACTGATTAGTTTGTTATAACAAATATCACGTACGAATACTTTGAAAAACCATTTTTTGTGGCTGTCTGTATGACTGAAAATAATACAATCTGGAGTATAAGCATTTTGGCTAGTGATCATAACTACACAACTACAAATTTCTCTGCCTATAACACAAACACAGCTGAAACACCATAACATCGGAATGTAATTCTTTACAGTTGTAATTAACTGTGGGTCAGTGAATGTACCTCTGGCTCTACTCCGTCCAGAGACTTGAGACTGTTGTCATCACCAGAGGAGAGAGAGAGAAGGCGAGACAGTTCCCTCATCTTCCTGTCGGTCGTTGACAAATTGTTTTTCTCCTAGCAAACAAACATTACACATTTCAGATATGAAAATTAAAATTAACCCTCTAGAACCCAACTGCCTGCAACTGGCTGACCTGATGTAATCCCCATCCGCCCGTAATCACCCGATGGATAAGCTAGACTTTAATGACTCATACATGTGGTGCCATCTATAGGATAATTGTGCATCATATGTATTTCAAAGCTTAGTCTATTTGGTATAAGTTATGAATATTTCTTGTGTAGATTTATATTGGAAGTCTTAGAATTAGTGCCATTTGAAAACACATCTCACTCATTCACTGTGTATGAGCACTGTGGGGAAATAACATAGCAGTTAACAAACATGTGGTCAATTTAAACATTCTGGTGGTTGGATATTAGATGTAGTTTTTACAATAAAACATGATTTTATGTAAATAAGTTTATACCTTTGAATTACAGTAGAGAAAGGAAGAGAGATAAAATAAATGGATTATCAAATATTTTTTAATGCACTACAAAATAACATACTATATAAAACAATTCTTAAAAATGATCTGTTTCTACATCTATAATTGTTGCATGAGGGGACTATTTCACGTGACACCGACCTTTTGGAACTGTTCAACAAGTTGCTGTCTATTTTGCTCCATGTTCTCGATGTCAACTTTGACCTGCTTCAACATGTCTCGTTGCTGCTTATCGAGTTGCTCCAGTATCTCCTGAAATAGTTCACCATCTCAATGAGCGTCTCCTGAAATAGTATACTTTACAAAAGTCCCAACTAAAATAACACGTCAAAGTCCCAACTAAATTGGTACACCTCACACAATGTGGTTATATTTAACACATTACACATTGTACTGTGAATAAGTGCTTTCACTCCTTTTTACAACATGGTGCTCAATTCGTCACTTCTGTCTATTGAGGACACTTCTGGAGAGTCGTATATTTGTATACTTCAAACACATTAACTCATGCTTAGCAGTAAAAACACCACAGGCATAGTCAGAAAACCATGCAGTATTTTTGTTATTTGCTTTTGTTTGATATTTCATTTATTTTCCTAAGCAACATTGAAATCATCAGTCAAACACAAAATCTTGACAGTTAACTTTTGTGACTGGTACTGGTTTACGGACCTGTCAGATTTCTTGTTGGGTCCAAGAGCAAGCGATCCATGTGCTGGTTAATTGCAAATAGGCGATATTTACAAGGATAGTTTGATTGGCCTGTTATAAGAGAGGACAGCAGTGTAGTGCTTAACAAGTCCACCTGGAGTTCCAAGTTCAAAACCCGGACCAGGCACGATACATATGGTGTAAAATCTTGGCTCTCAACAAAAATAGGGACTGTGTATCTCTCGTGTCTCGGGGATCACGTTAATGTCGGTCCCGTCTCAATTTGGGACGTAAAAGAATCACTGAGGATGACATACAGCAGTGACCACCATAGAAAGGTGCCAGCTATAATATTCTGAAAAGGCTGGCTAGTTAAATGAGACCTCATAAGACCATAACAATCTAACCACAACATATACAGACTAGTCAGCTAATAAAACATTGGCGAGTGCTGGAAATAACTAGGAAATGTGACTTTAAGATACAGTTTAGATGCTCCTCTTACATCATTATGATGGCAAAGCTTGCACCACACGATTACAACTTGACACATGTATCATCTTCTGCTACTGACCTCTCGCAGCTTGTATCGACTCATCAGGTCATTCTGTTCTGTCGTCAGCTGTAACTGAATCGACTCGCGTTCTGCTTCAAATGTTGTTTCAGTCTAACAAACACAAAGCAGATCATTCGTATCTCATGTACATTTATTTCTACCAGCCTACACCCACCCACAGAGCAACACACCAAAGGCAACAGTTATTACAGTACTTTGATCTTTCATAGACTTCTTCCTGTGGCACCCTCTGGAGGAGATTGGGTGCAATTATCTTATGAAGGAGAAAGGTGTTCCTTCAGCTGTAGAAACATACAAATATCACTAATGTCTTCAAATTTGTTTACATTTACGTGAGTAGAGATCACACACTATATTATGCACTGGTATTAATTTTACAAATTTAAAAAAACGAACACTCATTCATGCATTCATTCATTTATATAAAAATTAAATATATAGTTATAGAAGGTGCATTACAAAAATCCAACTTTGTCCTAGACCTTCTGTAACACTGACCTCCAACTGTTGGAACTCAACGTCATCAATGAGCCTCCTTTGGGTATCCATGAGTTCTAGCTCAGAGTTGAATTCTTGCTCCAGGCTCTGCTTCTCCGCAGCTTTGTTCGTACGCTTCAAGCGCCCTTTTGTCTCGAAATGTTTCGATTCCATCGACTGGAGCTTCTTCTTTGCTGCATTTATCTTCTCTTGCTCCTGGTGGTAGACAGACGCATTTTTATAGTTACTATTTTATTAATGTGACAAGTATAAAGAGGGATAGATGACGTTATTCTCAATGCAATAATTAAGTTCCAGCATGTACTAGCATGATTTACAAATTTAAGAAATAAATAAACCTTTATGGATGCATCTCTCACAGTTATTGTTGTTAAAAATATTTTATATGCAATTATGAAATATTTAATTTGTATGTATTACATTAGCCTATTTTGGTAGAAAAAGTGAGTGTTGGTGTTTGTTTTGTTCCAAATACCACTCCTACTCTTTACCTTAACATTGGCAAGCATTTCAAACATAATATCTCAAAACTTTTTCATTGTACTGATGGCCAATGGATGAGAGTGGAGGTCGGGGGGTCCACAATGTTGAAAACACATACGCTTTAGCCTGCCAGATGATAATCACACATGGACGTATTAAGTATCAAAATGCTGTCATGATACCTCTATGCTGTTTCCAAGCATCTGTACTAACAACGATTACCATAATTATTATAATCACACATACAAATTATCTCTACAGAGGTAAAATGACACGGTAATAGGCGGTGGCTAAAATAGGGTTAAGGTCACATATGTACTAAGCTATTTCCACTCAATTTGCCGAGCATTAACAGTGGGCGTTGCAATGTTTATGTATGTTAGGATATTTAAGCTAATAATGTTCTTCAAACAGTCTGTGAATTTGGCAATGGTTAGATGAGGTATTCCACCAATGAGTAACAAATAAACAAATGGTTGATACAACAGTAGAAACATTAAATAAACTGAGAACCACATTACGAATGCACATGGAGTATTTTAAAGTAAAACTTATAGATTTAAGGAATGTGCAATAAAGACCACTAAGATCAATTTTCTCATATGTTATATAAAAGTAGAACTTAATTATCTTAACCCTCTCGTGGTCAGAACGCCCGAATCAACCCGAGTATGCCTCACGGCCAGAACGCCCGAATCAACCCGAATACAGGGGCACATTTAAACTGGTACCGCGAAACAGTGTCATCCAATAACGGCAATTTATTTCGGCAGTTAGCATATAATAATATTGAAGTTTCACTGGGAAGCATCAAAAGTGAGATATGATGGCGATTTCAGTGACTAAATAGCGCCAACCACCAAGCGGTTTTGTAGTCGACCGCAGCGACACACAATTTCCGGTCCCTCTTTTACGCCACGCAGTGAATATTTTAATGGTGATTTTCAGCCAATGAGATTAAAGTTTAACATTTGCTGCGGGCATAAACATGGAAGCACCCAGGAATTATTCCAAAACACGCGTCCGCAGGCGATTTCTACGATTAAATGCTAACTTTTGAGCGGTCTATTTTGTTGTAAAAAAAATATTAATGCGCCGCGCAAACGAAGCGGGTGGTGTTTTTTAGCTTTCTTGTAATTCTCGACATTGTCATTATGTCGAACTCCAGTAATTCGGACTTTGATGGGATTTTCCAATCGAGTTTATAACGAACGCTGCCATCGAAGGGGAATGTTTTGTACTATGATTACGCATTTTAAATACAACACAAACTTAATAGTTCAGACGGGATGACGGCTATGATCACAAAGAACGCCATTTTGTATAAAATCTTGAAAATACATGCACTCTGAAAAACTTAAATTATTTCAGTTTTATTTATCATAGACATTTAATTAGTTTTCCATTCTGTAGCATAGTAATTTATGAACATTTCATACGCAGCATGTAACCGCTAATTATTAATGAAAAATATTTTTTTAAATGAATTGTTTAAAATTATTTAAGTATTTTATTTTTGTCAAACTTTAGCAATTCATATTTGGGTAATAAATTTACATATATGTCACATACTTGGCTAGTTACACCAGGAATTAGTTCTTCAAATGTAGTGAAAATTTTACTTGAGTCGGATAAAAAATTATTTATTTATTTGCATTCATGCAACCCGAGTATATCACGATTCACTCACAGCACATTCTCTCGATTTAATAGGATTCAATAACAGGCACATATTTGCATTAATCTGGCCTTGAGAGGGTTAAAGTCAAATAAAGGGATATTTTGAAAGACATTTGTGAGAAATATCACTAATGTCTTGACAATGTTTAACATTTACATGGATAAAGATTAGTGTTTTGTTAACGTTCAGTTCATATGGTCATGTGGAATGGCATAAAGGTATTAAACTTGTTTTCCACACATCCATTCTGAAAATGTGAATTACACATTAATATATTTCAAAAGGTAACAAATCGATGTGCTGCATATATTTTATGATTAATAAATTTGGATAAAATATTTCTTTCTTCAATTTTCCTAGTCATAAATAAACAAATCTTCTGTGCTCAGGGGTTTGTTTCATACAATTTTCCCCAAATGTTTTCCAACAAAATGCAGTGGATTCCTTGATGTAAGTATACTTAACCTAGTAGTTGCTGGCACTTGACCGGAATAGTAACACTAGGTTAACAAATGAAAAAGTTTATATGGATTCATTGAGAATTTGAAATAAGAACAACGGATTGCGACCAAGAACGTACGACATATAAATACCTTCTCTCGCTTGAAGGCGGCCTGCTCAATGACCAGGAGTTGCTGTTGCTTTAGGGCGGAGATCTTCTTCTGCTCTTGTGTCAGTTGGTCCAGCTCATTCTGGTGTTCACCCTCCAGCAAAGCCCTCTCCATTTCCAACTGCAACAAACAGTCAGCATCTAACTACCATTAAAACTAACGCATCATGTGTCTTTGTGGGTATGTGTGTTACGCTTTTCCTCTTTGACGCTTTGTCTCGGGTGAAAAATTTCAGGTTTTAATACACAAATTCCCAAATTACCCTTGAATTGTGGGTTATTACCAGTAAAGAGTTTGATCCAGATGTTAGATGGATGTTAAACAACTGTTCATGGTGATATGCGGGACTTTTGCGATTGTTCCAAGCTATGTAAACTGTCAGTTGAACAGTTGGGGACTTGAAACAATAATAGAAAACATGAGCAGTGTTGTGGAAAGCTGCTAAAATTATGTAATCTTTGACAAACATCTTGTACAAAAACATTTGGAAACCATTCCCTGCACTGTGTGTATGTAGCGCAGGGATTGCTAGTTATTTATAACCACTTTTTTATCTAGTTATAACAAACCTCCTTTTAGGGTCGGTACGACAGGTTTTCTTTGTTCTTATTTTCTTGTCTGGCAGCAAAGATTTATCTTTTTCCTACTGCTTGGACTTGTACATGATTGCAAATAAATCATGTATTTTCGATGTCATATCTTTAGAACTTCTGGGGTCATCTGCA
Source organism: Escarpia spicata (assembly GCA_963995525.1). NCBI lineage: Eukaryota > Metazoa > Annelida > Polychaeta > Sabellida > Siboglinidae > Escarpia > Escarpia spicata. The sequence goes on from OZ023217.1 coordinate 6,074,625, forward strand.
TTTAACCATTTCAGTGCCGAGTTTTGCCATGATGAAATATGAATTGACATGAATGACCTAGAACTGTGCCGCAATGATGAAAATTAAGTGTTGACTAGTTGTACTAATATTTTTAAATGTATAATTTTCAGTAATGTGTCACAGTACCTATACAAATAATAACTGAGTAATAAACGTGAATCCCGGACACAATGACCGACGATAGCATATCGGACAATTCCATAAAAAAACTCTAAATATCTAGAAATGTTTGCATACAAACACTCTATAAATTTTACATCATTGTGAAGCTGGTGTCTGTGCAATTCCAACGACTGTCATTAAACATCGCTACTATCTTCATTTAAGTAGTTAGGGAATAAGCCGCTGCAACGCTATCCCTGCTCTAGTGGGTTGTCATATTCAAGCATCATAATACGGTAACCTGCTGTAGCGGGGTCTCGCACTGAAATGGTTAATAGGATCGGAACACAAGTCTTATTCTGAATAGCCTCAAAGAGTAGAATACCAGCCCACAGAAATCATACATCAGCGTACTGTGGATAAACCGAGAGATTTTATCTACGTAACACATTCATGTGCAAGGACTGATAGCCACAGACAGCAATCTTCAGAGGTCCCATTGTATGAAATCTTATCAGTAAATGTAGACGGGTAATTTCTGACACAACAGCCAACAGGTTTTACTGAGATTGGAAGGGTATTTCCGACACATGAGCTGGCAGCTTTTATCAAGATCATAGATGCGCTATTGGAATTCGGTTGGTCACTACAAAAACCACAGATGGTGTTGCACTAACCACGGCAAAGGGACTGACCTATACAAAGATATGTCGCTTTGTCGAGTGTATTTCAATATTATATCAAATGTCCGATGCGAAAGATAGACAGTCTGTGGATGTCACAAAAGCTCGGTCGTTAGACAGATTCAAAACTGGGGTAAACAGAAGTGCTTCAATATAATCTGATGTCATATGTTACCCCTATCTTCAGTTGGTCTTTTACAGATGTTTAAAGGAACATAAATATAGGTTAGCATGCAGGCGTTTCCTCAAATCCTTTTTGATGGTTTGTGTGCACAGCAGTCCACAAGGTAGTGGCGTCACATAAAGGGAGGTGATCTGTTCTTAGATGTTTTATTAATATAATGCTCTTAAGACTCGACTAAATATATTGAAGGTGTACAGGCTGCCAAATTGCCTTTAGTAAGTTCAAAATTGTGTTTGCAAATGTTTCTTCTGCGAAATGTAATAAAAGCATTCAGATTATAAACAACTCTAACTCAACTAAACAACTGGGCAATACAAAATATATGCTGCAGGTTCAATTGCAAAGCTCTTGCTCAGAGCAGTTGGGATAGTCCCACATCTAAGGCAACCAGTTCTGTTAACAATTACGGGCTGATTACAGATAACGGAACAGACAACCTTCCTTTAAATATCAATAACCATTATATAAAAATAACCATATCTAAGAGAAACAAAGAAGGTGCAGTGTGGAAGTTATGAGAACAAATGTCAAAGAATTATTGATTCTTTTGATTGTTATATAGTTGGTCCACATGTGCCTGCAATAAAGAACCAAAAAGAAAGACAACAAGAGACAGCATATGATGTGAGCAGGATGTAAGAGTCTATATTCCCATCAACTGCGGCACTTATTCAAACCTGTGGTTTGTGTGAGAAAAAACGGTATTCCTCTTAAAGTGGCTGCAGCAGCCTTATTGTGGTTATTCTGAATTGAGTGATTTAGAAAAAACTAAAAACAGTCATAAGTTAACCATTGTTTCTCAAGAGTTGACATCAGAAAATATTCTGGACATGTGAATCTTTGATTTCTTCACCTGATTGTTACCACTGTGGCATTTCCAAGAATCTGTTGACATTTCCACTGATACATGTAAAACAGTAGTTTTTAAGAGATAAAAATGACGTCGATGCCAGGATATTCTGTATCGTGGCTATTCAGCTCAACATATTGCTTTGTATCAAGAAGGGAATAATTAAAAATCAACAGATCATAAGCAACTCAAAATAACAAGTAAGGAATTCCCAGCTAAAAGTGTGTGACAATACAACACACCAGTCATTGTTTGTGGTATGTTGTCTTTTCTGTTGTTTTCCTTGAAATAAGTTCCCAGCAATTTCAGGTCATCTACTAATAAATTTAACTCATATTGCTGACAGTATTAGTCACAAAACTACTCTACCCATTAGTTTTTACTATAAACATAAATGATTTCTTACACGCCAACCAAAAGTTTAACTTATAAATGTATGTGTGGTGGCAATACTAAGTGCTATATTTAGTACCATTTAAACAGTATTTTTAATAATAATAATAATATTAAGTTTATTATCCCTATCATTACTATCCTTAGAGGCTACACAGTACAATGAATACATTAACATTTATAAAAAATAAATACAGTTTATTAATAACACATTGAACTGGATATAAAATCTAAATAAACGAAATTATATATGTAATTAAATAGGTTCACTGTTAATTACAAGTAATTCATAGAAAATGAAAGATGCTTTTTTCAGTGACACCGGAAAAAAATGAACATTGACCCAACCAAGGAATAAGAAAACAGTTTAACTTTTCTATACAACTCTGATGCATACATTTATATATATGTGCATAATTAAGATAACTTACCTCACGCACAGCCTCATTCTCTTGTGTCTCAACATCAATGATGTCTTGCTTCAGTTGGCTGATCCTCTGAAGCAACTCATGTTTCGTCACCTTCAACTTTGACAGCTGGATAGCCAGTTCTGATTCCTACAACAAGATAAAAGGTCACTGGTTAAGTAATGTCATGGTCAGAGAATTAACTTTTTACAGTGACACAATTTTTCTCAAGACTGAAAAAACTTTTTTACTTTTATGTTGCATAACTCTGATATTGCAGTTTCGATAAAACTGGACTTACAAACGTGGTTGTTTTGTAAGAATACAAGCTTGATGCTTAGTACAGTGATGGTAGAAATACACTCATTATTCTAAAATAAATTCTAGGCAGACATTAACTTTTTACACCAACTGATGTTAAATCATGGTTGGAAAAGTGACCTACTTCCCCATCGAAACAGTAAAAAAGTAAAAACAGATAAGTTCTTATCAAGCACAGTATCCAGTCCATAAAACTGCTAAAAACACTTTACACTTTACTATTTGACAGACCTGTTCAATCGGATTCCATCTCGACTTCTCTGTGAAGCATTCAGCCATGCTGCAATTGATGCACGAAGACTATTCGTACAAATATCTACCAATGTCTATAGCTTCATCCACTGAGCAAACTGCAGCAACGTAGAAGGAACGAACTTGTCCAAACTTCGACACAGCAGCACAAGATTCTAACCCGTGTTCTCTTGATTTAGAGTCTGATGTATTAGCGACTGTGCTCCATAAGTAACGACTTGTACAGAGTTATGCTAATGCGGTGCTGATTAAGGTACACAATTAGCATTATCATGAACAGAGGCTCAGCAACAACATAAAAATAGAAAAACCAGGAATTTACAACTAAATATATAACGCAACACAACACATTATCGCAGAGGCCATTGTTTGTGGTATGTTGCCATTTTCTCTTCTTATTGTTGTTGTTTTTTTCTTGAAGGTATGTTGCCATCCGAAGTATGCTTCTCAGTTCTTGTTTACTGGTTCTGTTCTTTGTTTTTCTCAGTTTCCTGCTACTTGTAGCTTTGATACAAACTGTTTTCTTGTTGTTGTTCTTGTTTGTGGTGAGGAGGGCCTCGATACTGGTCGTCGATTTTCGTTTTCCTTCTTCCATCACTAATTCTGTTTCACTGCCGTCTCCACTCAACCTTTTCTCTCACTCTCTCTCCTCCTCTCCTTTTGCAATCCTGTAAAATCTATCTTCTCCTTCTGCTCTCCACACTGTGGACATATACTCTGTTTGTTAGTTCCCTCTTCTATACATACGATGTGTCCAGCTGACATCAATCCACTCCTCATCACCTTCCACTTTAAAGCTCTTTTTCCAGTTAACCTCCTCCTGTCTCAACTCTCCCACTCCTTGCGTGAGTATCCTCCACTCCCGAGACTTTTCTCACCCCATTATTTTTGCAAACTTGTACTCTTTTTTCAGTCATCGCCATGGTTTCTAGGCCATATAGTGTAGGTCAGTGTGATACAAGAACCAGATTCCTGTCTCTTGAATTGCTGACATATTCATGTCTAGATCACCCATCAGTACTGTTACTAACCCTTCCTATTTGTTCCATGCATTCACCATAACCTGTATTCTACAAATTTCGTTCTCAGACCCACACTGTTGTAACTTGATAATAGTCTTGTTTCAGTTTCCAATTAAAATATAATTCATTGCTATATATTCCTATTTCCCCATATACAGTTTGTACTGCACAGCCGTGGCTGCATTTCTCATTAATTAGCATTTCTCATTAAACTATAATCAGATAAAAAAATTATTATTTTAAATAAACACTGCTGATAAATCTAATTTATCAAATGAGATTATACTGACCACATCTAACCAAATCTAGCATTGTATCTTTGTGATCATTTTATTAATAATTAATACGATAATTTGTTTTAACTTTTTTACACCTGTTTCTTTCAATAAAATATCAACGTTATCGATAATTACCTGGAGATTTAAGATTGGTGGTAATCAGGGATGGGTCAAGTACATGCACAATGTATTTAACTCTCTCAAGGCCAGATTAATGCAAATATGTGCCTGTTATTGAATCCTAATAAATCAAGAGAATGTGCTGTGAGTGAATCATGTGATATATTCGGTTTGCATGAATGCAAATAAATAAATAATTTGTTATCCGATTCAAATAAAATTTTCACTACATCTGACGAACTAGTTCCTGGTATAAATAACCAAGTATGTGACATATATGTCAATTTATTACCTAAATATGAATTGCTCAAGTTTGACAAAAATTAAATACTTAAATAATTTTCAAAAATTCATTTTTAAAAATATTTTTCATTAATAATTAGCGGTTACATGCTGCAAATTAAATGTTCATAAATTACTATGTTGCAGAATGGAAAACTATTTAGCCACGGAAATTGCCAATATTTTGACGCTTACCAGTGAAACTTCAATGTTATTATCTGCTAACTGCCAAAATAAATTGCTGTTATTGGATGACATGGTTTCACGGAACCAGTTTAAATGTGCCCCCGTATTCGGGCGTTCTGGCCATGAGTGGGTGTTGGGTTGATTCAGGCGTTCTGACCACGAGAGGGTTAAGTAAAGTACTTTCAATTTTGCCAAGTCCAAGAACAAGTACAAGTACTCATCTAAAAATATAGGCAAATACAAGTACAATTACTTTTTGAAAAAATGCAAGTGCAAGTATGTACACTAACAATTTTAGTCAAGTACATTGAATGATACATATCTGAGGTTCTGAACAGATTGCAATTGACTACTATTCAGTCATTATGTTACGCCAGAGCAATTATCTCTACCACAAAAGTCCACAATACGAGTGAACTGGTGGTTTCCAAATATCTGAAGTCACTATAACTGATCAAGAGATCAGTTAGTGTTAGTTTATCCCATGTAATTGACTCATGGCTTCAAATCTCAGCTGACATGCCTGTAGGTGCCTGGGCTTCTCCTCTCCTTTATGCATATAAACCAACCAACATGTGGTCATGCACCATCAATTGTTTCATGTTATGAAGTTTTGTGCCAAATAAGAATAAATGTACAGTAATTTTCACTGTAGCTAAATTTGTTCAATCTTTCAGATAGAGCAAAATACTTAATGAAAACATAAGTACTTGGGAAAGTATGCGGGTTCGAACCCTGTGCGGCGGTATCGAACCTTGGGCAAGTTCGTTTACTCTACATTGCTTCAGTTCACTCAGCTGTATGAATAAATACTTGGCTATAGACAGTGGTGGATATTTGTGTACGAACAGTCTTCGAGCATTAATTGCAGCGTGGCTGAATGCTTCCCAGAGAAGTCGAGATGGTGTTCGATTGAACAGGTCTGCCAGGGAGTAAAGTGTAAAGCGCTTTGAGCAGTCCTGAGGACTGGATACTTCGCTATATAAGAACTAACCTTTACTTTTTACTTGTTTATTTGCTAAGTCCAAGTACTTTGATGGTCAAATACAAGTCCAAGTACTGCATTCAACAAAATAGCAAGTACAAGTCCAAGTACAGTACTTGCTGTACTTAAGTACACAAATACTCTAGTACTCGAGTACTTGAGCCTGGTGGTAATCACCACTACCTGTTTACCCGTGAAGCTTTAAGCTAAAAACTACTGTGGTTATTCATGATAACATCATAGACTATATTTGAGCACTATAATTATGCAATTGGAAGGCAGTGATTACTTGACAAAGAGTTTCTGAAGCATACCATAAAACTGGGGAAAGAGAATTACCAGAGGGTAGCCACTGGCAGAAACATATTAAATTATATGTGACCAAATTATTCCAATAGTTTTTCCCACCACCAATTTTTCACTAGACATTTTCTTCAGATTTTTTCCCAACCAATGTTTCCAGTCTTTTTTTCATCAGTAATTTTGCTCATGTCCACCAGACTTCTTTAATTACAAATTTCCCACAAGTTACTTTTTACTAGTAATTTTCCTCATAACATTTTCTCCCAGATATATATATATATATATATATTATATATATATATATGCATGTTCGCATACACATTAGGCAAAACCAGGCAGTATATTGAATAAGTCCGGTTTACAAAGAAGCACCTAACCCAGTTAACAGCCATGACAGTTTTATCAGAAATAAAGATGTATTTGGTATGCAGGGTATCAGAGTTGGGGCCAACTTAACCCTTTTAACCTTACATTCCTGTTAACTTCAAAACTACTCAAGATTAGGTAGACTGAACAGGAAATACTTGTAGTCAACACATTCATAGCTGTACTATGAGTTTTCAAACTACCAAAAAAAAAGTTACACTCAATATACAATATTAAAGCATTTAATTTATATACTCTAAAATAAATTACATACCCTGGTATTATGAATTTAGCTTTTTTGTGTTATAAAAGACTTATTAATTAAGACTTTTTGGCAACAGAAAGCAACTACATATTAGTGCTACACCCATAACTTGATATTAATGTTCCATGTTTTAAAACTAAAAACACTAAGAATGGATGGCATGAACGGTGGGAAATATGTTGTAACGAGTTCAAAGTGGAGCACTACCAAAACACTCATTTATAAACGTCAGCCATGCATGCTACAATTATATGTCACAATCTACTACATCTGAATACTGTAAGTTGTAAACTAAAATCACACATTTAATTCAAAACCATTTACATTTTACCATAGTTGAAATGCCATATGAAACAAAACAATTCAGTCAGAAATTGTAATTTAAGTTTGACAGAAACTGGAACAGAATTTGTAAATAAAACCTCTCCACAAACCAGTCACATTTTAACAATGACTGGCACATTTGGACAGGAATGTCACATTTATTTACACAAAATAATCACAAGTTTACAAACCAGTCCCAATCGCAAACAGACCAATATTCATAATGTAAATAACATTGATCACCACCACATATAAATGGGGCCATAAACCAGCATAAACAGACCGGCAACCACATATGCTACAATGGCTGTCCGTCACTAAAATACCTTACCTCTATGTCAACTATATCCACGGCTGCACCAGTCATGTTGGCTGCTACTCCATTCACAGGCTAACCACCAATAACCCAGTCATCTAAACTAACCCGGTTTAAACTTTAAACCAAAACAGTGTGCGACACAAATGCCACGCCATCAGTGCACATATACGAAGTGTTGGCCGGATCAACTGCAGTGTGGACCTATATACGTCTGAGTCAGAAACATTAATCACCTCACCTCCCACTCTGTAGCATAGGTAGGTGCCTGTGTGGTTATCTCCTAATCTACATTCTGTTGCCTAGCTGAGGTATGGGGACATTCACCAGCCTACTGCTATCACACATGGGTCCAGCCAATTGAAAGGACTCACGCCCAAATTTCCGGTAGCCACACATACAAATTACTGATTTTGTAATCGAGCAAATTGAATGGCATGTATTATTACTACAAAAATGATTGCCATTGGACAGTACAGGGCACTGGAGTTCTCACACATAGATTTTATGTTTGAAAATCTCACACATCTGTGGGTTCCATGTGTAATAAGATAGTGAAATGGACGTTTTTTTCTTACATAGTAATATGTGAGTTGCCATGGGAATGTGGTATTATTTTCATACTTATCAGCTTAGTTTTCTTCAAAAGTGAAATCAAGAATTACACTTTTTTATTTTCATTTTGTACAAACTTATGTTACATTGGGCAGCACTAATTTTATGTGATTTAATAATTATCGCTATTCCTGGTTTCACCTGATTCAACACTGAACTGCGTGATGAAAAATCCATTCTTTACACAGAGTATTCCACAGAAACCAATCTGTCAGTCAAACTTTGGATTTAACACATCTGAAAAACCTAGTTGCTAAAGGAATGTTATCTCTGGTACCCTGTCAGCATTAGGTTCAGTTGCAAAAACCATGGGCAATCACACAGCATCATAAAAACTCAATTACAATTATACTTTTGCACACTGCTACACTAGGTAACAATGTCATATATATATATAGACACTGGTAATAAAAAGATACATTATGGTGTAAAATTACAACTAAAATGATCTTTCTTAGCCCATCATCATTTGTCTCACTTACTTCAACTTTACAAAAGAATAAATAATCCATTGCTGATGAACATTTTCACAAAAATGACAAAAATAGAACTTGGGTATCACATGCTCATTCAAATGTATTCACCTCATCTAAACTAAGTCTTAGGTTGTATATATCTTATTGCATTTTATATCACTTTATTTTACAAAAGTTTTGCTTTTATTTCATGATTGCTATAACTATTTTTTTATTACAATATACTATAGTTCACAGTTTGTTTTTGGACGCAGTAAAAATAAAAATAAATAAAATGTTATGTACTTTTTTTTTGGACACCTCTGTAATTATAATTTTACTTTGTTCCTATGTAATCAGACGCTAATTATTAGTGATCTTTTACAACCAATGATGTTATTTCGTCCTATTAATAGCATGGGTAGTAAAATGAGAGACAACATCAGGACTCATTTGTGTTTGTAAATATTCATATTTGAGTCTTACTGTTATTATATGACCATTATGCTATCAAAATGTAAGTCACACTTGTGTGCAGATATGATTGTATACGTTTCTGTATTTATGTATATATATATACCCATTTGGACTGGATTGTATGTGCGTGCGCAGACGTGCATATATACCATAACATTTTTGGATTGGTAAAAATGTTATCCTGCATAAAGGCCTGGTTTTCACCTCAAAATGTTTAGTCACTATGGCAGTAAATTACAAATAGCTAACAACTACATTTACTGAGATTTAAAAGCATATTTATCTAACAACAAAAATTATACACCAATGCAATTTATTACTCTGGCTCCATTTTAACTCTGAATGAAATAAAATGGGAGTCCAGAAAGGTAGCAATAAACATCTTTTTGGTGCCTAAATCCTCAGTCGCAGCCAAGAATATCAAAATTGCATGAATGTTGGGTGCTCCAAATTGTCATTTGCATTTTTTCGAAAGATCATTTGCAAGTGACGATCATGTTATAATAAAAAATTACAATGTCAACAAAATTAGTTCCAACATAATTGCACAAATGTGTAGTTGCTGTCTCCTAACTTGCTGTCTCATAATCTGTGTAAGCCAAAGATACATAGCCCTAGGATGCTTCCCAGAGAATTCGAGACGGTGTTCGATTGAACAGGTCTGCCAGGGAGTAAAGTGTAATGCTTTGAACAGTCCTGAGGACAGTATACTGCGCTATATAAGAACTTACCTTTTCAGTTCACAATTGTTAAGCTTAATACCCTCTTAGCTGCGGCAGGTCACATACGGCATTGTAACAAAGCATAAATTCATTTTAGAAACAGAAATCAACGCACCTCAAATCCATTGAGACTTTGCTCACTAGATGTCTCCACCCCACTTGATGACGTCACGCGGCTTTTCCCGTTCACTATCCACATCGAACTATGTTCACTGGTGTCACTCCCGTAACATGACCGTCCATTGTCACTCAGTGGTGACTTCGCCCCAGTGTATGAAGATGATGGCGATGCCGCATCACACAGATTTATTCCAATGAGAGCCGGCATTTTGATGCTGAGGGGTTCTGGTAGAGCCGGCGGCGAGGCGGCCGGTTGGAACATGTCGATGCCGTTGCATTCAATTTGTGGCCGAGAAGGTTTGCTAACTTTTAGGCTCTCAACAGACACCTGTTCACATGGTGCATACTCCGTTACTATGGCCACGCCACCTGGTGACAAAATGTCATTCGTCTCAATCTCAACCCTGCCATTTGTTACACAGGGTCGGCGTTTTATCGTGCCGTCTTTTTCCGAATCATCCTCCTCTGAATTTGATGAGGCAGAGTTTCTTGGCCACTTGAAATCAAACGCAAATGAGTCCTTCTGTAAGTGCGTGGGAGACGTCAGTTTCGTCAGCGAGCCATTTGTCTTTATTTTGGTCATGGAGCTGCGCTTCTCACCAGGTGATTCCTTTGTAGGAAGTGATGGCGACAGTTCTGACTCGAGTTGTTTCTCATACTCCGCACACATGAGCAGGATGTCTTCGAGACGCTGTTTCTCCTGTGCTGCCACCTGCTGCTCCTTTTTGCGCTCTTCGATCATGCGAAGGTGCAGTTGTTGTAGGTCCTTCTGACTCCCGGTCATGTCGACCGAGTCCCGATCAGAGCAACCCTCGGACTGTTCAAAGCTGCCATTCAGCTGTTGATAGATATCAACGTCGGAATTGTTAGAACCGTTGTAATCATCACAGAACCGGACTGCCAGTTTGTCCTTTGGCTTGTCAAGAGGTGGCGAAACCATGTCCCCATTATACAGGTCTGGCGATTTCGCTGGGGATGTGGCAGAATCAGTATTGCCACCTGGCAGAACTTTCACACCGATTCTGAGATGAGACATTTTACGAGGTGATTCTTTCTCGACGCACCGCTCACCGTTACACTTGACTTCGCTTTGTCCGCTATCCTGACATTCGACAACTTTTATTTCTGAGTTTCCTTTTGTGAACTTTTTTCGCAAGACGCCTACACTAAGGAAACTGCTCTTCAGCTGGTGTTTGTTCACAGATGGCGCTGTGTCATCGATGCAATCATCACTCCACTTTACCGACTTTGGCGCTACACTGCGTTTGCTTTTCTCGACAACGGCAGTGCTGGAATTTGTTGATTTTAACAATGCACTTTGAGGAACTTTAACTGTTTGTTTTTTGACTGCACTTGTAGTGTCCGACTCACTGGATTTGTTCTGCTTTGAGTCTACGTCTTGTTTACCATCACTTACAGACACCTCAGAGATGTGTAGAGAACCCTCGTCTGACTGTTTGGTCTTCACACACCCTTTGTCTGGCTCAAACCCAGGCACATAAATATTGGTAACGACCGTATCCTTCTTGAACACTTTCTCACCCTTGAAGTTCTGAAGGTTTGGCTTGATGCGTTCCTTCAAGTTCACCTTCCAGGGTTTTGTCAGGTCTTCCTGGCTGCTCTGGGGCGTGAGGGATATGTGGGGGTGTTTACTTGGCACTGGGGGCGGTATTGCATTGTCACTGACTTTTACCGAAGGACTGAGAGTCAATATCTCCTCATAGTCAGCGACGGTGTCGTAATCTCCCTCAACTTTACTGCTGGCTGTGGCCGATGCTTTCAGATCGGCAACGTTGTCGTAAATGTTCGTGGTGGAATTAATCTCCTCCTTTAGAGAGTTCAACGAGTTCTGTGCAATGTCGATGTTGTCGTAGCCCGAATACTTTGAGTTGTCCTCATTAAGTGATTCTGATGACGAGTAACAGTTCGCGACCGTGTCGTAATCACCTGTACTTGGAGCCTTACACGTCCGCTCCTTCTGTAGGACTGTCACGCCTCCTTGTTTCAGTGGCGAGGCAGTTTTCACTGAAGATCTGCCACTAGGTTGCAACAGTGACAGCGAGATGTATTTCACTGGTGATGAAGGCAATGTCACGTGATTTGCAGAGTCACCTGAATTGTTGGAGAACTTTGACAAGTTCAGAAGTTTCACTGTCTTGCAGGTGGACACTTTCTCTGTTTCACGGTCTGGAGAGAACGTCACTGTCTTTGAGATCCCACTGCGGAGGGTCCTTTGTGGGTCTCTTTCTCCAGGGACCGGTTTAAGCTTTGACAAGGCACTTACACTCTGATTTGAGGCATGCGAAGTCGGCGGTTTCGACTGCGATTTGTTGTCCTTTATAAATAATCCAATAAGAGGGAAGATAGGAGGTTTTGTGCCAGATGACCTGTGTTTCAGAGACGACGATCGCGGCAGCGGTGGCTCCACTGAGCGAGGGGAGGAAGGTTGACCGTCATCCGAAGTGTAGCCATTGTGTAACGGTGTCGAAGTCTGTGGTGTCTTTGTGTGTCTTGGCAAACTACTGACGCTGTAAGATCGTGTCGGCGATGACTTCTTGTCCGACTGAAGCTGCCATATGGGGGTGCCACCGTTGCAGGGCGACGACGGTGGTGTTTTTTCGACAATTCTCAGCGGCGACGGAGACCGACTGTGAATGTTGCGCACACCATTGTATGTGGGTGGACTGTTTGGTGACGGAGTGCCGTTTGATGATGGAGTGCTGCCACCTGGTGATGGAGTCCCACCTGATGAGCGAAATCCGTTCAGCGACCTCTGTAGTGAGAATGGCGTACCACTCTCCGGAAACCGTGGCGACCTCTTGCTGTTGTGCGGTGAAGGTGATTTCACTGTTCCGTTGGTGCTGCCACGTTTAGAGTGGGACAGGAACTCAAAGCGTGAAACTTTGCTGAGGAAGTTAGCACCCTCTAGCTTGTCCCGGTACTGCTCCTTTGTATTCGAGTTGGACTCGGGGCGAGGTGAACTACCCCTGAAGCGAAGGCTGTTGTTGCCGTTGTTGTCAGTTTCGTTTACTCCTGCAACACAAAGAGACAAATATGACAGCAGCTGTTGATTCAAGGTGTGATATATTTATTTGAACAGTTAAATACTTGTACATTAACCAATAGTTAAAATCAAAACAGGAAGAGTCATGAAGACTTCAGTTGTCTTATATATGACAAACCTTGGCCCATTTAAAGAAACAAAGTTTAGTCATTTTTACCATGAAATCATTTTTATGTCGTGTAAAATATCTATTACATCTTGACTACATAGTTTCAATGAATCACATTGACAATATAAAAAATACAATTATACATTTAACGGTCAAATTAAATGGCACATTAAAACACTTTTGTGTAGTTAAGTCAATAGAATAGATACATAATAGTTCTACTACGTAATGCGGTCTTACAAAAAACACCATTAACGTTCCTTTAGTTCACACAAAGACATAGCATTCACAACCTCACTAACCAAACGTTCATGGTAAAAATGTTCTGCATCATGTATAACACCCGACAATCCTTCTAAGAACACCTACCGAATACACACAACAGATATTTGACAATCCAAAACAGTAGTGAAACAACTCGTCCATCTGCAAGCCACACTGTACATGCCCATGGCAGTCACTGGAGCAAGCCACACTGTACATGCCCATGGCAGTCACTGGAGCAACACTACCAACAATCACCTAGCAAGGTGTTTGCAGGTAGGAATTCCGAGAAGCTTTTCTGGTGTTACTGATAGCGTCACACAATGGACATGCCTGCTGCACAACAAATAAAATAGATGGTCGCTCTTTGCCTAGACACCACTGATAAGCCAAGATTGAGAAGAATGCTTCCATGGTATAGCTATGAAAGACAGCGTGTTACTTCATCCTAGCCATTTATCTAGCAATGCCTACAACACTGACTTTGAATGCAACGCTTGCGTGATATTGTGTCTTCAAAGGCAAACATAGTTTGTTTAAGAATATTGCTTTTTATATTGTAATAGGATAATTTTAATAGTACCACCGTTTGTGTGAAATTTATTAATGTAATATGATATGAAATATACATTTATATTATAAGTCTTAATCATATATATATATATTTATATGCATGCAATAACAATGTAATGTTTATATTGTGTACTGTATATCGTATATAGTTAATCTATTTGTTAGAACTGTTACAATTATAATCTGTTTACAACATTAGTAATAATAAATTTAAAAAAACGTATATCACACAATAAAACCATCACTCTTGGTTTACTAAAATATTGTCAAAATGTTCCATTCAATCTGATGTCTCAATTCACTAGCATCTTTGCTATGACCATCTAAATCAAGAGAAAACTGACTAGTACGAACCAGGCATTGTACACCGAACTCTGTATATTTGACCATCTGATTTAGACACTGTTGTCATCATAGCTACTCAGTATAATGCGAGAATAAAAGGAGTTTTTAAACTGCCTATAATAGGCAGAGTTATTATTATAACACCTTGACTAGTCTTGTCACATTGCCTAATTATACGTGACATCGGGGAATAGCAACGTTCTAATGACAGCTTGCCTGTGCTCGTGTTAAAACATGTCCTACTAAAGCTTGTCCATGTATTGTACTGGGCTCACTTGAGAACACTTAAAACATTCAGTGCTCTACTACTGCACAGGTCAAAGGTTAAACAGGAGGCATGTTGTTGATAGAATTAGGACCAGATCCAATGCGATGTAAAACGTATAAAGTAAATATGTTCATGCTTATGAACGTAAACGTAAATGGTCCACTGAATTGGTTGTTTCTTTGGGTATACACTGTATGCCGTGTCTACCACTGCTTTATTTACCATCCACCAAGCGACCATCCAAGATTGAGTCCAGGCAGTGACGTCTGTCCACTGTTGATCTGTCACTAAATAACTATTTGTTACTGCCACTGACTGAGTGAATGTTTCCTTTGGCAAACAATCTGTTTCTCCAAATGTCACTGTGTGCACACAATATGTAAGTCTAGTGCCACTATCCTCTTTCTCTCTGTATGGCTTCCCCTGAATGTGGCAGCTCATGGCAACATGGATGGTGGGGTTTGCTGTAATGTTACAGTAAGCAAGACTTGGGGCATGTTAGCTTGGCGTTAGAATGCTGAACTTTCAATCAAGAGAGGACCGTGCTTGTTTATACTACTCTGCCCTGCTGTGACGTTTGGAAGAGACAGAAATATCCGTTGATCCATTCTACCTATATCATGGGAGTCAAATATATCTCAAAGGGTAAATATGACCTGATGACTTTTATCTGCAAATCTCAAACATTGTGTGGTTACATAGTTAAACTTAAAAACTGGGACCTCCGTATGAACGTGAAACAAGTTCTTGCTTCAAGACTGGAAAGCTGTGGGATTTAAATCCTAAGCTACAGCTAGTTCCACACATATCAGTACAGGAAGAGGAAGTATGTATACTCTGGATGAGACACACAAAAACACTTCTACAAACTCGCTGTGCCAGGGATAACTGGACATGTACGCTGTCTTGTTACTCAAAGCTTTAGAAAGAGTCGAGTCCGTAAATTTTCTGTCATTGTTTACAAAATTGTCCGATGCGCGACACACCAATGACTTCCTTGTCCGATTGCCACCTTGTGCTTGAATTAGATGGCAATCTTATTAGATCTTGTAGATATGCCTACGTTAAGTAGGTAACCTCCCCAGAGATGTGCTTGAGACAGTAGATACATAACCTCACCTTCCATCCTATTACATGCCATGTATTCTACAGCAAGCTCTGTGGCAGTCATCAGTTGAGCATGTAAACATCTCAGTTCTTATCACAACACAGCAGCCTGTGTGGACACCACACCACCTCCCTGGTCATCCCATCACTTGTGGCAGCACACACAGACATGAGACAATGGATGATCACTGCTGGCTAAACTAGACAGTCCATAGGGCTGCAAGTCTTGTCCAAACTAGACATAACCCACGTGTTACACTGTACTATGTCCTTTGGTCATTCTCAGAATTTCCTCACTCAGAATGTGACTAATCAGCTTGTAGTATGTGCACTGGTTACTGTGGATATTGTTGTTGGCCAGTGGTCCTGTCATGGCTGAGTGACCACCAGTAGACACACAACAATGACCACTGGACAGGCCATTATAGCTGTGGCACCCAGCTGAGAACTACTCAAAGAGACAGTCTGTCACTTCAGGTGACAAGTTCATCTGTCTCCTGCTGTCATAGATAGTCACAACTGACCAAAATTTTCAGTGATGGCAGAACAGTCTGACCTCAATGGACACAGGTATTCTCTACAAGTCTTAACAAGTAATAATTGTTATTAACATTAATTAACAAGAACTGGAGAAAGTAAAGAGTGAAATAGCTAGGCTGAATGAAAACGTGCCAACCACAAGTAAGACTGTGTAATGAGGGATTTAAGTAATGTGGATGAAGAAAACAAGTGGAAGGTGAAGGCTGCCAATAGGAGACGTGAAAAGGGAAACACTCAGGGCGGTGTAGCAGTACGGTGTAGCAGTACTACCCTCATCCCTTTATAAAGGGAGATACGAAGAAGAACACAATTGTACTAAAACTTCTACAGGGTATAATTAATCAGGAACCCGAGCTCAGTAGGTGCAAGACCGCAGAATCATAAATTATTTATAACAACATTTAACAAGAGTAAGATGAAAAGAAGAGAACAACAAAAGTTACCATCAATGCAAAGGACACAAAGGAATCAAGAAAAAATGCAAATTCGAAAATGTTGAGTTGTCTGCAGGCTAGTGGCATATCAGCAGCATCCACAAACCTGTCAACACCTTTTCTGGGCAGGATTTTGCTAACATGTTATCACCAGTTGACTTTTTATACAATTTCTAAATTATAAACACCTGAAGTTTCTTTCTTCAATGTTATCATTGCAGCAATGTTATCATTGTATGCATAACAAAATCAGATATACTGGTCTAATTAATAAACAGTTATAATAAATAAAAAAGCAAGATGTAAACCTGAATTTAGACTGCATATTACTGACAGTGACGTGATTCCACAAGGTATGATTCCATTTAATAGACTACTCTAAATGGCATACTTGATACTGATGTCGCGTTATCTACCCCACGGCTTCTATATCTGCATACACGTGGTGTATATGCAGCAGTGTGCGTGGTGCACACTGCATGCGTGGTGTATATGCAGCAGTGTGCGTGGTGTATATGCAGCAGTGTGCGTGGTGCACACTGCATGCGTGTTGTATATGCAGCAGCATGCGTGTGCCCACTACATGCGTGGTGTATATGCAGCAGCATGCGTGGTGCACACTGCATGCGTGGTGTATATGCAGCAGTGTGCGTGGTGCACACTGCATGCGTGGTGTATATGCAGCAGCGTGCGTGTGCCCACTACATGCGTGGTGTATATGCAGCAGCGTGCGTGGTGCACACTGCATGCGTGGTGTATATGCAGCAGCGTGCGTGGTGCACACTGCATGCGTGGTGTATATGCAGCAGCGTGCGTGGTGCACACTGCATGCGTGGTGCACACTGCATGCATGGTGTATATGCAGCAGCATGCGTGGTGCACACTGCATGCGTGGTGTATATGCAGCAGTGTGCGTGGTGCACACTGCATGCGTGGTGTATATGCAGCAGCGTGCGTGGTGCACACTGCATGCGTGGTGTATATGCAGCAGTGTGCGTGGTGCACACTGCATGCGTGGTGTATATGCAGCAGCGTGCGTGGTGCACACTGCATGCGTGGTGTATATGCAGCAGTGTGCGTGGTGTATATGCAGCAGTGTGCGTGGTGCACACTGCATGCGTGGTGTATATGCAGCAGCGTGCGTGGTGCACACTGCATGCGTGGTGTATATGCAGCAGCATGCGTGGTGCACACTGCATGCGTGGTGTATATGCAGCAGCGTGCGTGGTGCACACTGCATGCGTGGTGTATATGCAGCAGCGTGCGTGGTGCACACTGCATGCGTGGTGTATATGCACCAGTGTGCGTGGTGCACACTGCATGCGTGGTGTATATGCAGCAGCGTGCGTGGTGCACACTGCATGCGTGGTGTATATGCAGCAGTGTGCGTGGTGCACACTGCATGCGTGGTGTATATGCAGCAGTGTGCGTGGTGCACACTGCATGCGTGGTGTATATGCAGCAGTGTGCGTGGTGCACACTGCATGCATGTTGTTACGTCAGAGTGAACAAACATCTGAGGAAAATAATTATTTGCAGCAGATAATGTGGTACACATTACCGATTATACAACCCAGTTACTGAGGGTTAAATTGTCCTAATGACTGGATTGGGTACTCAGTAGCGTTAGCCAGCTGGATGCAATTGAAACTGAGCCATCATATGTAAGTAGATGTCTCACTCTCCAGTAATTGTTGGCACTGCAGCTGTTCAATGTAGGAATATCAGAACTGACAATCAAGCAGCTATACTGCCGCCAAACTGAAAGCTGATTCTGCAATGGACATTACCCAGAAAAGTGTATTTCTAATCACCACGTGGCAAACACATCAAATGTTCAGTAGATGTTCGTGAATTCCTTACAATTTCTGTTTCCTTTTTGTGTTTTAGAAGCAATGTCAACTGTTTTGAAGCTATGTTATAAAATGTAAAACTACTGATGTTTTATTGGAAAAAATTGCGTCATAAATGTGTGTACCTGTAGAAATATTAATTAAATAACAGTCAGACTGATTTGAAAGAATTCGTGATTTTTATATACTGAGCTCTCCAATCAATTAAAATCTTATTTACCATGCTGCATCACAAAAACAGATATCAACAAAAGTGACAAGCCTGTATATAATTATATATGCCCACAACACAAAATTGTATGAATCCAAAAGCCTAGACATCTTAACTTTACTGAGTAAAAACTTAGCTGTAGAAATGTACTCGATTAAAAACTCATAAATTTCATTGGAAGGCAAACAAAAACAAGTTGTCAGAATAGTATTATATTTGTGTCAGGTCTATGACATTGTAATCTGGCAGCACAATAGTGGTTATGTACTTCACAACTACTCGAGAATACTTATAAAGCTACGGACTCATTTTACCCAAAAAAAGTAAACCACGATACTGACGTGCAAAGGGGTGTTATGTAGCACAGGTTACATGAAAGACAATCAAAGAAGCTTTGCTTAGATGGCTTCTTGGAATTCATAAGGCTTTACTGTGAACGTACTTTAAAGTAAATGACCACTGGCTGAATGGGTGTTTTGTAGCCATCCTATAGTCGAACCTTGCTTTATGGTCACCTCGCTAATACAGCCACCATGTAATTAAGGTCACCCTGGGACAGTCCAAAATTATTTTTGTAACAGTAAAATATAGGAAATTAGTCCCGCTAATCCGGTCATCTCACTATTCAGGGTGACCTTAATAGTGAGGTTTCACTGTACTAACTCTGAGCCTTGGCACATCTCAGGATTAGTCACACAGTAAGTTTACTCGATGAATGTCACAACTTATTCATGTCTTAGAACGTCAGCGCCAACAGAAAGTTCTGCTGTACACAACTGTGGCACATACAGCATTGTTACTGACAGACTAAACATTTGGGTGACACTTACTGAACTGGACTGAAGCCAAGTGGTAACACATACACCATTGACATTGCCACTGTCACAAACATTACTGACTTAGATTGAAGGCTGACCTGGGTTGAAGTATAAGAACACTACAGTTGTGACACACACAGTGCTGTCACTGACACACTGACAATGACATGCTGACGCTACTGACCTGGGTTGAAGTATAAGAACACTACAGTTGTGACACACACAGTGCTGTCACTGACACACTGACACATTGACAATGACATGCTGACGCTACTGACCTGGGTTGAAGTATAAGAACACTACAGTTGTGACACACACAGTGCTGTCACTGACACACTGACACATTGACAATGACATGCTGACGCTACTGACCTGGGTTGAAGTATAAGAACACTACAGTTGTGACACACACAGTGCTGTCACTGACACACTGACACATTGACAATGACATGCTGACCCTACTGACCTGGGTTGAAGTATAAGAACACTACAGTTGTGACACACACAGTGCTGTCACTGACACACTGACACATTGACAATGACATGCTGACGCTACTGACCTGGGTTGAAGTATAAGAACACTACAGTTGTGACACACACAGTGCTGTCACTGACACACTGACACATTGACAATGACATGCTGACGCTACTGACCTGGGTTGAAGTATAAGAACACTACAGTTGTGACACACACAGTGCTGTCACTGACACACTGACACATTGACAATGACATGCTGACGCTACTGACCTGGGTTGAAGTATAAGAACACTACAGTTGTGACACACACAGTGCTGTCACTGACACACTGACACATTGACAATGACATGCTGATGCTACTGACCTGGGTTGAAGTGTACTGGTGACACACACTGTACCGACAGTGACACTGACACTACTGACCTGGGTTAAAGTCAAGTGGTGACACTGCTGAGACACAATTGTACTGCTAGTGACACTGACGCTACTGACCTGGGTTGAAGTCAAGTGGTGACACTGCTGAGACACAGTTGTAGGGCAACTCCTGACGTATGCGACGTGCCTCCTGAGGATGGTTGAATCGGAAGTAGTTGGAGCGACCAAAACAGAGCATACATCCTGCAACCAGAGACACTCACATCACACACTGAACACAGGGGGGTCATCAGTGACACACAGGGTTATTAGGAGGGAGAATGGGGGGGGGGGTTGAAGAAGAAAGGATGGATGGATGGATAGTTGAATGGGTAGACGGGAGTATCACATTATTTCATGTTCTCTTAATCTTCTTTCGACCAGAACTCCCTTCATCTGCCACCATACCCTATCCACCACCGTCTTCTCCTACAACTTCTTCCACCTTCCACCCCCACCCTACAACATCCCTCATTCTCACCCTTTGTCTCCCCATCAATGTAGTGACATCAATCACACTCACAACTGCACTATCAGCACCATACTAGTCCTCCTCTCCCTCCAGCTGCCTGCCAGCTGACTGACAGGAGGGCTGGCATGTGTCCCTAGTGTAGTCACTGCCATGACAGATGGACAGGGCTAGAGCCCGCCATTCCTGCTTGTTTGAACAACTGTCTCTAGATGTGCCCCTCTGTGATCAGTTACTAACCCCAGGCTGCTGCATATGTGTAGACTCCTAGTGGCATTATTGCACACTTCACTGCCACCCCCAAGGGCTGACTGTGTTATGACCCTTGTCACAGCCTGCGTTACAGCTTTTGTCAGTGCCTGTTTACAGACTGTGTTATAGCCTGTTACAGTCTACTTTAAAGCTCACAAGTAGCCTGACTTCACAACTTGAGATAATTTACTTAACAGGGCCACAAAGTCATATTTACGTTAAACATGAAGTGACTGGAACACAACATAAAGCCTGCGTTGTAGTTTGTAGCATGTTACACCCTGTATTAGAGTCTGTGTTGTAACCTGTGTTACACTCTGTGCTACAGTATGTGTTATACCTTGTGTTGTAGCCTATGTTGTAGCCTATGTTACAGCTCATTTTATAATAATAAACATTTATTTCAGACATCAAGGTACATCATAGCATACAGTACGTCCATAGTAAAGTAATTGAATATGTGCATAATTATAAAAGTATACCCAATAATGAGTTAAGAACAACTACAAAATATTATATAATGCACCTATCCATGTTCTGTGTAAGGCAGAAGTGGTATATACATCACTGTTAAGAGAGCACTGAACAATTAAGTTGGTGGAATTAGATAACCTGCTCATTAAACTGTAAATGCATTTTCTACTACGAGTGTTACACCTGTCAACAACCGCAGTGACAAACATGATACTTGCACTGCATCTCATAGGCAGGTTATGTAAGATCCTGTATGCATTATTGTAAGATACAATGCAACACTGAAATTACAACTTTCTATATTTAACCCATAATGAGCACAAATACACATTACTGCAATAGCAAGAAAATAACTTATTTTTAACTTGCTTAGAACAGAAATAAAATGTTCTAAGCAAAACATTGCACTTGCCATAAAAGCTCCCTTCTTTAGCTTTTATATCGGCTTCATCACACAAAGTATCAGTTATTATATGACCGAGATACTTATAGGACTTGGTCACATTGATGGTTCACCCTGTCAAAGGCCTTGGATGCATCCAGAAAGGCTACTTAATAATTTCCTCAATTCCACACGCCGTGACAATCATAGTCGGATCAAAAAACAGAGTTGTCCCTGCATAAATCGACATGCATTTCTTTACAACTACTACCTTTCACCATGTTGAAAATGTGGCTGTAGTGCTCTTGCCACATCACACTGGTATTATCATGACCTTGGGCATTATCCACATTATTTGGTAACTTAATTTTACTGTTCATAGAGTTTTTTTATTTCTCTCCAGAAAGCTGTAATTTGTTTCACACATCTTTTCATCAATTTTATCAGCAATGTTCGAGCTTTTCCTTTTTTTGCACATCCTTAGAGCATGTTTGAACTTAGCCCTAGACTGCTTCATTAGATCAAACATAACCCCCCCCCCCCCACCTAGGCTTCCCTGACTGCTTCCACAGAATCTCTAGCAGCCCCATGCAAATCTTTTACCTGGTCGTTCCAACCAGGTATAACAAATGGAATCAACTAACACCTTTATAATATCCTCATAAAATACATCAATGTCACTCTCATGACTACACTGCAGGCAATTAGGGTTTTCACACTTAACACCATTATAGGTATAATAATATTATTGAAACCGTCATTAGTACTTCTATCATAATGTTTAATTCTACTAGGGGAAGTTTATCCCAATGTATACACTGTTTGTTATCATCCGAGTGTTCCTCTCCATACTCTGGCAGGATATCAAGGTTGACTCTGCCTAGCATTGGATGATGATCCGAAAAGATGCTGTGCTATATGTAAATGTGCATTTTTCCATACCCAGCCTATTTGGCCATCTTTATCACTCTGACAAGAACATGCACTATGTCACAAGAATATAGGAGTAATAATGCCAGCTGTCACTGAAGCAGCAGCATATAACAGCCGGTCACTTTACCATCTCCTGGAGATGCCAGAGTCCAGGTCTCCCAGTATGTGGGGTTTACTGAGTGTACAAAACCATGCATCATGACAGCTACACATTATGGAGAGTGATGTGGTGATGCTCAGTTCCATTAGACTAGGTTTCACTGCATACAAAGTTCCAAAGTTAGGTAGAGTAATATTTCTGAACCAAAATGTGGCACACATAATTGATTTCAGGGCCTGTGAGGCAGTAAGATTCAGACATAAGAAGAAATTCATGCCTAATAATAGTTATAAATGTTCATATCGTAACATGTTGTAAATATTCTAATAAACTGAAATATCTCTCTCTCCCTCTCTCCCTCTCTCCGTCTGCCCCTCCCTATGTATGTACACAACAAGAGTAAACCAGGTTAATCTGTCTCAACAACAAAACACACAGCCATACCCACAAGACACTGCACTGCATAATCCTCCAACATCTCAGCATGGTAACAGTTGGGGGGAATATATCCAGGGTGGGGTGAGATACCCAGGGGATGGGTAAGATATAGTTACAGATGCCCTCAACAACCTGGGTACTAATGCCATATGAAGCAGCATGCACTCTACAACCCATCTTTACAGAGCCCAACACACAAGCCACACACGCCTCAGACCCCAAAACAACACCCCACATAACATCTGCTCAGAGTCAATAAACCCTAACAAGCATTCGGCTAAAGTAACGCTGCTATTTTTGCCATTGTCGACACAAACCTGCATTCGTACCTTGCTTGCGTTAAGAAGTGACACCAACATCCCCGCATAAGTGGTGTAAACATCACCTGTTATTAACGTCAATGCCACGGTATCAAGCCGCCACCGGTGGCTATCTCAGACTGGCGCGATTGCTCGCTGTATGTACATATTGATTACTTTGTATGAGTTACAAGGCAGAGTGGCAAGGGCTTTTGCACAGGTAATAATGCATACATTGCGTGTGTGTATTCATGTCAATACACTGACTGGAACGAGTACTCCTTTTAATCTGTTGTTCAAAATGCTGTTGCAATAATGCCAGAACACAGATTTCAGGCAATGCAAAATTATCAATTATATGCTTGTTTAATCATGCATCTTTAATTGTTTATTTGAGCGTTTCTCTGCGTGTCTGATTTTTCTGCTGTGGCTGGTCGTGTTTGCTGCTGTACAGTTCCAAGCACTTGAAGAAATAAAAACACACAGCTTATTCATTTTCTTCTGTCTTTTGCAAAAAGTAAATGTGTTCATCAATTACAGAGATAATTAACATCAGGTGCATGTTCTGCTAATGTAACGGAAACAATATGTTTTTATGTTTCAGATATAAAACGTACATAAGAATCATGACTAAGTTGAATAACATCTTGCATCCAATCCTTGTTGTAAACATGCAACACACCCCAATGGTATAAAGCACCTCTAGGGTAGGGTGCACCCCAAGTGTATGAATCACCCCTAGCTAGTGTATGCTGCACCCCTAGAGTATGATCCATGCTACACATAAACTTCTGGGCCATACTGTCATCAGTCTAGGGCACTGTAAATCTCACTTAGGCTTCCCGGTCAACAACCCACACCCATGTCTGCTTCCAGTGCTGTTCTCTATAAAGAGATCTGTTTCACAACATCCAACAACAAACATACAATCACTCATGAAAGTATCACACCAGCCCCTTATTGCTGCCCTGATCTCCACACACATGTTAACTGCCACTGTGTGATCTATTGTTATGTCTTCCACTCAGTGAGTTCCCCTGCTACTAATTGGGTCAACAAATCCCAGGCTCCATTCATCTTAATTCTGCCTTCACACTTAATGAGCTGGGGTCACTGTCAGCATGTCTAATGAGCATTCTACTACAGACAAGTCCATGCTGCAACTTCCTCAGTTTTCCAGCCTCCTAGGCAATAATAGTAATAATAATGCATTTTAAGTGTTAAGTCCCACTTGGTGCATTGGTGTGCTATATAAATACAATTATACAAAAAAATATACCTAAAACTTTTAGTATTTAATATAAGTGTAGTGTACAATAAAATAGTCCAATAAATATAAATATTTATAAAAATAAATGTATTCTTTTACAAATTTTTGAAACATATTTAGCACCTTCTAACAGGCATTCTTACCCAGGCACATAATGCATTACAAATGTTTAATAATAAATAAACTAAAGAGAGGGTTTCAAAAACTAAAATTGACAGACCCGACAAGGGCAGGCTGCACATATGTTAGACTCATTAAAATGGCTTCCTTGTCCACTTGCCATTTGGAACTTTTCAATCTGGATGGCAATCTCGTGTTTTCTGGTGTTCAATCTTTAGAATCGTAGGTGAATTTCCTTGCATCGTCCCCCTTCCTCTACCAATCCTGCCCGACGTGTTTGTTCCCTTCTCTTCCTTCATAATTTTTCTCCCATTTTTCCTTCTCAACAGACATCTATTGACTAAATTACTGGATTTAAGCAACTAGTTCTTAGTTGTATTTTTACACACTGTTATATATCCAAGCAACCAATGAGAAAACCCCTAACAGCTGTTACCCCAAATAGAATGTGCCCTAACCCAAGATGTTAATCCATTGTGAATCAACCATAACCATTTCCAAGACAGAGGCAATATCCAGCCAGAATTAATCTTGGATATTAAAATTTTAATATATCACCTAGATTGCATCCAAGATTTTGTTGGGGATAAACCACTTCAGACATTACAGCCACATCCTATTCCTAAAGAAACTACACAGAAATTAATATCGCAGCAGCATTCTGTAGAATGTATCCTAGTGGAGCTGTTATGGCAAGGAGACCAAATAAGACAAAGAAATCGATTAAACCAAACCATGTCATCTCAATTATTGAATTTTATGGTTTTCTCTGTGAGGGGCATGTCTGAAAGGGGAAATGGTTGAAAGGGGTATGTCCAAAAGGGGTTATGTGACTTATGTCAGTGAAGGTTATGTCCTTGGGGTTATGTCCATGAGGGGTTGTATGCAAGAGCGGTTATGTCAGTGAGGGATTATGTCCGTAAGGGGTTATGTCCATGAGGAGTTACGTCCATGAGAGGTTATGTCCACAAGGGGTTACATCAGCGGGGGGTTATGTTCTACACTCAGACAGACACTCTCTGAAGGCTCTAGCTTCTGTAGAATACACACACAGAAAGTAGCAAATATAAACAAGAGTTCTGCTATCAGTGCACCAGGATTTGACTAGTAGAGAATTGTGTGTTTTGAACACACAAACTGTGTTAAACTAACCACCTTGACTTGGCTCCTGCCCTCAAGGTAAACATAACGGTCCTACCCAAATTAGTCCACACACACACTCCTGGATGAACATCAAACACAGACAAATTGGCCATGCAAATATCTACAACTAGATGTTTACTACTAAACAACAAAAACACTTTTGATCATATCCATGAAACTTGTCTGCATGTTACACAATAGCACTTGAATTGCTTAAAAGTTTAGATCACCAGGAACGTGTCAGACTCATCCAAAGTATTTGTTACAATAGAAGCAAAACACGGAAGATACATGAGTCATTCACTTTAACATTATTGGACGTGATTCATCCAAATTCAACATTATGTTGCACTGAAGTGTGGCATACATATCCAAGCATTTGTGAATGCCCAAGTTATTTACAGAAATGCTGGCTGTAAGAAGTAAACATGGTTCCATTATTCATAGTGCAAGCAAAACCAACATACATGTTGCTAAACGTGAAACATGTCTCTGGTCAATGAGTCCATCTGAAGGTGATGCATCACACTACAGGAGGCTTCCATGAAATGCCTGGAATGGCATGTAATCATACCAAGACTCCTGCTCTATTGTTGCAGTTGCTTAGCACTGTGATCAAGGCTGCTAAACATAGATGAAGATTCTGAAGCTAACTGTTTCCAAACAGCACTCTTCATAACATGGCACCATTTCAGGTATATCTCTATTAAGTAAACAGATTATATTTCAAGCAATACAAATCTATTTTCGTATTCACAGTAAATTGATCAAAACATTTTGACTAATTAAATATGTACCTTACATGTGGCTTGTCTGTATCTACCTTGACACAGTTACAATCACAAATAAGATCTCTGTCAATATTCATTTTGTGAATTCCCACCCACATATGGCAACAAAAACAGGAAAACAAAGAAAAACATACACCAAACTGATATGTGAACATACTGATATTGAAGTCGGTGACTTCCACCCCTAATGAACACCTGACCCCTATGGGTATGAAAACACATAAACCAAACCATTTCCTAAAGATATATACATTGGTGTGACGCCATGCCAAAGATAACTCAAGTGAGTGATGGAGAAAACGTGCACAATGCTGCACAGCGACTGAGACAAAAAACACAACAGAATCCGAAACATGTTTCATCAGCAAGACACCCAACTTAGATCCACATATAGAAGATGAATTTACAAATTAATTGATGGTTATCCACCCTGGATTGCTGCATACCAAATTAATTCATGAATGATAATTCTGTGTAAACACACATGCACACAAAACTGCTTAATGACACACGCACGCACGCACGCACGCACGCACGCACGCACGCACGCACGCACGCACACGCACACACTGGTTAGACATTATACCAAAAATACCTCAACAGTCTCCAATGAATGATGAAGAAAACTATGCGAGATGCAGTGACAGAGCTCAACCATCTGCCACAGGCAGGCGAGATTTCATCGGACATTGACTTACCTGCGAAGCACGTCATTGACAACTGACTAAAGAACACAGGCAACTAAGTCGCTGGCAGAGACAAATATAACTGTATCTGCGAAACGTGCACTGAGTCCTGTAAATAGCAGGCGTCCTCAAATGGTACAACTGACAGACGGGCCTGACTCCCAGTAATAAATGCCAAAGCTGCACAGAGACGCTTCGGTTTCATTGATACCCATCTGGGAGACATACACCAGTTGGGTCAATTCGTCCCTGCGATCACCTGGGGGCAATTACCCTGAAAGGAACCGCATGGAAGGACAGACAGTTTCCCAATGCAGTTGACAGTACTGGGATATTAATTTTACGGGAGGGTTCTACCATAAAGCACGAGCAGGAATCAGATGGGTGGAATTACTACCAGGTGTTATGTTAGTGGCGCGTGTGGCGCTGTTCACATCACTGCATCTGATGTAAGCTGGCACATCTGCCTCTGACATCTGTTTGTAATGCCGCACAGATCATCTGCAGCTAACCCTCGCAGAAGTGGAATTACACAACTCTGTAAATGTCAAACAACTTAACAGTTTAACAAAAAATTGTAGTAGAGTGTGCTGCCATCTAGAGTACACTTCATTATACGAGTATCACAAACTATTGCTCAGTGTTTACAGATGTATGCTTGTCCTGCAGTTTTCATCTGGTGTTTTCATCTGATGCAACTTTCATATGTGCTCAGATATAAACCAAAATAACAGTAAAATATTTGAAGATTTCAAGCAAGTTTCATGTAAGATAAACAAAACCAAATAAAACAACAAAATGCACTTTATTAATGAATATCATAGATATTAATTTAAACTGCAAGGAGCTGTTACCAGAAAAACTAGACTGCAGTTAGGGATATCTACCTGTCCATATCACAGTATAATCAGTAAGATCAGGCGAAATGTCAGTTAATTTAGTACGAGCCATTATCTGTGAAATCAACCTGTCAAATCCACTTACACAGTCAAGTTATTTATAATACCCGGTGATCAGAGGCAAATGGAGAACTGAAACTTTACACTGTGTCATGTCAAGTTTAACCTCACATGTCTCTACTCATTGTGGCATGTAAATAATATCAAACTAGTGTGGTTTCATAAGAGGGAAGCCATCATAAATGTTCTCCTTAAACAAACTAAATGTGTCACCGTCCATAAAACATATGTTTTTTGGGTCTTGGGTACACATATTAAAATCTTTTCTAACAACAATGAATAAGATTGTGTCCTCAATAGCAGTGTCTAACACTTAATCCAATTCATATTGTTTTCAAACTGATTTACGCCTACCCATGGACCAACAAACCAAGGGAATCTTGGCCCAAGGAAATGAATGAACATAAAAAGAAGCAACAGGGTCTCAGCACCTGGGAGGAGATGTACTTACAATGCCCCTAGCCTATTAGTACACAGATAGCAACTCTGGCAAGGAGCGCAGTGTTTGACAGCATTGTTGGCAGCCAGTCTGCTGCATAGACACAAGACTTACCTTGTTTGCAATATCGCTTGGCTAAGAGATGACATCTTGTTAATTACAGATATATTTATATTGTCAATCAGTGCCATCAAAAAAGGTCATGGTATACGTTTATCTAACTCGTTGAATTTGTGTAATATAGGTGTACAGTAATATTGGTGATTAGTAATATAGGTGTGGAGTAATATAGGTGTAGTAATATAGGTGTGTATTCACATAGGTGTGTAGAAATATAAGTGTATAGTAATATTGGTGTATATTAATACAGGTGTATAGTACTATAGGTGTATAGTAATATAGGTGTGTAGTAATATAGGCATATAGTAATATGGGTGTGGAGTAATATAGGTGTGTAGAAATATAGGTGTGTAATCATATAGGTGTATAGTAATATAGGCATATAGTAATATGGGTGTGGAGTAATATAGGTGTGTAGTAATATAGGTGTGTAATCATATAGGTGTATAGTAATATAGGTGTGTAGTAATATAAGTGTATTGTAGTATTAGTGTATAGTAATATAGGTGTATAGTACTATAGGTGTAGTAATAATTATAGGTGTGTAGTAATAAAGGTGTGTAGTGATATAGGTGTGTAGTAATATAGGTGTATGGTAATATCGGTGTATAGTAAAAACTAATATAGGTGTATAGTAATATAAGTGTATAGTACTATAGGTTTATAGTAATATAGGTGTATAGTAATATAGGTGTATAATACTATAGGTGTACAATAATATAGGTGTATAGTAATATAGGTGTACAGTAATATAGGTGTATAGTAATATAGGTGTATAGTAATATAGGTGTGTAGTAATATAGGTGTGTAATAATACAGGTGTGTAGTAATATAGGCGTACAGTAATATAGGTGTACGGTAATATAGGTGTATAGTACAATAGATGTATAGTAATATAGGTGTACAGTAATATAGGTGTGTAGTAATATAGGTGTGTAATAATATAGGTGTATAGTAATATAGGTGTGTAGTAATATAGGTGTGTAATAATATAGGTGTATAGTAATATAGGTGTGTAGTAATATAGGTGTGTAATGATATAGGTGTATAGTAATATAGGTGTATAGTAAAAAACACACAGCATACAAAACAATGTTGTTAATTTGAATGGACTTGGGGAAACACTCAAGTTGAGTGTTTACAGAAGGCAGTTTGTCCTGCAGTGACTGAGCTCATGGTTTCACACATGATCCATGGGTACATCAGTTACCAAAGTTCAAGTTAATGATGCAATATAAACCTGTACTTTAAAAGTAGCTCTGTTTACCCCACCCATATTTGTTTATGCCCACTTGTCTGTCAAACGTTGTAGTCAGCTTAATATAAAAACTGGATGTTTCTCACTTGCTTATGTCATTACTATAATACTGTAACACCCACTTGTGTAAACTTTATGAGTTGAAGGTCTCTAGGACATTACCCCTCGGCATATAGTCTCACATGAACAAAACGCCCTTGTGTACAAAACCCCTTACATTTGTTAAGATGAAATTATTCAGAAGTACCAATTATTATTTATCCTGTTCATTATTCAATACATTTATATGAAGATCCAATGTGTGACACTGAACAATTTTGTTCATACTGGATTTATTCTGTATGTCCATAAGGGGTTATGTCAAGATGGATTACATCATGATAGCTATTTTGGTGAGAGATTTTGTCCTTGAAGGGTTATATACTATTCTTATTTGTTAGACATGGTCGTTTCATCCCCACTTGTTTGCTTACGTCAAGACACACTGTAACCAGTGTGAAGGTTATTGTCATCTGTTATCACAGCCTGTTTTATGTTGCAAGCCATTGCATGAAGCTGCTCTGGGTTCAATTACTCAGCGGTGTTTTTGAGCATCTGCTTAACACCCTGGAAGTAGAGTCAACAGATTGTGAAACCTCTCACGCAGCTGCTCAGTCGGCTACGGCTGTGTTATGCAACTATTGTGTCTGCAGCGATAACATTGCCAAGAGGGCAACTGTGACAAGCGAGTCTTCCAGTATGAGAAGACACTGTCTCATTTGTTCCTCAGTCGACATACAGTTGCTCTTTACCAATGTCTACTGTAATGTCTGGTTAGCAACTGGTGCATGTCACATGTAAACAGTATTTGTGCTAAGATTGAAAGATGCGTGATTGACAACCACACGATTGATTATCAGACAGATGATTGACAGATCGACCTGTGATTGACATGCCGATAACAGTGACTGAATCAGATATTAACAAATTGGTGATTGACATATATCTGTGGGTTTCTTTAGATGCTGCAGAATTGGCTAAAGGTGTTGTGTATTCAAACCAGCCTGAGTAACAAACCAGGGCAATATTTAATCAACGATATAGAAGCATTGCATTGATTCCTGTACAAGCTCCAGTTGCATTGCTGGCTGACTACAGGTTTACAGCTTTGCATGGTGCAGATTAACATGGATAATGTGGTGTTATTTATGCAATGTGTCATACGAACACTGATCCTTTGCTTCGAAAGCTTCTATTGATCACACGGCAGCTCACAAGATTAGAAGTCTGAGGAAAGCTGGTAAACAGTGATAAACTCATCTAACAGCCACACAAAGTCATTCAATGCTGACTACAAACAGATCAGCATTCTACAAACTGAACAACTGTGCTTAGAAAATTATCTAGATACCATGTTAATGTATTGCAGGCCCTGAATTAGAATTACATATGTGTGTGTCGTCAGCACTGAGTATAATTGTGCGTATAGAAATATGATGGCATACACTTATGAACACTTCTTGAAATGATTGGTCAGGAATAGAGGTGGTGTGTCAAACTTTTGTCAAGTAATTCCATCAGTGACTGCATTTAAATAGAAACACACAATGAAGTTTGTCTTCCTGTTGTTGTAATGCTAATGTTGCCGGAGCATCTCACTTGCTGTCTTGGTATGTCATGAGGTGTGTCTTCGTGTAGTCTGTAGTACAGCGACTATTTTGAAACCCACAGGTTGGTCGTGGCTACCGACTGGTTAGTATTGGTCTCTCAAGCTGGATACTGGTGCTAGCAACTCAATTATAACCGATTCTTTCACATCTCGGTTCACTTAGTTGTCTGCTAACCTTTACCACGGGGATCTGAGAGTAATCTAACAGTTACTGGCACTATTTTCTCAGAATGAAAAAGTCCACAGTTTTATGTTACAATCTGCACCAAGAAATTAGGAAACAAATACCAGCCGTATGGCTCTTATGGGTCTAGTGGGTATTAGTCTTATGGGAAGATCTCATATGCACTCTTGTTTCTGGGATGCACCGTGTAATCTAACAGACACTAGCACTGTTTTTAGAGGAATGAGTGGTCCCATCTGTTTGCACCAAGACATCAGAAATCAAGTGTTAACCCTATGAACCTAGTCGGACCATTTTTATGACTTGGGAAAAAACATATTTTAATAAAAGTTGCACTAGAATGACTAGCAATATTTAACTCCATGTGCAGTATTTAAAAACATACACAATGGTGAGTAGAACATATTTAACTTACTGTTAAGTTTATGCAGACAATTCCTTTTTGATTGTTACTGTTAAGTTTATTTCATATATTTTTACCTTAACAAACAAATTCATTTTGAACACTAATTAATCCTGTATTAATTATATAATTGTGGATGAATGAATTAGTTAATCACAAAAGGCAGGCATGACATGAATTTTAATAAAACACATCAAACAAACCACACCCAATAGTCCTTCTGATTAAACAACAATAAACACGGCAATCGCAGAATACAAAAATACCCAATTCAACCACAATATCCTATTCTCACTGAGATTTATATACCTATTTTTCTGTGACTGCTGACATTTCTACAAGCTCCTGGCCACTCTGTCTGTGACTTAAAATATATCTTTTTTGATCAATATCACAAATGCCCAGAGATATTAACAGCCCATCAATGTTATGTGTTATTATTTCGTAAACATCTCCGGAGATCAGTGCACTTAGGACCAGCTGAGACCAGCTGAATGATTCATCGACAATACTCTCATTTATGTCAAATACCAACGTTATAAAACTGCGACTGTTACCAGGCTGTCTACAAAGAGAATGTCAACTTTGCTGTAAAAAATTCCTTCCTGCTGATTTTAACGATGTAATTTAACACCCACTTAAGCGAAGTAATTTGCCATGTCACAAGTGCAGTCTATGAAGACGTAGCTGACCAGATTACAATAGTCATTGTGTGGCTAAAATATGACATGAACAATGACAATGCCAATAGACTTGGCACAGTGCGATGGAGTTTGGAATGGTGACTTCAATGTTAGCAGCGATGGATGAAGTTAGATGATAACCCAACAAATAGCTACGATAAAGGAATAGCTCATGTATCGTACCACTGTACCAATCAGTTGTAAACATTAGCCAGAAATTATCACATGGACTAAGTCAGTACCTTTATTTTTTTACTCATGATTGACTAAAACAACAGCTCATTCATTAGTATGTTGACGAATCCAGTTTCATTCTGAGGGCTCAGTTTCACCACAGAGACTCTTACATAGCATTCAGTGGTTGCAAAAGATGAATCTAACCTACAAGCAGCTAATAACAATAATGTAACTTCTTTTCGCCTAAACCAAGCTCAGAGGCGCATCAATACAAAAGGCTTAATCAATATCAGAATCAATAAGCCGTATTAAAGTCGTCAACAGATGGATCGATACGCCAGGGAGCTAAGGTAGATACGCAAGGTTATAAAGGTAAGTTTTTAAATGACGGCGAAATTTTGTATTTTCAACTGATCTAACACTAAAAGGAGCATATTCCAGAGCAAAAGAAAATGCCCTAGTTCTAATATTAGTATTGACTCTAGGAACAAAAAGTAAACCAGAACTAGATGATCGAAGCTGGATAGTTTGTTTTTTACAAGAGTAAGCAATGAATATAAATTTGCTGGTTGCTTACATGAAAGTGCCTGGTAGGTAATGGTACAGATCTTAAAAAGTAATACGATATTGGATAGGAAGCCAGTGCAAAGATTTCAGAAGAGGCACTGAGTTGAGAAAACTGCGGAGTCCGAGTCACAACCCTAGCTAAGCAATTCTGTACATGGTGTAACCTATTGATACCTTTAAGAGCAATATTGTGAAAAAGGGAATTACAATAGTCAAGCTTATTAGTAACAATAATGACAAATACGTCGTAAATCACGAATAGGATAATAACAGCAATATGCCATCTAAAATTGAAAATATCATCAAAGATTACTCCAAGATTTCGTGCACAAGATGCAGGCGTAACATACTGGCTAAGCATAGGTCACGCTGCCTCTGTGTACCAATAATAAGAAATTCTGTTTTATCAGCATTTAACTTTAATCTACTCTCAGTCATCCAAACGAAAATGTCATTAAGACAATTTCTGAGCTGATCTAAGGAGCAATTAGTATTAAGGTAGATAAAGAAATGAAAATCTGGGTATCATCTGCATAAAGATGATGGTTTAGATTATGACTGTTAATAACTGAGCTCAGTGGTGTTGTGTAGAGAGTGAAAAGTATTGGTCCAAGGACAGAACCCTGAGGAACACCACATAAAATAGGGAGAGCTGATGAAAGACAATCCCCAATCTTCACTGTTTGATGCGTATGTGTATGGGTTTATGACAAAAACCAACTTAAAGCAGTGCTGGATACACCATACCATAAAGACAGAAGATTTATAAGAATGGCGTTATTAATTGTATCAAAGGCAGCAGACAGATCTAGCAAGGTAAGCGTTGTTATTTTAGCTTTATCCACATTTAAAGTAACATCATTATGCACTTTTAATAGGGCAGTTTCCATCAAATGAAGCTGTTTGTATGCAGATTATAATTCATTAGACAAACCACATGATTTAATGTGAGATCCAAGGCATTTTGCTACAAGTTTTACAAGTATATTGGAAATGAAACTGCCTGCTTCTGCTTGGTGCCTATCTGACAGGATGCAAATGATTCCACACGGGGGTTAATATGTAACCCTCATTTACTCACTATCCCAAACACAGTGTGATGCCCCAGAATGAGGTATACACTGTATATATGAACAAGATGAAGAACTTATGCAACTTTGAGAATAATTTTTAGTCAAAACACAAACAAATATTTTTCTATTTCTTCCACACCAAGATAAAACCACTTGATGTGATGGAATGCCTTTGTGGCAGAGACGTCTGTGGATCATCTTAAGGTGCCTACCTTGGGAGAGAACGACAGGGATGGAGACGTGTTGACCGTCTATGTAGCAGAGGGAGTGTAGGGGGTGCAGGGTGACAGTCGCCCCATCGTTGACCAGGTAGCAGTGCTCAGGTAAGACGTCTCTACCCTGTACGACTATGTCCTGGGGTTCTGGTGCATCCAATGTCCCAACTGTTGTTTTACCTGCAAGAACACAATCACATGGAGAAATGAATGGATGAAAGAATGAATGAATGAATGAATGAATGAATGAATGAATGAATGAATGAATGAATGAATGAATGAATGAATGAATGTAAAGAGGTCGTATGATGGAGGATGGTCATTGTATAATGGACATTTCTGTGCAGAAATTGTCATTGTACAATGTTTAATTTAATACTGAATATAATAATACAGTGTGTTAACTCATTTACTTTTGGCAAATCCAGCATTAACCATTTCAGTACTACAGCCCTGACCAGCTGTGACCACTGAATACTGCATTCCCAGTGAATATGCAAGATAATAGACTACCGGTACCTCACTTCAAGTCAAGATTTGAGCAACAAAAATGCATTTTATGAACAGGAATGTTATACATTTTCGGAAAGTATGATAATCAGTGAATAAAATGAGACATATCATTTTACATTCTGTCGTCATGGTAACCAACAATACAAGATGGCCACCATGATTTCAACGTTTTTGCAGTTGCTGAACTCGGTTGTATACTAAGTTCGCCAACATCGTTGTGTCGATCGTCAACATCCGACAAAGATTCTTCTATAAAAGTATCAAATAATTTGTCCAAAACATATGGTGGTAAATCGCTAGTTGAAGTAATGCCGTCCGCCATTGTGGCCACCGCAGATTTTGATAATCCATCATAAAAAAACGTGAAAATCACCGTTAACTATTATTGAGCGATAGTAAACAATGACCACTGCTGAATAGCTCATTTACTCGCCTTGACACCGGTAAACAACAAACGGTTCCACGTAGTGGATTATTATGAATAAAAACGATTTGAATAGCAGACTCGTCAATGCCGAAAAACCGGCCTGTCGTACTGAAGCATCACAGACAGTGCGGACGGAAAACCAGCCTGTCATACTGAAATGGTTAATATTGGTTATAATAGACATATATTATTCGATGTATGATGTTACTCATTAAAGATGCTCGCATTCTTGCAATTCAGTCTTTGTCTTAGTAAGAGTCTCCTTGATAACATGTTAATAAATATAAGTATTCATTTAATACATGTTTTGTCTCATCTTGTATTCTTGTATGGATCAATAATGAAGATACCCATCCCAAGTTTTGAACATTTCAGGAAGGCACAAATGTAGATAGTCTATTGTCATTATTACAGTTAAATTACAATACGCACAACATACACACAAGCATACAGATCATAGCGTGAACGCTCCCACAATGCCATGTTACATCATGCATCAAGGTCTGTTTACAATACACAGACACACATGTAAAAATAGCATGGAGGTTTCCTGCGAGCTGGTTAACTGCCAGAAAGCATCTCATGAAAGCATTCCCGAGTTCAGCGACAGATCACCGCAGGCAACAACTAGACCTTGAAGGGAGGTGCAGACAATACCACCACTGGAGGAGGCAGGAAGAACGTTGAAATTAATTTGAGTGCAACAATGGTGGAAACATGGCTCAGGAATGTCTGTGCTTGGCGAGGTGCTTTCATGGTGAGATATAAAGAAACAGTGGATATGGAACAGAAAATGTGGTTCATCGTTCAAACTTACACCTGGATTGTGGTGGATGTACACTAGGATTGTTGGATGGTTTATGTACCGTAAAGAACTCTGTGATAGCGTGATACATGTACCAAGAAATAATGATGCCAAAACATCAAAATGTCAACAATACACTTCTACATCATAAGTCTCTTGTTTGGTTTTGTCACAGGAATTAAAACCTTCCTCTATTTAATAAGCAGACTTTACAAACCTGCATATCAATACTTATATAAGACATAAATCTACCTTATTCATCATCATCCCATATGAAAAAAGTAGAATGAAGATTAGTGTGCGACTGTGTACAGCATGCAAAGTTAGATAACTTACACAACATAGGAACTAAATTAAGTCTGTTTTTCTTACTCATAACTATTTCTTAACATTGCTATATCACATTGAATGAGGAAGGTATCACTCACTCTGGATATTTAAATTTTAAGTAGCTCTACCAATAAATGCATTGTTGGTGGACAAGAATAAACAATTCTTCATTTCTACAAGACTGAAATTGCTTTTCATCTCACATTCTGGAAAAGGGAGAGCTCCTATTAGAGTTTGACTGCCAAAGGGAGTTTGTGTCAGAGATAACAGAAGGTGCTAGGTTGCCAGTAAACCAGGCGGGACTCAGATAGGGTGTCAACACTGACAGGGTTTGTAGCCCCAGTGGGAACCAACCCACCCAGACACCCATAAAAAGACAATTCAGCACTCCCTGCTAGCTTACCATGTGCATATAGGGTGTCACCCACAAAGGTGCCAGTGACACCCTACACCTTGACTCCACCTTGGACACAGCCCAGGCCTTGTTCACTGGCACAGCAGTTTATAGGAAACAAACACCAATTGTCTGTTTATTGCACACCGTAAACTAGAAAAGTACAATAAACTAGAAAGTGAGATGCCCTACACCAGAGGCAAGCTCTGGCACAAGATTCGCTCTGGCACAAGATTCGCACTGGATACATGTTGCAGGCACCACTGCCAAGGATACAGTTTGGAAAACTCTCATATATGAAGCATGAAAGAGCAATTAGTCACGCTGATTCAGGTTACGGTCTGGCATAACTGGCCCTTGTCTTCCAACATATCCGCACAGTAGGTTTTTGTTCAAATGCCTGCCTATCGTTTGCGATGAAATTCTTCAGG
This sequence comes from Escarpia spicata, assembly GCA_963995525.1. NCBI lineage: Eukaryota > Metazoa > Annelida > Polychaeta > Sabellida > Siboglinidae > Escarpia > Escarpia spicata. The sequence continues at coordinate 6,113,135 of OZ023217.1, forward strand.
GGAGAGCGAATGGCTCAGAAGATACACATTACTCGTTCTTAAAAACAATGAAGAAGTCAACCTTCTACAATGTGAAGTTCACAACATCGCCATATTTATTTATAAAGATGTAAAAAAATCCAACCAAAATCCCTTGCGCCACGTCATCAACAATACACATGTAAATGTACTCAAAAGGTACAATGTTCACATCGGAAATGGCCATGCATACTGAGATGTCAACGTCATGCCGCAGCATGCATGCAATGTATTTCCTTAGATTCATTAAACTGGCTCATTTGCTTAACTCCAAGTTATAAATAGGGTAATGATTAGTAAACATTGATTCCTTAGCTCTATTCAATTACATGAAATGAATAAATCACACCAGATCATTCAGGACTGACTACAAATATATCTGCAATCTATTCTATGAACAGCTACGTTTTCAAGTGATGTAGATATAATTAACTTATCAGAGCCTCCAGGCACTGAAGTAGAAATTTCTACAACAATGATATCATTCAGTAACAGCAACACGCAGAGTCTATCAAACAAATATTGAATACAGCATTGTCCCAGTTCATTGTAATCTATCACCTTCTGATTATTATGACTGTTAAAATATCCTAAGAGTTGAGTGATACTCTTACAACATAAGATGTGTGAAAAAGAAATGTTTTAAATAATAAGCTGAAAGATCTATGTCAATTATACCATTTTTAGCAAGCAGTATATCACCACACTATGAATTAATGAATCTGTATTAATATATTTTGATAACAAGCAAATCTGAAGTAGCAACAAAATTACTACATTATGTAGCTGGATTTCTTCGAACTGACTCGAGCTAACAGCAAACCCTGAGAACTATTTATATAACACACCTCATCAAAGCATATTTAGTATGCAAAGATTATCTTCGTGCAACAGTAACAAACTGATAATTGTTGCACAATTGTCTCGAGAAATATTACAGATGTCGATAACTACATGTGAGATATATTTAGATGTGGGCATGTCAGAAACAATGCGACTGTGGGCCAGATTTTGTCAGATCATGCAGCATTGTGTGTCCATGTGTTGATCATCTTGATAGCAGTTGATATAGTTATTAAACTTTACACAAAAACTTGATATTAAAACTGATTGTGGTGTGGTTTTCTCCAAACCGGGTTGTATTTCTTTGAAGTTGATCTTTGGTCATCTGCATCAAAGACACCATCAGAGATCTACTGTGTTGGTTCCAACAGATAACAATTATTAACTTCCAAAGAGCTGTTTAAAGCCAACGCAACAGAGAACCAGTAGATGACAACAGAAGTAATATTCACTTCAAAATTATTAAAAAAAACAACTATTTAATATTTTAGTTAACACTGAGCTGATTCCCCCTAACAACGAGCAAAGGAAAATTATCTCAGCTGTATGTGTCTCCCCCATTAAAAGCTATACACTACGGCTTCCAAAAGCAAAGTACCCGATACCAATACTAATACAAGCAAGCCACAGAAATTCAGTCACATTCAATCAAGATGTAATAAACTCCCAAGGTTGGTGTGCTGTTGCTTCACAGAGACTGAACAAAAAGGACCTGACCGTTTCAGAGGGAATAACAAATGACCATTCCATATGGATATTTCAGCTTCCTGCATTGTCTCAAAGGATCATGCATTGGCAGATGATACAGGTCCCTAATCTAACCAGGAAATCACAGAAACAGACCACTGCCATAAGTCACCATTACTGCCTTCACGCCTACATGAGGTGTTAAACCATAGTCCTGTGGTTTACCATGTTAATATGTTGATTGATCTATAATCTGGGTATTTATGACCTACTTATGACCAGTGTACACAAGACAGCAGACTCCACCATGTATGTCGACACACACCACCAGTCCACCACTTCTTGTGGAATTAGAATAATTGCCGCTTCCTGTGGACTCTGGTTACCGGATGTTTCCATTTAAGTTACTGTAACAAGTCATTCGTAACATCCTGGTTATTTGGTGCAACGAAAAAAATAAATTCATGCTTGAGCATCTGAAATGTAAGCCCCAAGTATTTCTAAGTTTAAAATCTTCTTCCTCACCTGATTTATCCCATCATGAACCAGTTTATTTCATAACATTTCTAAGTTAAAAAATCTTCTTCCTCACCTGATTTAAAACTGTCACGAACCAATTTATCTCACAAAATTTTGACTGGACTCAGTCAAAAAATATATATTTAATTTACCCAATAATTTCACTAAAATAAATGTATACCTCAGTTCGCAAGTCATAGTGAATCACAAAATGAGTGAATTTCATAAATGAGCCAAGAAACAAAATTGATTAGAGGAACGACCTTTAAATCAGCTACCTTTTATCAATTTTGTTGCAACACTAACATGAGTGATTTATTTCCTGAAGTCAGTATTCTTGATGGGCAAAACAATGATGCTAGAATAGTTTTTGAGCACATGAATACTGTTGTGGCATCTTATTAAATTGTTTATGTATCATTGGTTATGTACCATTATAATATTTTCTTAACTCTAACGGTTGCATTAGAAGCTTCTTCCAGAGAGACATACCTCAGACGATCTGCAGCTGGCTTCCAACCCGCCTGGTCACAACCGCTCACTATGGCCAACACCACATACCACGCTGCACACATACAGTCCCTGTCAGGTCAAAGGTCGCAGTTCCTAGTTTGTTAAAAGATACCACTGTGTGTGCCTGTGTGCACACATGCTGTACGGAAGTCTATCAGACCTAGTTGACATTAATCAGAAGACAGTTTGCTGTGGGAGTGTTGTACTTCATCACCAGTGTGTTGCATGTCTCCCCTGATGTTGCACCAGACGCCACATGAAAGAAACACCTACCTCTGTCTAAAGTCAGAAGTCACCCCACCCTATGCAGTCAGGGCATTGCAGGGCCTTCACACAATGCCCTTGTCAATGGTGGGGTGTGCAACTCCCCCCTCCATTGTTCACACAGTGAACACTACTCCAGTCTAAGGTGACATACTCTAGGGGCATTACTTTCAAAGGCTTGAACCAATTCAACACCTGATCACCCTTTGCTGGTGAACAAGGTCACATGAAAAATACACAACTACCAAACATGAAGCATTTGTTTAATTAAAATGTAAGCCGATCAGTGCAGCTAAGACCGATTGCTGTGAAATCAATCGGATGTAAAAAGGGTGCGTTTGTAGGAATGTGGTATGCTTAATTGATTTCCTCACACATGGATGTTTAATGTTTTAACACAGGTTGAATGACGCTGCACAAGAATCAAGGCTAACGGCTGTTTTGGTGCAACAAACATTTCACATTACTCTATGTATGAATTATGTATGACGTGCAAAATCACAAATAATAGCTCTCTGCTACTTTTGGCTTGAACTTCTGATCCCTATTGTGCAATTTCTAAACCAGTCAACATTTGACATTTCCAAAGAGCAATACTGTACTGGTTCATGACGCCTGAACTGAACAATTCCAAAGCGCAATACATAAAGCTGGCATAGTAGAGAACCAGTGGACGTCTACATAAATAATATTCAGCTTAAACATAGTTTACAAAACAACTACTGAACATTTCAAATAACTCCCAACTGACTTTCTCAATCGACACACAAAAGAAGATTATCCAATTTTTATATGTCCCCATGTGGTCAACCGGTGATTCTGTCAACACAAACGTCAACAATGCTAATTTGCCAAGTCCTTTTGCCAAGATACTGACGGCAATGGGAGTTTGGAGATGGAGATCCCAGCTCTGTTTTACACATTTACCCCCTACATAGGGTCGTGTACTTTCCCTGGCACAGACCAACAAAAGACATAGACATGTGAGGAGAATGAAATTGCTAAAGTTTTGAAACGCTGGTAGTAGATTCAAACCCAATCTCTACTATTACTAACAGTCCAGTGCTTAAAAAAAAACACAGTAAAGGTTAGTTCTTATAATATAGCGCAGTATCCTGTCCTTAGGACTGATCAAAGCACTTTACACTTTACTCTGGCAAAACTGTTCAATCGAACACCATCTCGACTTCTCTGGGAAGCATTCAGCCATGCAGCAATTAATGCATGAAGGCTATTCATACACAAATAGCCACCACTGTCTTTAAGCCTGGTAATCATTCTTACAGCTGAGTGAACTGGAGCAACGTAGATTGGACAAGCTGCACAAGGTTCGACCCAGGATTCGAACCTGGGATCTCTCAATTGAGAGCCCAATGCTCTTGCCACTGCACAAATGACAGAAATGTCTGTGGAAGATCAGTCCTTTCATCTGTGGTCAGGAGGACATCAACAACACCCATCACCTTCCACTCACAGCTCCAGTGATATTACATTAAAAGCACAACATTGATCGGTGGAGGTCGCATTGTCAAACAAGGTTGCCGCTGAAAGCTAAACACGTCTAATGAACATCTGCGGCTATCTTGCCCAATTTTCCTCTTGTATCACAAGGCAAGTCAGTCGAATTGAACAGATGTGGTGCCGCCTACGACAATGTTTTACAATAAACGTTCACCTGTTATTTGTACAAGTGCGTACCTTTGAGGGCTTTGAAACTACACAGTGCCGCTTCTGTGCCATTCATGTTAACCCTCTCTATACCGGAGGTACAATTATTATGTTGTTGTGGTTTGGGGGTAATGATGAGGAACTAATGATATAAAACTACAGGTGTGCTAAAGGTGCATCTATTACCTGAATGTTACCATGATACAGTAAAAAAGGAAGGTATCTTTAACACAGGATGTATGGTGCAAACTGGACATGGAAGTCTTCATACTGCTTTCTTTGTCAACTGTAATAATATAAACCCTGCAGGGTAGGGCAGTCATCTACTACCCCAGTGCCTAGTAGATAAAGGGGTGAATTGATAAAGGAGGCAGGGGGCATAGACAGGTGTGAGGAGACAGCTGTTTTGGTACCCTAGGAGTCACCCTCTAGTGGCAGGGCGAGTTTCCCCTAACTATACTCCATTCACAAGACCCTGTCACTGGAGTCAGACCCTGATTTTCGTTTTACCAAATTGATTAAAAACATCTGATACAGCAATTACCCAATTATATAACAACACACATTTATCTGAAGTGCACTTGTTTACTACCTACTGCGGAACATGTAATCAAAAGTAGTCACAAAAGGTCATGTGACAGGAAAATCACAAAGTCACAGACAACAATTACAATTAACATGCCAGTCACACATTCAATACAAACCAGGATAAATTCCAACCTACTACTGACATTCTGTTGTTCTAATCCACGTCCTTTCATATTGGACCCTCACTATTAAGGTCACCCTCGGGATGGGGCCAAAGTTACCTTAATTGTGAGGTGACCACATTAGCGAGACTAATTCCCTATACCTTACTGTCACAAAATAATTTGGGACTGTCGTAGGGTGATCTTAATTCTCAGGTGGTTGCATTGAGTTTCGAGGGTATTTCAAAAGGGTGTGCCACACATGCATACCATGAAGTTGTCCACTTGCATTCTGGGTGATAATCATGTTACCTGACTTCTGCAAACTCAATGCGTTTCATGTTAGTCTACAAAAAATATTTATTTACCCCATTTTTTCTACATTTCCATGTGTTTTACTGTGTATGCCATAGGGAAGCCTGGTCATGAAAGATTATACTACACTGCATAAGTATTTATTGTTAATGGTAGCCATTAGGTACCATTCTAATAACTCACCAGATAGCTGTGTCCCATGTACACACCAGTATCGCATCAACTTTAACAATTCATATCTCAGATCCTGGCCTGATATCAACATACACAGCAGGTACCTATGTTTACACTAGCCAAGGGAACTATGATATTAATCTCCACTTCGATATCCAAGTCAGTGTATGGCATCCAAATTTGATAGCATTCCTGCCCTCCAGAGTCTGGCAGTAGACTCTGCCCAGGAGGCAAACTGGACAGCCCCATGCAATCATTGTGTGCATCTCGACTTGTGTAACCATTTGTGCAATGTTCGTTTACTTTATAAACGTTGATGGTATCATTTGGTTTGGGTGGCTTCTGTTAAAGCAATTTTTGGTCTTAGTAGGAGTCTCCCATCTTATAGGTAATTAACTTCGGCTTTTATTGTTATACTGCCAACATAAATTGTATTATTTGCAGCATGTTTATTGATGGTTTTTGTTTTCCACTTTTGAATGTTTGCATGATCAGGTTTTCTGAATTAATTATTTTGTCATTAGAACAAATAAACTGTTCCCGATTCGTGATCTCTATTTTTCTCCAGCAACATCAGCCAAGGGTTGGACACTGTCGCCATTCTGTTGGCAAACCACCATTTTACATCCTCATTTAGTTACACCAAAATATATATAAATTAGTTTGTTTACATCCTGCGCAAGCATGTGTAATGAGCTACCCCCACTGCACTAATTCTGTATCACCAGCCCTCCTTCACCAATTTTATATTATACTGAAACTCACATCCAAGTTCACCGGGTAAAGAAGCTCTTCACCCCCAAAGCTACACCACCTCTATGTCAGAGTCAGGTTACACCACCCAGTGAAATGTCTGCATATATTTCCGACTTGTTTGCATAATATCTACTCAATGGTGTATTTCAATTGGGGTAAACAACGCTAAGGCCTGCCATCTAATTTTCAACTGAATTACGATGCGGATCAACTAATTCAGCTCTATTCATATACACAAAGTTACGGTGGATTAAAGTGCCTGCCGAATTAGTGCACCAGGGGGCATGGTGTGTGGGTAATAAATCATACTCTACGCGAGACTACAGCCCTCTGCCATGCAGCAGCGTCGCCATCGTTGAATCAAAGCAAAGGGAGCGTTCACATTGGCTTGATCCGCATCTTAATTCGGTTAGCCGAATTCTAATTCACCGATTTTTCCACATTAGAATTCGGGTAGATTAATGCGGATCAAGAGTGTTTACATTGCGCTACCCAAATTGGGATCCGCATCCTAATTTGGATTAAAGTTGTATGTGAACACGCCCTAAACAACGGCCTAAACAACAATTAAGCGAACTGTTAATAATTATCAACAACTGATCCCGGGTAATGGAAGAGATAGTGTCCATTCAAGATGACTCCAATTATGAACCACATGATGAAAGCAACAAATTAATGAAGCACTAAAATAAAACACATCAAAGCACACTGCTGTCACCAAAAATTATGCTAGGAATTTTGTTTGCAGATTATTGTGGAATGTTTTTAATTATTGCTAATGGCAATGGGGGAATTTAGGGAAAACGTTTAAACGAATTTCAGAAATGTGAGGAATTTCATGACAAAGAATCTGCTTCTGAATTCACCGTGTTTGTGAAATCACCCCATGACTAGTCAAAAAGGGCTGTGAATAAACCAGTAAAATATGTAAGGGCACGACATATTACTATATTCAAACAGTGACTGAAACCTAAATGTTTGTTTTCACACATGAGTGCGTACAATGTTGTGCCTGTAATCACTAAACTATTTATGCGTGTACTGATCAGAAAATAAAACTATACAGCAAGCCATTGTTTTTTGTTCCCTGTTACAGTATAATGAACCTTTCGTCAACATATCAACGTTTATTCATTCATACATGGCAACCATGACAACCATCTATCTTGCAGTTATTAAGTGATCATATCATGCAATGTTGACCGGATAAACTGTAATTATGATACTGGCATCATTTCTGAATAGTTATACTTGTCTGTTCGGCGGATAGTTACTTCAGAGAGAACAGGCACCTCAAAAAGAGTTACCCTAGCTTTGTGCTTGGTAATAACAATAGGCCTGCAGAAAATGGACCACGTACGTAACAATTTTTTGTTTGACATGGAATGATGAACAATATAAAATGTACAGATGATACTTATGTGTGAAATGTATGAAATATAAGAGTGCATCCCCCACTCTCCGTCCTTCCCTCCATCCCTCCCTCCCCTCCTCCCTCCTGTCTCTCTTTCCTGGTTGTCACTATGGCTGTCCACTTGGTTCAGACTAGATGACATTCATCTTTTTCTTTAGCAAATGAGTGCCACTGCTTAGTCTACGCTATTCTTCTTAAATTTTCATTTCACTTTAAATTTTAGTTTGGATGACCTCTGCTTTTAGTCTGACAGTTTTGTCAACAGAATTAGGAAGTCTGTTGTCAGCAATTTGACCCAAATAACAGTGTTTAATTTTAGACATTCAATTTATATCAACCCGTCCCAACTTTGCCCCCACCTCAGACCTGTTAACATAAACACCATTCCAAATTCTACGTAACTAATCATTCACCTGGTTGTCTAAGATTTACTTGTACAATTAAATGTGTCATTCCATACTATCATTGTATGTCACCCTGGTGACATATATGCCACCTTGGTGACACATTTACTGTTGCTGGGTAAGAAACAGCCAACAGACGCTTACAATTCATAAAACCCTATGCCCAAACAACTGTTATATATTTAGTGGTAAAATATTACATATTCATCCACAATTTACACCACATCTATATTACAACAAGTGGTGTTTGTAAAACAGCTGCTACGATAGGACTTGTGCTGACAGACTTTAAATCTTTTATGATACTTCGACAATTTAAGACCTTTACCCATGACAAATTGAAAAGACAAATACAAATAAGAATCACTATGACATTTCATTCAACCACCCCGTATGAGGCATTTATGTAGTTAGAAGCATATCATAGAGCAACATGGAGTCCAATTCCACCTTTGTTAAATTATATCCAAGTGCAGTTTTAAAGAAAATGGAAGATATCATTTAACCTTAACCCCGTTTTAAGCTGTTAAAAGCAGACCTAATTTAAGACTAATCTGTTTTATGACCACACACATACACCATGAACACATGCATGCACGCACGCATGCACACACACACACTGTCGACACCTGTCCTAGGTTGAAGTTAACCTTTCCTGTTGCAGTTCGCAACGAGTATGACCTCACAGAACACCCCCCCCCCCCCCCCCCGACGGTTCTATTCACCCATTGTGCACACACTTTATGTGCCAACCAACCATAACTGTCAAGTGATAGCCTTATACCTCAATACAGATGAAGCGCTCTTCCACACACCACAGAATAGAGCGCTGTTGTCACATGACGGCAACGGTTACCTGGCCATGAATGAGCAAAACCACTGCCATGTCTACTGACACCTGTAATTTATCTCCACCTCACAGAAATGTAAAGAATGCCTTTATCCATCGCCTGATCTGTGAGTTAGCATGCATATTGTTCATGAATTCGGACATGTGTCAGGATGCGCAGTGCCTGATCATAAACACCTGTTTTGTCATCCGCATTAATGACCCAAATGGTTGTGTGTTTCTGCCTCGGTAAATGCAGGAAGACTCTTTGATGTAAAGCATCAAAGTTGTAAAAGAATGGATGGCATGGCATGTTGGTCTACTTAATGTGGGTATTCCTGCTTAATTAAGTCCTCTGACTTCTTAGTCATATTAACGCCAGCAGCTGCGGAATAAAACACATTAATGTAGAAATAAATTGCACACATAGGCAGTTTAATAGGCTGGCACATCAACTTTATCATTTTGTCAATAATAAGATTTGTTTAGCACTGTAGCAAGTAGTCCAAATAACACACTGAAGAAGACAACCCAACACTGCCACCGACTCACAGAGCAGACCACAGCAAAGTAACAGATTTATGTATACCTTAGAAGAATACAGAACTTAGATAGAAGAAGAATACAGTGGAATCTCGCTATTGGGACTGGTTAAGTGACCGTAATAGCAAAGGTAACCTTATTAGCGGGACTAAATTCCTATTCTTTACTATATATGGACATCATCATTGTCCTACGGTGACCTTAATTGTGAGGTGGCTGTATTACGGAGGTGACTGTAAAGCGAGGTTTGACTGTATTGCTTACATTTACCTATTCGTGTACTAAATCATACCATGAAAACGAATGACACCACTGTATACCACATGAAATAAGGCACACCTTGCTCGCAAGTTTATCTGCTGCAGAGTAACATGTAATCATGTTACTCCATGTCTTTATTATCAACTAACACATCCCAGTCTACCATTAACAAGATTTAACAAAATTTTAACAAGATTGCTGTCCAGAGCTACGAGCTCCAGGCGGCATGCAGACAAGGAAGCCTTTGGCTTATCGAGAGTCCAACAATTTTCCAACTACATACAGCCCACCCTCCCCAGATAGTTGTCAATTTTATTTTTGAACATATTCACACTGCTAGCATTAACATAATCATCAGATAATTTGTTCCAGTCATTTATTATCCTCTGAGAGAATGAGTATTTTCTCACATCTAACCTACACTTTTGACCAATGCCGCATTGAGCCCTCTGGTTCTACTGCCTTCTTTAAGTTTGAAGAAACTAAGTAGTACATCACCTTTGTAATCAACCCCTTGCACAACTATCATTAAACGACAGCCACATGGTTGACTGTTAACTAAAGTCAAGCATCACAACAGCAACGATGACAGCTGGTATAGTTAACACACACAGTCCCTTGCTATAGGCTTCATTTTAAGTCAGCCGGTGAAAATTATGACAGTTAACTCGAGGTAGAACAATCCACTCACTTACTGCAGGAGCTGGCTAAGTGTGACGCATTCCAATACTCCTGCCACCGAGGATGTAACCCTGTTGAATGGCCGGGACACAAGTAGACTGAACACTGCTCAGACACACTCACTGTATCTACGGTCACGCTTCACTAAGCAGCACTGGAGTGAACCTCCACTGAGACGCAGGGTTTGGAGACTTCAGTGTGCACGGATCACTGCAGCATTCAAGACTGAGTAGTCGCAGGTTCACATACAACTGGTTCCTGTGTGCCTCCCCACACACGTCTGCTGACTGCACCTGTTGAGATGGACTGTAGAGGCGGCTGAGCTGCTCAATGGTTCAGATCCATTGTGCTATAGTACTTCCCGTAAACACGCTACCCACATCAGTGCTCAGAAGTAATTAATTTTGAATTTTTATACCCCAACACCACTTTTTGGGAATAAAGACTCAGTATCAACCACTCTTATGTGTTTCTTTGAACTATTTTATTAATAAAAAGCACAAATTTCTGATTGACACAAGGGAAGAAGGTTGGAAGGTAAGAAAATATTCTTTTGTTTCAGATATTTAACATCCTTAGGCATCCATTCAGAGCAGGCATTACAACCCATGCTGGTGATAAATGTTCAACCAGCTGCAAGCACCCAGCCCGTAGAAAGCCCTATATATATATACAACAAGGGTTTCAGGGTCAGTGTAGGTTTGGGGTTATAAAATTTGGGCTATTAAGCTTTGGGGTTATAAAATTAGGGTTATACAACTGGGGTTATAACCGACAGAAGACGACACTATACCTAGTATCTCCTAATACATCCATCAAGAGGCACTGCAATAAACATATATACTGAAATAAATATGACGTTATCACACACGTACATGCAATACCATATCAAAATGACTGACAAGGTTTACGACAGGGGGCTTTATACTGGGAACAATAGTTCACCACCATTCTGCCATCAGAAATAACATCATTGCACATGATGATGACATACCAGTAAAAGTAAGACTGCCAGGTAAGCATAATGAAAATGTGCGTCAAGCCAAGACATGGAAGACTCATTGGAATTGAAACTATACTTCTTTATCTTTTTGTTGGATTGGCAGAGGTAAGTTCTCGGCACGGTATGCAGTCCTTAGGACTGCTCAAAATGCTTTATACTCTATCCCTTAGCAGACCTATTCATTCAAATACCATCTTAAAATCTCTGGGAAGTATTTAGCCACACTGAAATTACTGCACAAATGCTATTCATTAAACAATATCAACCTCTGTCTGTAGCTAGTTACTCTTTTATACAGCTGAGTGAACTGAGGCAGCGTGGAATGAACGAAACCGCCCAAACATCAAAATAACGTCAAGGACATTCAAACCTGGATTCTTCCATTTATAATTTATGTTTTTGGGTGGCTCCTATAATAATGTTTTTATTTCAGACAAAAGCCCAAAAAATAACTAATAAATAACTAAAATACAAAGATATAAATACACATGAAATAAATATAAATGGTTAATAAGATATATATAAAATGTGCGTTCAACTTTAAGTATACAATTGGGTAGTCCAATATTTAAACATAGGACTTCTAAAATGTATATCAGCATAAAAATTATTCACAAAAAGTGGATTTTCAGACTGCTCAAGACAACATAATAAGCTATATATGGATGAACGCATACATTCATTAAAGATTTAACACAGTTTGTAGCAAACATAAAATTTGCACTGCAGCGTGATGACAAATTGTGTAAAATTCTAAAACTGTTGTTATAGACAATAGCAACCAATTGTGATCTTAGTAGGAGTCTCCCATCCCAAGGCAAGGCAATTGTTTTCTTGCTATTTGTTTTGTCTTTCTGGTACTATATATATATATATACTGTTTATTTTATATAAATTTGCACTACATGTTTTACATTTCAATAATTGTGGGTATAACTGAATAATGTGTTGTCTTACTATGTGGCTGGGACTAAATAAAGAATCTTTATCCATTTCTCCTACACACTATGCTACCACGCTGCTTGTTCTGACAGAGAATACGTGTGTGCTGTCAGCATGAGAAAACACTAGCAATTTGACTGCAGTGACTCCACCTCACGAGTAGAGGGTAACTAAACTGTAATCCACCAGGTGGAGTCACCTGTGGCATCATTTGCCACAGTTGGGTCAGTTGCAGCATAGCATGTCCCAGTTGGTGGAGCCACCAGTAGTACTGAGAGGCTAATTTGTGCATTTCAATGACAGAAGTGATAATAGGATCGCCTGCATGTGAATCACGTATGTTTGGGAAACACAGTACAGATGTAATCAAATTATGAACAGGGATCCGCAAGTCATTGTCGGAGCAATGGACCACTGATGGTTTAGGGTGGCCACTACAGATACTTACACACACACACCTGTGTCAATTGTAGAATAACAGAATAACATATACTTATATCAATCTTAACATAATGCATATACTTGTGTCAACTTCAGACTAACAATTTCTACTTATGTCAACTGTAGATTAACACATGCTTGAGTATTATATGTAGAATAACACATACGCATGACACTCTTGTCAACATACTCATGACACTCTTGTCAACATACTCATGACACTCTTGTCAACATACGCATGACACTCTTGTCAACATACGCATGACACTCTTGTCAACATACTCATGACACTCTTGTCAACATACTCATGACACTCTTGTCAACATACTCATGACACTCTTGTCAACATACTCATGACACTCTTGTCAACATACGCATGACACTCTTGTCAACATACTCATGACACTCTTGTCAACATACTCATGACACTCTTGTCAACATACTCATGACACTCTTGTCAACATACTCATGACACTCTTGTCAACATACGCATGACACTCTTGTCAACATACGCATGACACTCTTGTCAACATACGCATGACACTCTTGTCAACATACGCATGACACTCTTGTCAACATACGCATGACACTCTTGTCAACATACTCATGACACTCTTGTCAACATACTCATGACACTCTTGTCAACATACTCATGACACTCTTGTCAACATACGCATGACACTCTTGTCAACATACTCATGACACTCTTGTCAACATACTCATGACACTCTTGTCAACATACTCATGACACTCTTGTCAACATACGCATGACACTCTTGTCAACATACTCATGACACTCTTGTCAACATACTCATGACACTCTTGTCAACATACTCATGACACTCTTGTCAACATACGCATGACACTCTTGTCAACATACGCATGACACTCTTGTCAACATACGCATGACACTCTTGTCAACATACGCATGACACTCTTGTCAACATACTCATGACACTCTTGTCAACATACTCATGACACTCTTGTCAACATACGCATGACACTCTTGTCAACATACGCATGACACTCTTGTCAACATACGCATGACACTCTTGTCAACATACGCATGACACTCTTGTCAACATACTCATGACACTCTTGTCAACATACTCATGTCTACTGTAGAATATATTAGTGCCAAAGGTAAAATAACAGATCCTTGTGTCAACTCTAGTATTTTATCAAAAACTACGTGAGGAATCTAAGAGAAATGTGGGTGCATCAAAAGACAATAAGACAACAGCAACCAGCTGCTAAAGTTGATTATAACTTGTGAAACAAGATGACAGGATATATGTTGATCTGGCTTTTGACAGATTTCCCTGCAGTAAAGAAATTACGGTGGGAAACTGTTATTGTCCAAAAATTGCATTACTTCTGGGCTGCCTACTGGGTACCATTCTGTTGGCAACAAACCAGTGTTGACTTAGTTAACTGAATTAATCATACTTTGCCTGTGGCATAAGTGCTGTAAAATTATGGCAGGGACAGATAAGTGGTCACTTGTCCCTGGGAGCAGAGCAAGGATAACAAGGCAGGAGTCTGGAAAAATGCACCTACGTTCAGACGTTGGTTTAGGTGGATATCCACTATCCAGGGTTACAAAGAGAGAGAAATGGTGTACAATGAAACATGCATAGTTAAATAAGAAACACACTACTGGCAATTCTAGCAGTATATGGACGGATACTTATGCTGGTGCAATGTGGTCTTGTTTAGAGAATAATGAATATCAAGCTGCATTACTCAAGGCTGCAACACTTTCTAAATTGATCATCAGTGCAACCAATAGCTTCTTGTAACTTTGTACCATAAATTAACCTTTATCAGCAACTTTATCAGGTCCTTGCGCCTTCTTTATAAATTGTTTCATGTTCGCATCAAAGACTAGTCGCAAAATCTCAATACAGAAGGATAGCTTAGGAATACTTTTGTAGATTTACACCAATGGATCATCTTGTAGATGACAGCTAAAAGTTGCTCTTGTACCAGACTGATGCACTCAGTACTCATTAGGTCCAATTACACTATAGCTATACATAGTATCCGTTAGGGCTGACAAAAAACGCATATTATGATAATGTTGATAAATTCACAAACAATTTCACATACGACGTCTCCAATTAGTTGGTCACTGCTATCATCACAACGAAGAAATAGTGTCAATACTCATCTTGTGGACACCCACTCATGGCAAGAAAAACAGAGGGAAACAGAGAAAACAGATCTGTGAAACCCTTGATGTTGAAGTGGCTGACCTAACCTTCCATCCCTGATAAACAAATGACTTAGAACTTATCTTAAAAACAGTTGCCCTGACCGACCAATGATGACGATGTTGCAAGCCTCAATTTCAAAGTTAGTCACACTCACCAGAAACGATGCAGTGATTATAAAAAATCCAACTGACCTTCGGGAAGAGGTAGCAAGGTGACTGCGGTGCTGAGTCTACCACCTCCGAGGCTCACTAGGTGGGGCTTGTCTGTCTCGACCCGAAGTCCCTTTCCCTTCTTTATCACGTGAAGCTGGTTCTACAACAGACAAACAATGCAGACCATCTCATTGTTTTCTTGCTGTAAGCATCTGAAGAAAGAAAACAAACATCACTCAGTCCAGTCCCCTTTGATCACCTTCACTCTAACTCTAACTCAGCTTTATTTAGAGACCCGTCTACCCAGCATTTGGACGAGTAAAGTTAATTGTTGCACGGGTTGAAATCTGAACTTGGATGGATAGAAATTTGAGGAACCAAAAGAGCTTATTTAGTATTGAC
This sequence comes from Escarpia spicata, assembly GCA_963995525.1. Taxonomy (NCBI): domain Eukaryota; kingdom Metazoa; phylum Annelida; class Polychaeta; order Sabellida; family Siboglinidae; genus Escarpia; species Escarpia spicata. Next base: position 6,128,872 of record OZ023217.1, read on the forward strand.
TGTGTCCATAGTGTTTTGAAAATGTGTGTGTCACATATTCATGTATGGTAAGGGGGTTTGGTATACATTATGCACATTTGCAGTGGATTGTATGCACGTGTGCAGACGCGAGTATCTACCAGATCATTTCTGGACTGGTAAAATGTGATCCTGCATAAAGACTTGGTCTAAGTATAACATTATGTAAGGGCCCAAATGACACTTCTCTAAAGCACCTATTGTTTACATCTTTTTTAAAGATGCACTCTGAGTTAAACTACCATTTTTAATTGATTAAAAACTGATTTCCAGTTTGGGGAGGCTTCACACTGGAAATCAGTTTTGAGTGGGGTACCACAGTACTGGGACTTATATTATTCTTAATATATATTAACGATTTGGACGATGATATAACATTTTTAGAAGGATTAAACATGATGGAGATAGACAGCATTTACAAGATGATGTTGACAGGTTGATCAAATGGTCTGAAAAATGGCAAACATTGTTCAATTTTGGGAAATGTAAATGCCTCCACACAGGACATGGGAACAAAGATGTACAGTATACAATTCTGTACTAATGATTACTGCTTAAACTAAAGGCCCATGGCATAGGAAATGGTATAATAAACTGGATAGAAAAATGGCTGATTGACAGAAGACAACGTGTAGTAGTTGATGGGGAGGCATCAAACTGGAAATCGGTATTGAGTGGGGTACCACAGGGATCAGTATTAGGACCTATATTATTCTTAATATATATCAACGATTTGGATGATGAAATAACAAGCAAGGTGTTGAAATTTGCGGATGATACAAGTGTTTAGAAGGATTAAAAGTGATGGAGATAGACAGCATTTACAAGATGATCTTGACAGGTTGATCAAATGGTCTGAAAAATGGCAAATGCTGTTCAATTTTGGGAAATGTAAATGCCTCCACACAGGACATGGGAACGAAGAGGTAGAATATACAATGGGGGGGGGTACTGAACTAAGTACTACTTTAAAAGAAAAGGAGGATTAACCATTAGTGCTGATATGAAGGTTTCAGAGCAGTGCGGTATTGCCACTTCAAAGGGAAATCAAATCCTTGGATTAATTAGGCAAAACATAACGTATAAGGAAAAAGAGCTAATAATACCACTGTACAAAATAATAGTTAGGCCTCATTTAGAATATTGTATACAAGCGTGGAGGCCATATCACAGGAATGACATAGATATGCTAGAAAGAGTACAGAGAGCAACTAAAATGATACCCAAACTGAGGGATCTTAGTTATGAAATACGCCTAAAAATGTGGTTTAACAACACTAGAGACCAGGAGATTGAGAGGAGATCAGATTTCTATCTGTTTAAAATATTGAATGGTTATACAAATATTGATAGAAATAAGATAGAAGGACCAGAGGACATGAAATTTAATTAGTAAAGGAGCAGTGTAGATTAGATATAAGAAAGTTCTCATTCCCACAAAGGACTGTAAATGAATGGAACAGATTATCTCCTGATTGTGTTGGTGCTAGTAGCATGAATATGTTTAAAGATAAAATCGACACATACCTTAAAAGGGCAGCAGGATACGTGTAAATAAAAAGTATTGGACTCTCGATAAGCCAAAAGGCTTCCTTGTCCATCTGCCATCTAGAGTTCATTTTCTGGATGGCAATCTTGTTAAATCTTGTTAACTGTTTATGAAAGTGTATGTTCAACATAAACACAATTGACTTACATATAAATCTGATCCTACTTTCAGGTCATTTCGGCATTTCAAATTTGAAATGTTATTTGATAAATTATACTTTTGCCAAAATTACCAGTCACCAGGTTTGGCAAGAGAAATAATAAATGTATGACACGCTGATATAATTTGTTTGTGTTTTGCACAGTTTATCCTGAAATTGCATGTTATATAAAAAAGTTTACATTGTATTGAGTAAAATTGAAATATAGTGTATGGGGGCATGATACACATCTGTATTTAATAGATGAATTATGTCACAATGCAACTTTAATCCTCTTCACTCAAAGTAGCTATTGTACTCCTTTCTTAAATATTTTATGGGTGGTTCCAAGCTATGCCAATTTGTTAGTTACTTGCCTCCTTCAGCAATTTTTGGTTGCCCTGTTTTTTATGTTCCCTTCAAGGGAGCAAGTCAGTTCCTCTACATGGAATTACCTGTACATAGTAATTTGTAACACAAAGTCTGCTGTGTGGAACATGGGAAATTAGGACATTGTTGAACATTAAAAGGTATTGCAGTTAACTCGGCCCGACTCGGCCGTATTGCCAATAAAGCTTGTTTTGAAACTGGATGTTTTGTTTACTATTTGAACATGCTCCGGGGTCGTGCCAAATTGCGGAACTTGTTATGTGCTTCGTAAACACAATTTGGTGGGATGTATACCTTCAAAATAGTCTTAACACCATTATATTAATAAATAAAAAATAAATAAAAACTAGGAACAGACTGCGTCCTTTTAAGGTGACTTACATCAGTCCCTCAAGATTACGCAGTGACAGATTGTAATGGATAGGGATTTTGGAAAGTGTTAATTCTTCCCTTATCTTAATCTGTCAAATAGTTTTATGTGCAGGGCTATGCCCAAAAGTGCACTGTGAAAAATAAGTGTAATAAAAATGCAATAATGTGTGTGCCTATGGAAATACACATAAACAAGACAAATAATTCAATACAAACATGCAATATCTCAAGATAACACCCAAACTAAGCACTTACGCTCCGGGTTCGATGATTTTTTATGACTTTTAAGTGGGGTGTTACTTTTCATAGTGAGGGTTTGCATCAAAACAAGGAAGCTATACATTAAGTTAACACTAGCTTGAAAGCGATACTTTGGCCTGTAAACAAGTACATACATATGTCACTGTGGGTCAAAGTGCAGGACCAAACTAATGTAAACATTACAAAAATATGATTTACAAGTAAAGTAGCTTAAAATGGAGCTACACCCCACAAGCTTTTTTTAAATAAAACCATATCAATGAAAACCCTCATGAAACCAAACCCCCATGAAACCACAACGAAAACCCCTGTGAAATAAATGTTGTGCTGAATTGTGCATCATATATGTTAGATCATCCCACAAGTCGATTTCCTCCAAGAGACTGGGCTGACTCTGTAGTAGGGAAACAGGTCGGTGTTTCTGAGTGCTAGGGATGACTGCAACGGGATTGAGTCACCAAGATTCCAAAGCCACTTACAGTGTTTCCTATTCACATTTCCTTATTTCCTGTTTATATTGCCAACACTACGCCACGACTTGTCCTACTACGATCAACCACATTTAATCCACAATTAACCACTTTTAAGCCAGCACAAGCCCCTGGCAGTTGATTATATCTAAGCCTTGCTTTTACCGTCACATCTAATAAGGTTGTGAAACGTGTGTGCTGCCATCTGTGTGAAAGTAACTGTGCAGGTGGTGGTAATTAAGTAAGTTGCTCACTAGAGCTAGAGGGTGATGCTAATGCTAGCTTCCAAGAAGGTGCTGTTCTAATCAAGAGTGACCCATGAATAATTATTTATTGGTGACTGACTACTCATTGCATTTCCTTCACTTCTTGGAAATTATTGTTCCAACTTTCTTTAAACTTTTTCAGCTTCTTTCTGTAAAATTGTTATGCAATTTATGGATCCGCTGCCTCAAAGTTTGCCTACATCACAATTAAAATTCTGCAAGTGACCTCCATCAAGCTTTGCTACGACAACGTTTTCATAAGTAATATTACGTGCATTACCTTATGGAAGCAGGTCCACACACACCCACATGTACACCAGAAGTTACCTGTAAAATGCCATCATCTGCTTCAGTGATTCTCAATGTCTTCGTAGCGAGACTTTTCTTTGAGGAAGAGACATCAAGGGCGGTTGGACTCTTGTCCTTCATTCTCTCTCCTGGCACCCTCTACCTGCAAAAAGAATCATCCACTCAATACTGTTGCCATCACCATCCACCAGGACAGTGGTTAATCATTGGACTGTGACATATCCAGTGAGTGACGTCACAATAAAACTGATGCATACAAGTGACCTCCATCAAACATCTTCATCTTCCATATAATTGCGTAGTCTAACTGTGGAGCATTGTTGCACTGCCGCTTTGCCTTTCCAACAATATTTGCATACCCCCCCCCCCCCCCCCCGGTACTTGCATTACATTACTAGGGCGAATAACATCATATCAGTCATACATATCAATCATACAATTCTCACTTAAATAACTTTGCCCTATTTTTTTGATGCAAAAAAACATTTGGGGACAGATTTTCACCCAAAAAAACAGAATATCCCAGATTCCCGTGTGCATCTGCCATTATGACGGTAATGGGTCACATGATGGATAGGTCAACTGCCTATCTTTTATTTTCCTTTTTTATCATGGTTTCTCTCACTACCATCCTGCCAATGTCTGCCATGGTGAGAAAATACATACATGTATGTGAGATATAATGATATTTGTATGTAAGTAAACTATTCAGTTTCTGTATCACTGAATGTCACTCTGTACTTATATGATAAACACAGACATTAGTTCCCAATTAGAAAAAGATCATATTTACAAATTGTCAAAGGGATTTAAACACACAGTGTAGACTACAATAAAATAATTGTACAATTTTTAAAAGCCTGTTGGGGCAAACTTTCTTTTCTGAAACATATTTATTTACACTGTGCTTGTACTTGTGACTGTATTAATATTATGATTTAAATTGCATTGATAATTATTCCAACAAACTGCATAAATTTTGTAAAAACAAGACCAACCAAATAACTAGCCCCATTCGCATCCGTACCCTGAGAACATTCCACCGTATTGTCACCCATTTATTTACATCGAGTACATTCGCCACTTGAAACACTACATAACACACGTTCTTATCTGACTTCTGCACACACAAGGATAAAAATCTGGGTGATTTTGCAACACTTCTAGGCTACTGTAATCTGTGCCCCTTCTAACACCAAATCACTGCTTAAGCTGTAACTGGTTCAAATTATATTACCACATGTAAATTACCATGACTGTGTAATAACATACATCCTATACCTCGTAAATAGTATGTTTCCATCTTGCCACGCATGTGTCATGACATGCTAGCTCATCCAATAGCTCACATTTCCATCAGATATGTTGTTGGGACAGTATCATATGTCCACCAACAATCAAAATGAATCGGCGATTTACACGTAATTTCAGTAATTCACTTGTAATTTGATAATTCGTATATACCCATCATAACTCAACTGTGTTCCCATCCCACCATTATGAACTAGCCTTCTGTAAACACGACTTAAATATCCCTCCTACATCCAGATTTAAGTTCACAAAGCTGTGCTTTATACAGATCAATTTCCAAGCAGATTGTCAGTGGTGAGTTTAACACGTTATTTGAGTCATGTTTATTTATTCAGGTGTTAATTCATTCAAACACACTGTTGACGTTTAGTAAGCCTGTTAGCCACCATTTAGATCCAATCATGCCATCGACCACTCACAGACCACTCACATGTTTATTTATTCAGGTGTTAATTAATTCAAACACACTGTTGACGTTTTGTAAGCCTGTTAGCCACCATTTAGATCCAATCATGCCATCGACCACTCACAGACCACTCACATGTTTATTTATTCAGGTGTTAATTCATTCAAACACACTGTTGACATTTTGTAAGCCTGTTAGCCACCATTTAGATCCAATCATGCCATCGACCACTCACAGACCACTCACATGTTTATTTATTCAGGTGTTAATTCATTCAAACACACTGTTGACGTTTTGTAAGCCTGTTAGCCACCATTTAGATCCAATCATGCCATCGACCACTCACAGACCACTCACATGTTTATTTATTCAGGTGTTAATTCATTCAAACACACTGTTGACGTTTTGTAAGCCTGTTAGCCACCATTTAGATCCAATCATGCCATCGACCACTCACAGACCACTCACATGTTTATTTATTCAGGTGTTAATTCATTCAAACACACTGTTGACATTTTGTAAGCCTGTTAGCCACCATTTAGATCCAATCATGCCATCGACCACTCACAGACCACTCACATGTTTATTTATTCAGGTGTTAATTCATTCAAACACACTGTTGACGTTTAGTAAGCCTGTTAGCCACCATTTAGATCCAATCATGCCATCGACCACTCACAGACCACTCACACAGAGCCCTAAAACAGAATCGTGGAATGTCCCTGTTGTGTAGCCCATTTCGGAGTAAACGGGTTCGAGTCCTGGTGCATCGACTTAGCGACGACTTTCACATTCAGTAAACAAATACCTAAGACCACTTGCTGGTTTGTAAAAAAATCTGAGTGTAAATTATAATGTTTTAAGCAAATGAAGCAAGAGAATCCAGAAAACTGCCTGAATAACTATGTGGGACAAGATCCCTTAATTCTGTACTATTTGCTATGCAAAGATCATTACTTCCCTTAGAAGATTGCTAAGATACCTTCTTACAAAGTAACTCTACCCAGGTCCTTCTCAGAACAGAGATATATCTCCCAAGTCTGAACAAAGTGAAAAATAAACTACCTTTCTAAGTTAAACTATTTAAAAACAATATTCTTTTAAAAACATTATTTTAAAATAATCTTCTTTTGATCAAAAAAAAAAATAATAATATGTTTTTAAATAATCTTCTTTTGATCAAAAATATTGTTTAATGTTTTAAAATAATGTATATTTAATATTATTTTTAAATAATGTTCTTTAAATACAATTAGTTTAAACAGACACCAAAGCATCAGCATAAACCCCTTCATTACACAGTGAAGTCTAAGCACAATTTCAACCAAAAACATAATCATTGGAGTATTTTTTAGAAAGCCTTAAATTGAGCAGAAACACTTAATATCTACTTTAGCTACAAGTCAGGTTGGTTAATGTAAATATGTATATGAGGGTCAGCGTTGAAATCAATGTGCAAAGGGTGTCCAGTGGACACATACCAGGGTAAAGACCCCCTCACACGCTGGGAGGGCCAGATAAGGCTCACATAAACAGACATTGGGTAAGACCCAACACTGCGCAATGTACCCATAGCAACTGTTTTACTGGGTTCGTTCTTGGGTCTGTCTGCTAACAAGGCTGTGTTTTGTACAAGGACAGGGAGGTCTAGTTTGGTACAGGAAGTCTAGCTTAATGTTCCGTCAACTGTAAATAAAAACCTTATTTTATGTCACCTACTTTGTTGACATTGCACTAGCTGGATGTCTCCACATCTAATATATATACAGTGAAACCCTGTTTTATGGTCACCTTAGTAATACAGCCACCTTGCAATTAAGGTCATCCTAGGACAGTCACAAGTTATTTCCACACACAGTACAGCATATGATTTAAGTCCCGCTAATATGGTCACCTTGCTATTCAGGTCACTTGTGTCTAGCCCCAAGGGTGACCTTAATAGTGAGGGTCCACTGTATAGAGAAGTCTTTCTTTTAAGATAAGTTTATCTCAGTGAAAATATTCATCAACTTGGAAGAACAATGTAAAACAACTTTCTTTACGACAGCTGATGAAGACTGCCGATTGCAGTTGAAACATCGAATGAGCTGGTATCAGAAAGAAATTTGTGTAATCACTTTGGATCACATTTTATATGTGAAAAATAGTAGAAACTAAAATGCCTATATATACTCAAACGTAAGGCTATAATCAGTTTTGCAAGTTATCTGTACAAATGATCAAAGCCAAATCGTTAGATGTCTTTGTCTCTCTCCTCCCTCTCTCACTCTCTCTCTCTCTCTCTCTCTCTCTCTCTCTCTCTCTCTCTCTCTCTCTCTCTCACTCTCTCTCTCTTCCTCTCCTACACTTTGCACATATTACACTATTCACACTACAGATTTATGAACATCAGCGAACCTGATTCATAACAGGCATCCACTGATGATAGCCCTGGTTTTAGGACGACATCGTTCAAAGTATCTATACATCTTTATTATGATTGCCATGGATAAAGATCATGGTCTCTGTAATGTTATACAGGTCTACATTATGCCACCAAACTACCACTACACATACCCCTGTTTTGTCACAGATAAATCTACATCAACTAGAAGCGATATCTGATTTTGGCAGTATCGGTTAACCTACAATTAAGGTAAACTGTTGAGTGCAACACATGGTATTTGGTACATAGAGTTTATTATTGTATCATTGAATGTCTTGGAAGTGAAGTAAAGTAGAACCGACAGGTGGATCTGATCTCAAAGGAAATAACACAGAGGTTTTAGTAGCGAAGGACAAACCGACAGAAGGGTGGACTGACAAAAGGAGATACTGGTAGAAGGATGGATGGACTGACAGAAGGATGGCTGGACTGACAGAAGGACAAACTGCCAGAAGGATGGACTAACAAAAGGAGATACTGATAGAAGAATGGATGGGTGGACTGACAGAAGGACAAACCAACAGAAGAATGGATTGACAAAAGGAGAGACTGATAGAAGGATGGATGGATGGATGGATGGATGGATGGATGGATGGATGGATGGACTGACAGAAGGGCAAACCAACAGAAGGATGGACTAACAAAAGGAGATACTGATAGAAGGATGGATGGATGGACTGACAGAAGGACAAACTGACAGAAGGATGGACTGACAAAAGGAGATACTGATAGAAGGATGGATGGATGGATGGGCTGACAGAAGGACAAACTGACAGAAGGATGGACTAACAAATGGAGATACTGATAGAAGGATGGATGGATGAACTGACAGAAGGACAAACTGACAGAAGGAGGGATTACAGGAGATACTGATAGGATGGATGGATGGACTGACAGAAGAACAAACCGACAGAAGGATGGACTGACAAAAGGAGAGACTGATAGAAGGATAGACTGACAAAAGGAGACTGATATAAGGATGAATGGATGGACTGACAGAAGGACAAACCGAGAGAAGGATGGATTGACAAAAGGGGAGACTGATAGAAGGATGGATGGATGAACTGACAGAAGGACAAACTGACAGGAGGGATTACAGGATATACTGATAGGATGGATGGATGGATGGACTGGCAAAACGAGATACTGACAGAAAGATTGACTGACAAAAGGATGGATGGACTGACAGAAGGATGGACTGACTGACTGACTGAAGGATGGATGAACTGACAGAAAGATGGACTGACAGATGAACGGACTGACAAAAGGATGCACTGACACAAGGACAGATGGACTGACAGAAGTACAGATTGACAGCAGGACAGATGGACTGATGAATGAATGGGTGGAATAATGATCAGATTCCTGCTGAATTGTCTTAGCACAATCAGATCCAACAATGTACTACTTTTGTTGCCTCATTCACATATAAACACTTCCCAACTGCCTAAACAAAATTGTTGACAACCAGTGCTAAGAAATATTAAAACTGACATGTCCATACTAGGAGTCAGTCACTGGGATACATACATTACAGGGCCAAGGGCCTACTGCCAATTAAACACCCCTATCACTAACACATGCTCTCAACTCCTTGATTTATGCCGGCTTTTCCAAGTCTCAACACAAACCAGCTTGTGAATGCATTAAAATGCCAGCACATTGTATCAGAGAGGCATTAACAAAGTGATTTTCTTTGCTCATTCCCCAAGTTCCACTCTCTGTCCCTGGCTAGTGATCGAGCTGATAATATTTATACACAGGTACGGACTCTCCGACTCCATCTAGTTCAATAGAATAAAACCTTGGGTAATGGAATTGTGACCCAAGCACAGAATCCCCCCCACATTAGTTTGCCTACTTAACAGGGAGTCCATTTAACACCCCACACATACATGTGCATGCACAGTCATACCGACTGGTGAGTGATTGTTTTGAAGTTTGCAAGCTTAGGCTATGTTTTAGGTTCAATGTAGTCAGAAGCAGAATGAGATGTGTGAAGAATGAGCGAGGACAGACCATCACAAAGAGCATGGAGAGTAGAAGACTAGGGGGTGGCAGAAGACTAGGGGGTGGCAGAAGACTAGGGGGTGGCAGGAGACTAGAGGGTGGCAGAAGACCAGGGGTGGCAGAAGACTAGGGGGTGGCAGAAGACTAGGGGGTGGCAGGAGACTAGAGGGTGGCAGAAGACTAGGGGGTGGCAGAAGACTAGGGAGTGGCAGTAGACTAGGGGGTGGCAGAAGACTAGGGAGTGGCAGTAGACTAGGGGATGGCAGAAGACTAGGGGATGGCAGAAGACTAGAGGGTGGCAGAAGACTAGGGGGTGGAGGAAGACTATGGGGTGGCAGAAGACTAGGGGGTGGATGAAGACTAAGGGGGCAGAAGAGTAGAGGGTGACAGAAGACTAGAGGGTGGCAGAAGACTAGGGGGTGGCACTTGAAGACTAGGGTCTGGCAGAAGACTAGAGAGTGGCAGGAGACTAGGGGGTGGCAGAAGACTAGGGGATGGCAGAAGACAAGGGGGTGGCAGAAGACTAGGGGGTGGCAGAAGATTAGAGGGTGGCAGAAGACCAGAGGGTGGCAGAAGACTAGAGGGTAGCAGAAGACTAGGGGGTGGCAGAAGACTAGGCGGTGGCAGAAGACTAGAGGGTGGCAGAAGATTAGAGGGTGGCAGAAGACTACGGGATGGCAGAAAACTAGGGGGTGGCAGAAGATTAGGGGGTGGCAGAAGATTAGAGGGTGGCAGAAGACAAAGAAGAAGACCAACAGCTTGAAACCGGACCTCGGGAGGGTAGGTGTGAAAAGTCAAGAATGGAAGATCATTGCGAAGGACAGAGTGAGATGGACTGAGGGAGATGGAGAGTGTTAACAAGCAAAGTGGAAGAATCTACCAATTAAGTGACACAACCCCACCCCACAAGTGAGCAAGGGGAGGAAGAAGTAACCCTGCAAATCCAAGAAATGACCACACACAGTCACCCGATTCCTGATTGTGGTATCACTGGCTCCCACCGCTCACCCATGTCACTTGGTGAAATAAGTTTTGTTGAACACCCAGTAGATTAGTTTCTGAAACACATTAGTAAATAGATCCCTGGAAACTAGTAACCACTGGTTACTGGAAAACCACAATATGTCCATCATGGTAAGACCACAACAACTATCAAGTTCTAGATGTAACACTGGCACAGAGTTCAAAACAGATGTTGGTCACAAACTAAAACCTATACCTTTTTAATACTGCCTATCCTCCTGTGCCTTGTAAACAATGTCATCCGTCCATCTGTTGATGACTTGTGCATTGTACGCTGATCACAGATACATTCCACGGTCTACAGCTGCTGCCAAGAAACTCCACCTTTGTATCTTGTTCATTGTAACTACCTGGTAATCCATTTCCAACAAAACCAACTGGCATGTTGGCAATTTATAAAACGATACACTGCAAATATGTACAACTCACCTATACTATGCCAGGCACCTCCAGACAGAAGTTGAAGAAGACATTACAAGACTGCAATATCATCACAGAATCAAGATTTCACTATATGAACACAGTACTACAAGTGTGCAATATGCACTGGGGATTGATTCTGCTGTCTTTGGACAATGGTTTAGGGAAGCCAGCTGGAACTTGTAGAGGGGCAGGACCTGTCAAGTAGCATCTACCTAGCGGTCTGACAGTTTACACAGTTATCAGGAGCTATGTTTACTGTACCCTTGGGTGGCTTATGGTACCCTGCTATTTATCAGAAGGCTTCTGGTCTCTTCCACATGTCAGATCTTCTTGCTGTCTGTTTGCCCACTTGTTAAAGTTGTGCAGCAGCTACTGAGTTCATTGTGAGTTGGGTGGAAATATAGCTGCAGAAAAAGTGCAGAAATATAACCAGTTTTGGCTAGGAGAGTCACAGGAAATAAAGTTAAATTAATTTATTTGAAGACTAATATGTATTCAATACAGAGAAATGAAAAAGTTTGCTGCTAATTCAGCAAAACACATTTGATGATTTAGACCTAGCAAGTAATAACTGTGAGACCTAGTCTGGCACTACTAACACTCTAATAACCCCTAATAAATCAACACCCATGGTAAATATTTATTTACACCAAATCAGCCAAGTGACATGACTTAACACAGGTTCTATGATGTAACACAGGCTCAATCCTGGTGGGTAACCTTATCACCTTAGGCCTTTCAAGAACACAATAAGGGGGGCGTGTGGGGGCCCTCCAAGATTTTTGTCCTCCAGGATTTACAAGTACAAAATCTCTAGTGTAGATGGGAGATCTTTTCTCAAGGGAAATTAAGTATCAATCACAAAGCACCAGGTCCACATGTCTTTTTATTCATTTCATTTCTTTCCTGTCTCTCCTACACCACCCAAACTCTTCATCTCTCCCTCTCATTTTTAAGAAGGTGCCTTCCAAAGCAATCTGGTCTCCATTGATTTTCACAGATATATATAATAAATATACTAGTCAAACCTTGCATTATGGACACCTTGGAAATACAACCACTTCACAATTAAGGTTACCCTAGAACAGCAAAAACTATAAACTTCTAAAAACTTCTATAAAATAGTATAAATTAGACCTGTTAATAGTCACTTCTTTATTTAGGTCAGCTTTGCCCAGTCCTTAATAGTAGGATTCTATTGTGATTAGAAAACATGAGTGAGTCAAACTGATAAAACTCTGAGTTTAACACTTCAATCTAGTAAACCTAAATGTATCAGGATGACATTTATACTAGTTAGGAAACAGTTTGCATTATGCATGTACTTGTGTATCTTGGTGTGAATTTGGTAAGAGTAGGTGCAAGTAGAGACACGTTGAGGAACTCTAGTTGGAGAGAGCGTAACTGTATCCCTATAGAGCCACACCCATTTGTCTGGGACAGACTACCAACACATGTATAAGTTGACATGGATGTTAACAAACCATGAATAATGTCTCCGTGTGACACTGTCAACTCTGAAGGGACACTCTAAAGTTTCTAACTTGGTTTCAGCATAAAAAATATTATATAAGTATTAAAGATCTGCTTTCTCATTTTCTATAATAAATTCTGATTACCATGGTAAACTATTAAATCATGTTTGTATTGTCTTGTAATTTATTGTGGAAATAGATTCATTGTTTGTGATCATCGACACACACACACACACACACACACACACACACACACACACACACACACACACACACACACACACACACACACACACACACACACACACACACACACACAGATGCATGCACGCACATATGCAGTCTGACTTTACCGCTTGCTGTAGTGTAGTAGTCAGAACACGCGACACTCAATGTAGAGAACTTGGGTTCCAATCTTCTTCAGTCATTCTGAAGCTTCATCAAATTTGTTATCTAAGTTCACTGTAGACAGTGTATTATATATGAACGTAGTCTTTGCACTGCAATTACAGCATTGCTGAATGCTTTCCAGAGATGTTGCAATTGTGTTTGAATTATTAACTAGTCTGCCAAGGTGTAAAGCTTAAACCTCTCTGAGCAATCCTACTGCCTGGATTCTGTGCTATATAAGAACTTACCTTTTACATCTTGTAGTAATCACCCACCTGCAGGAAGGGATAAGGTGGTGACAACCATTGCTGGGAAGTACTGACAGATACAGATTAACAACTCACTGATCCAGCACTGGAGTAACTCACTTGTGCAGGGAAGGTATAGACCTTAGATAATAGACCTTGATAACCACACAGCCCTTGGCTAGTAATTTATCCATGTGTTGTGTAGTCAACTCACAGGCTAAGTAGCTGTAAAGAGATGCATGTGATGAAGAGAAGCGGAGCATGCATCCTCAATTAACCACTGTTATTTAGTGCTACTAAAAATGGGGGTTTATGTATTGTGTCCTGTGGACAATGTTAGAACAAAATGTGAGAACAGAAAAACAAAGAACAAACTAGAATCCTATTAGACCAACACATCAAGCATACTAGATGCCACGAATGTAAACATGATATATATATATATATATATATGGATTCTACAAATCAGACATTCCTGAAACGTGTTTGGAAGCTGTTTCTTCCCAACCACTACAAGAATGGAATTCTCAACATTCAAGCACTATTTCATGTAAATTACTTAATTCATTCCAGAGCAGTCTCGCTCAACCTCCAAGAAAAACGAGCCACAATGTGCACTGATGTGATCCAACTGTCAATATGATATTTTGTCAGTTACATATAAAGTAAGGTAAATTATATATACCGCAGTATCCAGTCCTTAGGACTGTTCAATAAACTTTAGACTTTACTGTTAAATCTAACACCTTGTCTACTTCTGCTGGAAGCATTCAGTCAGGCTGCAATTAGTGCACAATTAGTATTCCTACCCAAACACTGTCTGTAGCCAGGTATTTATTGATACATGTTTGAACGGGTGCAGTGTGGAGTAAAAAAACTTGCCTAAGGTTCGAGATGGCGGCAAGAGGATTCAAACCTGGAACATCTCAATTGAGAATCCAATTCTCTAATCACTATATATAATGTTTCTCCCCCAAAATACATAACAGCTCACTGCTGATACGGAAAAAAATCTGGCTAAACGTGGAGGACAGTGGAGCTGTTTTGTGATGATTCCATCCCTGAAATCCTTGGATTAATTAGGCAAAAATATAGCATATAAGGAAAAATTACTAATAATACCGCTGTACAAAGCAATAGTGAGGCCTCATTTAGAATACTGTATACAAGCTTGGAGGCCTTATCGCAGGAAGGATATAGATATGCTAGAAAGAGTACAGAGGAGAGCGACTAAAATGATACCAAAACTGAGGGATCTTAGATATGAAATTAGCTTAAAAGAATGTGGTTTAACAATACTAGAGACTAGGAGATTGAGAGGAGATCAGATAGAAGTGTTTAAAATAATGAATGGTTATGAAAATATTGATAGAAATATATCTTTTTCAGTTAAGAAAGATAGAAGGACTAGAGGACATGAAGTTACATTAGTAAAGGAGCAGTGTAGATTAGATATAAGAAAGTTCTAATTTTCACAAAGGACTGTAAATGAATGGAACAGATTATCTGCTGATTGTGTGGGTGCTAGTAGCATATGTTTAAAAATAAAATCGACACATACCTCACAAGGGTGGGATACACATAGATAAAAGGGTTGGACTCTCGATAAGCTAAAGGGCTTCCTTGTCCACCTGCCACCTAGAGTTAATTCTCTGGGTGGCAATCTTGTTAAATCTTGTTAAATCTATTAACACTTCTCAGACTGTCTATGGGAGTTGTGAAACACAGTAAATTATGTCAGATGAAACAAGCAAGTCTAATAAGCAAGTACTTATTATAGAAGATCAGATTTGACAAATATATAAACACAGTTCTTCTCCGTAGTTGGCAGAAACCATAATATGACAGAGATGGTTAATATCACATTGAGTTAACATTTCCAAGAAAGCAACTAAATATTTGTTTGTTGCCAAGAAAATCCTGTCTTACCCACGTTTGTTTCCTACAGTCACACTAGATGACACACGACACACACAGAAATTAGAGACCGCTGATCCCCGTCTTAGGTGTTCATATCAATTTAAGTTTCAATGGGACAATCCACAGCTGTTATTAATAAGCATCAGTTGTGACACTTTACACCAGAAACAGAGACCAAAATTAATAGGCAGAAAGTGCATAATTAAACACGTCTGCATTACTGCCGTGACGTAACCAGATCACATGGGAGTGGCAGGTTTTTTAGAAGTCGCTAAACCCGAAGAATGGCCCTCATAGACACCACAAAACACATATATGTGTCGACACTGCAAAACACAAATATGTGTCGCCTGGATGTAAGGAAAGAACAGCTGGCATAACACATAAGGCTGATGTATCCAGGACATCTCCCCTTCCAGCCAAAAAACCCTCATACATAACCCCATCTGGACAACCCTCCTCTCCCCCCACCCACTTAAACACATAATTAGACTTAGTATGACAGCCAAGCACTGAGGTATTGTATAAGGTGGAAATAAACTATTATAATTGTTTTAAATATCATTGTTTTTTAATTGAGGGACTTCATGTATACTTATCAGTAGACCACTTCCCACAAATATATCGGGTGGTTTAGCTAATTTAAAATTAGTGGATTCCTCTATAAACTGTTGAGGAATTTGGATTGAGGCATAAAGTTACATCATTAATCATGTGTCTATACACTAGACTCTAGATAGTGTGTTCTATTTGTGTATGTGGAATGAGGGTGTTTTCTATGACAAGTTTTGACTTTGATTTTTGTCTGTGGTTTTGTCCAAGACGGTTATTTGCCTGAGGGTATCGATGTGATTACCAAGGCTGGGTGAGTCTGGGGGTGAAATCCATGAATCCATTGTATGTAAATTGAGAGTGACATAACACTCAAAATGTATTCAAGTGAACCTGATTATGTGAGTGGGTGTCCAATTTACCAAGTCAGACACAATAAGCATCCCGGCATGACTGAGTTAATGCACACTCATGATCGCTAATCACCCGGAGCCTGGAAGTACATTAAACAACATCACACAATTCGACTTTTTACAACCCTCTGCTTCATTCCTAATATTCTAGCATATCATTACATCGTATCAAGCTTCAGCAGCCAGCAAAAAAAACCTGTAATGTGTCAAACCAGTACTTCTGGTTTGCATCAATGGTCACCTCTGTTGGGACAAAGCCAAGCCAGTAATCACCCCCATACAAGACACCCAATCTGGGGTCACACCCGTCAGGGATACATTCTTCCCTTCCCAGGCCATCTCAAGCCCATATACACCCACTTGGGATGATGAGACGACAGCTAGGGAATTGGACAAACCAAAAGGGTCGTCCCAGTTCTGACATGAGACAGGTTAGGGGTATTGATAAACACTGGGGACTGGTTTACAGTAGCTCCCAACCTAGTGTGGTGATCCAGGGAGACTGGGTAACTTAATAGGGTGTTTGGGAGGTAAAAAAAACCTGCTCAGTAGATCACAAGGATGGATTTGCAGCATTCTGGAAAGTTTGTGAACATTTTTTGTTGGTGGAGAATCCAGTGGAGGTTTACCGAGATGAGAATTTATTGGAAGCATAAGGGCTCAGCACTCTGTTAGTTTTCCCATTGGCAACCAAGTTAACATTTTGTCTGATTATAAGAAAACGTGACCTACAAAGTTTCTTAAACTTCTCACCTGCTGTTATTATCATCTCATTGACATGCTGGTTGAGTTTAGTCAAAATCTAATACTTCTAGCTTTCGTAAAAAGCCTGTATGTGTGACACCCATCAATATTTACGAATGGATGCAGGCAGTAATCTGGCCAAAGAGTCAACTAGCCAAACTGCTGCCAAATACCCTTCCACTTAGTAAAATCAGCTACAAATATACCATTTTATTGTCAACAGATTCTACAATCACACTGGGAAATCTGACTGCTCAAATGCACTTATGTCAGAGCAGGTGAATTTATTTAAAAAATATTTTTGTTAAATACATTGCACTTTTTTCCGTCTGTAACGAAGCAGGAAGTCTAACTGTGTCATAACCCCATAAACTGGATGGACATTAGATGGACAACACTGGACAGTGTGTTACCACTTGAGTCTAACGTAGCTGGTGGTGTTTATAAATAAGGCCCTCCAGAAAATACTCCATTGCAAGCAGCCACCCACTTGTGTGTGTAGAGTTAGTAGTCAAAGTATACATAAATAATCTTCCTCCAGGACACAATGGAACCTCACTATTAAGGTCACACTTGGGACTGGTACTAAGTGACCTGAATGGAGAGGTGACCATATTAGTGGGACAAATTTCTTACACTTTACTGTTAGTCTAAACAATTTGTGACTTTCCTAAGGTGACTTAACTGTGAGCTTAATTGTGAGGTGGCTATATTGCCTTAATGTGAAGTTCGATTGTAGTTCGTTTCATAAACAGAAACTGTTAGTGTTACCTTTTCATGTGCCCCTATCAACAGCCTTCTCCCCCCACCTTTCTGATATCATTCTTAAAGCAGTCCTCCCATCTTAAATGTGGTATGCCCCTTTCCTGCAACCACAGAACCTCTCGTCTGTTTGCTAGTTCAAGTTAACCTTTCTATATGTTGTGTTTTCTGTTATTTAAGTTTGAGATTTTGTGTATGCATGCGCGCGTGTTTTCAAATATTACAGAGAAGAGAACAAACGAGGAACAAAAGAAAGCATTTTGCTTGTTAAAGTCACGCAGCAGTTTTTTCTAGCAGCAAGCTTGTTATATGTGCAGCAAGCAGGTATTTGATGGAGGAAGAGGCTGTGAGGATATTATGTGGAATGTCTGGTGTTAGTTTACGTCACACCGGCATGCCACAAGATGCTGTGTGTAGGTCTCATAACCTTGTTCATGCGTAACCCCTCAAGGCGTACATGATTCATACATTACACAAAGGACAACCCCATTTCCCTGATATAACCATGCAACCAAATAGCATGCTTGGAGGTTATCATATTATCACAAGACAAATGTGTTGATGAGTTTTATACTACGTTGTGCAAAGGTATAAGAAAACTGTTTAATCTACCAGTTTGCACTCACTGTAATATGGTGCCAGTTTTAGTAGATTGTTTACCAATTCAAAGTCAGATTATGTATCGAAAGGTATGATCTATACAGAGTTGCATAAAATGCAATAACATCCGTTTTAAAATGCTATGTCTAAAAGCTTCAATTACATCTTGTTCTAACTCAAACCTATTGCCCTAACGTTCTGTAGTATGAAGTCCAACCAGTTTGATGAGGATTCAATATGTAATATATAGCTTAACTCACATCAATCAAAATTGGAAAATAAGCATATTTAGCTTCCATGATACTATCGCATTAGTATCGCGAGTCATGATACTATCACAATAGTATTGCAATAGTAATTACAGCTATGGAGATAGTAAACTATCCCCAATAGTCATCACTAGTGTCATGAGTTGTCCCTGCACTGTCACTGAGTGAACTCACAGGTTTTGGCTTAAGTCCAACAAATCAAAGGGTGACAAGAAAATCAGTCATGTTTGTTATTACCCCACACACTGTCAGCACCAGTCTCAGATGCCTGTCAACAGGTTACCCTAATCCAGACAGATTCACATGCCCTGCAGTCAAGTTGGGCAACCATGTACCATGGGTCGAAGCATTTCGTGTAAACCTGGATCAGAACTGGTGTGTATTTTGTCAAAGCACAGTGTTACCCTGGATGACTCTGTCATTCATCTTCGGGTCGTAAAAGTAACATGGGATTCCTGTCTACATCTTCTGGATGTTGGTGCCCCACAAATTACCATGGGTGCTTGGAACCTATTTAAATGTCAGTACTTACTCGATCAAGAAAGATACAAGTGACAGTATGTGTTCTTATCAAATAAATACACTTCACTGATTTACAGCATTCTGTTTATAAATTGAAAACAATATTGTGCTATGTGCCAGGACATTCAGAAGGAACAATGTATCATTCACAGTAAGTAAATATGACACGTGTTGTGTCTAGCTGGATGGCTCTGTAGTAATAATGTGGTCATATACACCACTCATTGAAATGACTCCATTATTAGAGTGTTTTGGCAGCAGCTAATGCAGTACCCCCATGTGTTTCTCTAGATCAAGGTGATTGGCTCTCTGAGTCCATGACAGGTTTTATCTATTTTCCTGTGTGGGATCTTTGATTTCCTCCAGCATAGACACCAAACAGAAGGGATCATTGGTTTATGGTGTCTCTTCCAAAAGACACAGGCAGAGTGGGGCGAACAAAACTGCCCAAGTTTTGAAACAGCGGTAGTTAGCAAGATCTGAACCACCTCTCGATCGACAGTGCAGGGCTCTACCGTCGTGCCCCAATGTATTAACCCCACTACCTCCCATCTTGGCAGCACTAAGAAGAGTTAACATCCCTGTCCTGTGTCCCGCAGCCACCCAGGCTGCACATCCCCTGTCAACTGTCTTTCCTGCAGCTATCCTGGGTGACAGGTGACAGCAACATCCACAAACATGTCAGCTCATCTTCCTGCCTCCTGGAGCCTTCCTATCTGTTCCCCTCATTTCCCATCAGGCTGTCAGGGTTCTTTCTATTCATCATCCCATGACCCTATTTCACCTAGTTCCCTGACATTTCCTGGTTATAGTGTAATGCTTCCACGAACTATGCATACAGAAATAATCTTATATCTCTCTCCTAAGTTAGTCTGATGGCCTTCATGACATCCCGTCCAACATGGTATGAACACCGTTGATCTCGCACCTCCAGCCCACTTAATCTGACTAAATAAATGGATTGGTGATTTTAATTACAGGTATTACTTGATTGACATCTACATTTACAGGAGAAGTGACGTTTGAATACATTGGAATCTCACTATTGAGATCACCTTTGGGACTGGACAAAGTGAGCTGAATCGAGAGGTGACCATATTAGCAAAGACTAATATTCAATTCTTTACTGTATGTGGAAATAATTTGGGACTATTCTATGGTGACCTTAATTGCAAGGTGACTGTTTTACCAATGTGGCCATAAAGCGAGGTTCCACTGTGTATTGCAAAGCTTTTTTGAACTTTATTTTGGTTATACTGGCTTCTTTTTTGCAACGTGTTTTCAACATTTGGTAATCATACATATTTCACTAAAACTTCACTTTTATATGATCAAAACGATCATCCATCACAATACTGTCATCAATTAATCAACTGGAAACATAACCAATCCATGTGAACAACACCAATTCGCACCTACACATCAGACAATGTCTTACCTGTTTACTTAACTTCTTCTGACACTAGTTTTTTTAACTGCACCATATCCCCCTCGTGGTTATTCAGGGGTTATGATGGGCAATAACCCACAAATACCATATAATACCCACACAGGCCAATGGAAGAGCCCAACTAGCAGGACAGAATGCAAATAAAAACATCAACGGTGCCGTAAACTTCCTGAGGCTGCTTGCCATGTAGCAGTAACACTACCTGTTGCACCTGATGTCGTTCCTGACCATATCATGCTAGGAATGTCCATCTGAGATGCCGCGAAGTCATAACATCTCTAAGACCACGGTGATAGTCCACTGATCCAATCCACCACATAAATCGTAAACCGTCTATTTCTACCTATTACTACCATAGTATTAATTAGTGCCTTCAAACAATCACCACAAATGGTTGTTGACAGCGTGTACATCTACAGTGACTATTATTATTAGGCCTGACACATGAACAGTTCAAAATCAGATACCAGGCATGGTCGAAATTGAGGGGTATCAAGTTCAGGAATGTTCTTTCAGAGAAACAAGACCACATTTTGTAACACACGGAGGAATTGCCATGATGGCCACAAATGACTAGTGACTGTGGGGTGTTCTCACCTATATTTTGCCAAGCATAACGTGTCCAAACAGATAATAGCTCCATAACACAGCTAATTCTCAATTCATCAGTCTATTTTTACTTCCACTTCTGCAGACAGGATCATAAATCTACCAGGGATGGGTAGACAGTACTAGAAAAGTGGCAAACTCTCCTGTAGGAAACATCCCAGCTACCCTTGAATCATTTAGCCACTTTTAGTTTTATTACGTAACTGGAATCAAACTATCAAAATAATTATTACACAATAACACAATAATAGAGGTGAGATTTTGTAAGGTGGGTATCCACATAACAATACAATGTGCTGTTCTGATATATTAGCACATCAATTTAATTGGTGATAGGGAAATTATTGTTATAATAATTACAAATACAGCTGTACTAACAAAATGTACATAATTTAATTATTTGTGTTGTATTAAATGTATGACAAAAGAATAAATGTATTTTTCTCATCTATTATAGAATTTGTTATATCTATGGTAAATACATACGATTGTAAGACCCCAAGATCGGATCTATTGGTCCCCCTGGGAGATTAAAGACAACATTGCCCCAGGGGGTGGATCTGTGGAGAAGTCCAACAGGTGTTCCTGTCTTCAAGGAATCTCTCCTACAGAGCAACACATGATCACCAAGCAAGCACAGCCCTGGAAATAGAGCAAGTCAACTGTTTAGTGCAGTCCATATCAAGAAGTTCCAGGCAGTCACTGTGGAGAGTGTGGGCAATAGTGACTCAGTAGGTACGACTACAAATGACTCGGCTCAATATTCCTGTTGCTGGAAAACTACAGTTTGTTCAGTTCATGAGCCAATATAGGCATAGCTTTATCTAGAGACCTGTCCACCCGTCATTTGGACAGGTCAAGTTTGTTCTTAGACTGGTTGAAATTTGAATGAGGAGCAAACACAGCTTATTTGATTGTGTCCCTTAAGGGGGCTCTATACTTCTGAAAGTATAGAGCCCCCTTAATCAGTGCGTCACTGTGTGCGTGCATGATAGAGAGAAAGGGGGAGAATGTAGTAGATTTGAAGTTTTTTATTTTGTTCTTGCAAAAATCTGCAAAACAAATCATCAATGTTTTATCAATTTGTTTCAAAGGGCTCCGTGACTTATTGCCCTTGCCTGCCAAGAAAGTCCAGAGCTTGACCAATGCAGAAAGATATAAAGAGTACAGTCTTTGAAAAATAATCCAGCATGTCATAGGGCCGAGCGATTGAAAGATATGGAGCCATGTAGAAAGCATTATCATCACCCCCGCACAGAAGAGGAATTGCAGATCCGACTGGAAAAAAGACACAACTGGTAGTGAAACAAATTGATGGATTCGTATTAAATAAAGGGCTCAAATGACACTGGTTTGTCATTGACAAAACTAAACTGGCAAAAAATGGTTGTGATTGACCTTCATAGCTTCCATGCAAGTCGTCCGCACACTAAAAAGGCACACTTTTTGATTAATTCAACTGGCAAAAATTATTTCAGGATAAGGACTTGGAGTCATGGAAAGTTGACCTTGATATTTATAGATTTTGGGGTCACCCATGGTTAATACTGCCATAGACCACTGTTTATTTTTGAGCCCCGTTGATGAGTTGCCAGGGCTTTGCCGTAAATGCCCCATGGATTCTAGGCCTGCAGTTGTACACTGTGTGGGTAGAAAAACAGAAACCAACCCAGACTGTCACAGTGGGATAGGATGGGGAATCAATCAACTACTGGGGAGTTTACTGTATATGACCTGTTTTTTCCACATGTTTAAGTACACAAAGGCCAGGCACAACTACACGCAAATACAACAGTTCATCGTCTTACATTGCCATATATATATTTTTGTTTACAAGTGTGGGTTTGCTCAATTTTTATCTAATTAAAATGTCTTAATTTTCTAAAGCATTCCATCTCAAAGCACACCTAAATAATTAATATTTTTGTCCTTGTGGGGTGCGGTGACTAGAGCCTCGGACTCTTAATCAAGACATTCCTTGTTCGAATCCTGTGCTGCCATTTTGAATCTTGGGCAAGTTCATTCACTCTACATTCCTCAAGTTCACTTAGCTGTATGAGTACCTGACTATAAAGTTAATTGTCACGTGTTAACTGCAGAGTGGCTGAATGCTTCCCGGAGAAGTCATGGAGTAAAATGTGAAGCATTTTTAGTAGTCCTAAGGACTGGGTACTGACTGCGCTATATAAGAACTTACCTTTGTTAGCCTTTAACTTTTCTACTTTTTATTCACAAAGTCACCTACAGGAAAACATAGACAAAATAAAAGAACACTTAACATACTGTAGCAGTCTCTGACACTCCTAAGATGGAGACAGTGGGTGCAAGTTATTTGTGGTATGCGGTCAATTACCAGAACAAATAAATCAGACATCTTGTATACAACTTGTATTGTCTGGCTGTGATCACTCTCCAACGTTGGAGGTTACTAAGTTGACACTGCAGTAAATGTTTCTGGAGTCCATGTAAAGAAAAAACAAATAAAACAAACAAACTAAGCCAGGGTCTTGGGAAATTATTTAATCGATGTCTGTTTATGCTTTGGTTCAAAAGTTCATTTCTAAGTTATGGTGGAATGCTAATGTTCTACAGTACAAGAGGGAAATACGATTTATATTAATTAGCTGAAACCTAAAAAATATTGTAATGGAAGTTATATAATTTTTATAATGGTTTTACTGTTTTATTGAGGGGATGATTAACTGGGGTTATATATTTCTAGGCAATTACAATATCTATATTTCAACTAAAAATTAGCGGGAGATGGAAGGTTGGCCCAAAAGTAGGTTAGAGGTAGACTCTCAAAATGGTGAAAGGTTGGGACCCTAAACAGGTGGCCAATGTGAGGTTGAGACCCCTACCACGCCCCTCACAAAAAGATTAAATCACCAGAGTGTTTCACAGAGAATGTCATCTGTGAGAGTCTGAATCTTGACAGTTCTGTTACTCAGAGTCTCGGGAAAACACGACTGACAGACACTGACAGACGAAGACACCTGTTTGGACCATGACACACTTGGAACACTGCCATGACAGTGACAGATTGGCATAAATTGGTGACACAGACTAACAGAGAGTACCACTCAGTTTGCATGATGATAATAATAACAGTTAGGTGACATACATGGGAACTTCAAAGAAATCAAACTTAGACCCAGACATCATGGGCAGATATGTGGGCTGGGTTGGCATCTCGTATTGCACCATCTGTTGCAAGAAATCTTCCCCTGATGATCTGCAACTTTCAGCAAGTTTTCTCTAGAACCGTTCTGACTCTCTTCACCGGAGTAAAAGTTGGAGCATACAGGAACTACAGCACCAAAGGTCTTCACTCAAACTACGCTATTCTATCCTACCTCCTGCCCACAAAAATACCACCAAACCATCACTTGTAATCCTGTACATAAGAAACTGTCATGGATATTACACAAAAGAATGCATACATGTACTGCATGTAATTGATATTTATGTCTCAGTATGCGTTAGACTAAACACTTCGCTGGGTTTATGACAACTTCGGTTTTAATCTGTCAGCATAAAACATTGTAAATGTTGGGGGAAACAGGATAAGGACAAGGTGGGTGGAGGGGTTGAAATGGTGGGTGGAGGGGTTGACAAGAAAGGGGAGTATGCACTGTCAGGGGAAATTACGGGAAACAAATGCGGAGGACGCACTTTTGTGGGGTGTGAGTTATTACCGAAACAGACATCCTGAGACTTTGTGGAAGTGCAGCACATCAGTAGTGACACCGACACCAGAATCTGTCATCTAGCCCCCACCCTCCAACCACCCCTTCTCATACACCCCTTGCCCATCTAGGTGGGTGCTGACAGTTTTACGCCTCATGCTCTACTCCCAGTCATTTTCGTTTAAAACCTTGTGTCTCACCACTTCATATCTACAGACAGAAACAGAATTTTAAGACCAGAGAAGAGAACTTTTTTCAAGATGCCCCATAATCTGTGGAAGATGTACCAAAGAGGGGAAATGGTAGAAAATATTGAACCCCCACTCCGCAGATGAGGCGTAGTGGTTAGAACACTGGGCTGTCAATCACGAGGATAGGAAACCCCTAATCCACAGACAAGAGAGGCGTAGTGGTTAGAACACTGGGCTGTCAATCAAGAGGACAGGGGGATGACGTTTGATTTCACCTGCTGTTTCAGCAATTTAATTCATCCCACTTTCCCTGTCTCTTTGAAGCGACATTACTAGCCCTTGGTATCTATTAAAACAGTTCAAGTAAAATATTCCACATGTGGGAGGGGTAAAATTATTTGTATTTGACTTGCTATCTCTACAGAATTGCACTTTGAAATAAACTCTAAGCGCAATATCCTAGTAGGAGTTTGCTAATTATCCAAATTCAGAACATTTATGGCCCATAAGAATGGTGGACCAAAATAAAGTCACAGGAACAAATCAGTCTTAGCTTGTCTTTAATTGTTATGATTAAAACTAGTTCTATCTGATAATATTTAGCATATCAATGCAAAATCTAAATTCAAAGATCTTTAAATATTTACAGTTGTGACTTTTTCCATCTATACTATGCAAAGTAGAAGACAAAATATCAACTTCCTGTCATAGACTTTAGTTGGTAATAAAATGTAAGGGCAAAATAGGGTGGCAACTGTGTAAGTCATCAATTCTTCAACTGACTCAGTCACTGCAGAGAAAAGTAGAAACAAAGTCAATGTCACCAACTGATCTATTACTCCCAGAAGCTCTCAAGATGGGGACACTGGCATAAGTGGTGTCAAGTGCGCCTGACTGGGTCACATGACAACAAGAACCCAATACCAGAAATATTTGTGGTACAAACATAACACAGGAATTTCAGGAGCAAAACAAAACACGTTTTCATCATAACAGAGCAGATAATTTAGTTCATGGAATTTCATTGAAACTGACCAGGAAATGTGTATTCATGTTAAAAAGTCAGATCAGACTGTTTACTTCACTTACTATATTTGCAAGTGATTTAATGAAGAAGGCAAACATCTGTTCTACCAAGTCAAAACTGTCATTGTTGTCACCGACTCCCAGCAAAACTACCCAGAATACTATTTCAGTTAATTGACTATGCAATGTTAGCATAATCATTTTGACAAAAAGCTCTAGTCATAACCCATTGGCACAAAGTATACTAGATCTTGAGGGGCAAAGTTTCCCACTTTGGTGATGGACCTTATAATTTTTTGATCATATATTTAATTTTTACTATACCATTTTGACTATTAATTTGCAATTTTATGTAAAACAAAATGCTTTTCAGCCTAAACTTGTTTGCAGAATGAATAAATATGTATACCTTACATCTGATGTCTTCCCATGTAAAACCCCTTACTCTCTTGCCCACGGCTTGAGGCTCATGGCAAGATCTACAGCCTCCATCACTTCTCAGAAATATGGCAGGTGGGTCATTCCCTGCGAATGCAACCAATGGGTGTGGCACTTGTCTTAATTTTTTTGAATTAATTAATAAGTATGGTGAAAGCCTTTGGTAAGATAAGCAAGAATCAGACATTTGAGTATTCTAGTTCCAGTACTTTGTTTTCGAGCTATGGCAGTTTGAAATTTGGGACATGGATATTTAGGGAAGGCTTCTTAAAAATAAATAACATTATTCAAAGCTCCCAAATTTCAAACTGCTATAGCTCGAAAACAACAGGAGCTAGAACACTAACATTTTTGGATTCTTGTTTATCTTACCAAAGACTTTCACCAAACTGATTCATTCAAAAATTTAAGAGATGAGTGCCACAAATTTCAGGAATTTTGATTGCATTCACATGGAATGGCCCAGGTGTCTGTTTTCATGCGATGTTACTTGACACCTATGTATCCCCAGTTCTATACCTTCCAATTAGTTAAACATCTTCTACTGGGTCCACATGTCTGCCCTGGTTCAAGCAAACACAAACTCCTTCCAGACAGGTCCTTCCATGGTCAGTTTGCCTTCCACAACAAGACTATCTCTTGCCCAGATGTGGGCAAACTTCCCTGGTCAGCTCACCCTAACAAAACACTTTGAAGTGTGTGCTGTCCAGACACCCCTGTAGTGCCTAGGGGTACTCTGACAGACTTGACACCTACTTTCTTCAGTGTTTAATCACCATTAACTTGTCAGATGAGTAAACAGAATCTGACCTAATTGGATGCCTTTGACCACTAAATCCATTCACCATCCCTTAACTTCTGATGGAATGGTACAGTTGTAAGAGTACACCCAAAGATCAAAGAAACTCAGTTCTCAATAAAGCTAGTAAAGAAAATAAGTTCATTTTTACATGGACCTATTTTTTTATATTAACTACAGGTTAGCATTACATTCATTCAATATTGTCATGAACAGGAAAGTAATTGTATAAATATAAAATATCTGCTTTCTCAAATAACAATTGGTAAACAACCGACAGACACTCAATTATATTCATCCACAAAACTTAATACTTTCTTACATCTCATCTGCATGGTGTCTTCATTAACAGTATGCTCTAGTTAGAATGTCTTTCTTAAGCAAGGGACAATATTCTATCAATATTCTCATAACCACTCAATATCTTTAGTAAAAACTTCTACTTAATCTCCCCACAATCTCCTTGTCTCTTATAAAAACATTTTGTAGACAAGTTGTATTGTCTAGCTATGATCACTCTCCAAGGTTGGGGGTTACAAAGATCACAATTTGACACGGCAATAAATGTTTCAGAGGTCCATAAAGAAAAAAACAAGTAAAACAAACAAACTATGCCAGGGTCTGGAGAAAGAACATTTAAAGGAATGTCTGTTTATGCTTGGGTTCAAAAGTTCTACTTTAATCCTGGCGGAATTCTAAATGTAAACAATTCACATGTAAACTAACCTAATACTGAAATGCCTCCCATTTCCTAACCTTGTTAATGTGATTTTATAATCTTTACTGTGAAGATACCTTTTTTGAAAATTTCTTAAATTATAAAGATCACCATTAGTACTTATAACTTTTATGTAGGTCCTACTAATCTACATTTCACCTTAGTTGAAAAATCATTCTGACATTTTTTTCCCAATATAAATACATGTTGTCTTTATGGCATACTGCATTGCATCCAATATTGCACTAACAGTACTAGTCTTCATGCATTAATTGCAGAGGTTCACCGTTGCAGCATTGCTAAACACTTTTCAGAGAAGTCGAGATGGAATTTGATTGAACAGTCCTGTCAGGAAGTAAAACATTCTAATTCGGAACAGTACAAAGGACTGGAAACTGTACTATATTATTATTACATAAGAACTTACCTTTACTTTTTATCTGTACTAACTGCCGTGTGCAGTCAAACATTACAAGTCTATTAAATCATGGCGCTGCTGAATTAGCTTTCCTAAACTACCATAAAACATCAACTTTTTCATAATTAGTGTCGCAGGTTTATTTATTATTAGAGGCTACCATCACCCATAACTGCTTACAGAATAAATTTCCGCAAATTCTATTAACTTCTAGCTGAATCACACATGTAAAAAAAACTCACGTGCTGAACATATGAATAGCTTAAATTTGCTTGTCTTCAAATATAAACCTCGGGAAGCTGAAGTTTCCAGTTCTCATCCATCATCAGCACAAAAGTTGGCAGACAGAAACCAATCCCATCCTTCCAAGAACTACATCAAATTACCCTTCAAAGTCATGCATGTGACATCTTTGATGCTCCTACCACTCCATACATACCCCTCATGGGGTGTGCTGTTAAGCCCCAGTCACAACACAGGCAATCACACACAGTGTGACCCCGATCCTGCAAATTATTACTTGCCTCTTGAACAGCCAAAAACTCCTCAGCAAATTTGTCTGCTCCAGCAAGCACTACTTGTGAAGTTAGTATCATGATACAATGGCTGATTCAGCAGACTCAAACACCTTGAAAGTGTTGATTCTGATCTGCCTGGCTTCTTGTAAGTAATTGCACTTGATAACACTGTGGTTACTCAGAATCAGGATGGACAGTGTTTACAGTGTTCAATCTGTGGCTCTGGATATGTCCACTCAATCACAGAACCTTCTTTGTCTCTGCTGGCCAAAACACCAAGGTTTGCTTATGTAGACCTGTTTGTGGGTGTTCTCAGTGGTGTCAACTGCTTTGATCCAAACAGTTTATGCCTGCTTGGGCAGTCCCTTGCCTTGGGGAAGATTTGTATTCCCTGCTGATCATGATAGGGCAACCTCCTGAATGTTGTTATCAGTTCATCCTGTTAATGTTGCAACAACTTTCTAGGTCTGTTGTATTTGTCAAACTTCAGGCTAATCTCAGATTAATTAGTTACCCCCATATCCTGAACCCATGACCCATATATCCCCAACAATGATGTTAACAATTCTGTTGTGCACTGTGCTGACAAAATATAGCATAAAAACACATACTTAAAAAAATCGGCTGGTTGTTTTTATACATTTTTTGCATTTTTGCAGGAATGCACTTCCTGAGTCAACATTTTGTCAACTTCCAAATGATGGCACTTGATATCCAGTAATGATAACACTCTCAGGACTTCTCCTGCAGGTTGTTGATATCGCTTAATGGTGACTATTTTCATGCCTGGAGGAGCACAGTCCCACACGGTGGCTGTTACCCACATCTGTACTGATGCAGTACAAACAGGAGCCTTCCACCTCAAAGAACAACCACTTCCGAGTATTATCGGTGTATTATTTCAGTGGATCATTTAAACAAGGCTGCACTTATCTCATTACACCATTCTGTCTCATATGATTATCCAGGGTCCTCCAGAAATGGAAAATTAGGAGACTAGTAATGAAGTCGAGGGACATGTAAGGGAAAGATAAAAGATTTTGAGCAGAAGGTCACAGGAAGTTAGGAAAAGTCACAAGAAATTGTCATAGTTGGTGGTAGGAAATGAAGCCACTGAATCAATTATGTTGTGGCAAATTGAGGTTTAACCATAAGAATACCATGTGCATGGGAGTCACAACATGGTGAATATTGGGGGGCTGAGGCTCACTAAAACCCTTAAACTGCACCCCCGTGGCTTACCAAAAACTCCAAATGCACCCGCCTTGAGGGATGATGAGGCTCACCAAAAACCTTCAACTGCACTCCCTTTACAAATCTAATATTGGGGACGGTAAACAAGTGCAAAAAACAAAAAGTGTTTAAGGTAAATGAAAAATTGTCTTAGACGGTAGACAAGATACATTTACACCTAAAATTAAACGATGATAAGATCTCTGTATTCACTGTTGTGTGGCGCAATGCCAAGTGAAGTTAATGATGTAAGTTACATGGTGTCTTTTAACTAAAATATGAGAATGTGATACCCTTCAGAAATCAAAATCCGCTTGACTGATGTATGCTAGTACCTCATCAGAATCCAACCAAAAGATCTTTAAAATGTTAAGAATGATCTGAGCACTCTGGACCTGAAATGGTGGACAGTGTAACTTACGTTATCCACCACTTTGTCCACAACCACAATTTTTTTCAAACAACAATAAACAAGCAGGATGTGTTTTTTGTGTATCTTCTTTCTTCGTGGGTTTAACCCATTAGACCCCCTGCGTCCGAAAGCGCCCGGGTGTTTTCTCTCCAGAGCACCTGAAAGCGTCCGGTAGAAATAAAGCCTCTGGCGGTGGCCCGTCTTGCGGATACTTAAGAGACTAATACTGGCTGATTCCTTGCTATTTCAGCAATGAATTGTGGGTATTTTCGACATGTGCTTACATTAAAAAAATGAGTTTTTCCCGATAGAAGTTCGCCACGTGTGGACCTTCAAAAATGGCGGCGCCTTGGACATCTACTAATGACGCAGTTTGCGCTATTATTTTGTTGGATGGGACATTTCAGACACTGAACTAATGCTAGGCACACACCAGCCGATTTTCGGCATACACCAACCGACTAGTCGGCGTAAAAACTGTCAGCCGACAGCAGTCGGTTGGTGTGTGCTGAATTTAAGCCCGACAGTCGGCTTTATAGTGCAACTAACGCCGATTCGAATGTTGAATCGGCGGTCGGCGTTAATCGGCAGTCGGCGTTAGATAAGGAGGTATCCGTTGACAAGTCGGCGCATATCCGATGACGAGTTGGCTGGTGTGTGCAGGTTTTTTGTCATAACACGACGGTCGGTGGTAACTTGGCCAATAAGAAATCATAGCGCGATCATGTGATACAAGTCATGGTTAAGCCCGGTGTCTTTTTTAGTTTTCAAACCATTTCGGGCCAGACACATGCCAATTTAATTGGCTGGGGTCTAATAGGTTAAGATACAGCACAAATGTTATCAATAGGAACTGTCCACAAAGAAGCTGGTTATGGAGCAAATATAGCGTAAGTAGGACACCAATTTGGCCCAGTATTGTGCGACTCCTCAACTGCAAATACTTTTGAATCAGTGATTTTGTTCATGTTACCAGAAATAGGCACACATTCTATCGGCAGGCATGTTATTAGAACTGTGTTGAACACTCAGCAGTCACCTGCGCCAGTTAAAGAAATCCTTTTTATTTTCAATACAAACAAATATGCTATGACACTATTAATGATGGAATAGCATACACTCCCAGTTGGCATTTATATGGTTTCTTTACTAACTGAATATCCATTACCTGAATCAACTGAAGCAGAAAACGAGCGGTAATTGTCTACTGCTGTAATTCATGTACTGTACACATGCAATGAAACCAATGATCATGGAATTCCTCACGTTTTAAGTCGTGTGATTATTTATTTAAATACATCTGGGTTAAAGTGCCAGTAGCAACTAAAAATAAGCCTGTTTTCTCTAATATGCCATTACCCATGCAATGCTGTAATTTTATGGCATTTATGTGGGGGTAGGATGTTAGTAGGCAGGTTTGGGGCTTCATGGCACCCCTGGAAGCCATAAAACTGCAGCCATAAAGGCTGACAAACAAACACTATACCTGTGGTTAAAAGGTCAAAATGCTGGACAGATGGTAGAAGTTAACAGAATGAAATGATTACAGTTGATGTGGAAAGATGAACACGGTTTAGTGAAGTGTCTGAATCAGAGGTATGTTAGACATGCGCGTAAGGATGGAGAGAAAAGAGGAGACAGCAGGCGCCATCCTCAGTGTATGAACATTATGCCAATGGACATTTTACACACACACTACGTCAATTATTCTGCTAAATGTATGTTTTCATTTAATCATGAATGTAGTAATCCGAGTGTCTTCATCAATGTTATGATGACAGTACCTGCCCATTGACTCTTTATGCAGCAACGCAATGATATTTTATGAACCATAACTATAATATGTACAGCTGTAGATTCTAGTAAGCAACTAACCAAGTGTTGAAGAGTGTTTACAATGCTCGGTAATTGTATCTGTAATAAAGATGATATACATTAACATAAATGAGGGAGATGCTGCTACTGGAATGATACTGATCAGATGTAATGTTGCAGGTATACAATACAGTGTAGTATTAGCACCCAAGTTAAAATAACTGGATATATCGCGGAAATGATGACCTTGCCAGCAGATCATGTCGCCTTGCCAGTTTGCCGAAAAGAAGGTTCTAACGCATGCTGCATTTTCCTTAAATGTGTGTATTCTGCACTATTTTACCATTGTTGTAGACACACTATCAGCCCTGGCAGGAATTTTAATGTAAGCCTCAATATCAAGGTTTGTCTGGTAAAGGTTTTTGTCTGTCTGAGTTACTAACTTATCGAAGTGGCAAGAAAGCTTTTAGTGAAAATATTTATGGAATTTCACTCAAACATTGGTCATAGAAATTGTGTTGTATTCTCATGTACTTGCAAGCTGTATGTGGTTATCTCTAAACTGGTTCCTGGGGTGTTTACAAAACATTTTAAAATGTCGTCTGCAATAACAAATGCAATTTATTTTATATAAAATAACATGCTGCAGTCCCCTTTTACAAGATGTCTGTAAAAGTTTAAAAGGCATATATTTATCAATATTCCTTTATGCTACTCATTATAAAAATCAACACAAATTATGCACCAAATCTTGATATTTCTCCAAGAGTGAACACTTCTTTTGTAATTTTTGACACTACTCATTGGTCATGTATAAATATGATATCAGCCATTGAATCAATACATTTATTCCGTTATGACTCATGTTGCGAGAAAATAATGAATTCATAGTAGTCTGTTTATACTGGCCATTAAGTTACATGCATTTCTTGATATTATAACGACTAGTAACAAATAACTATTCAGATTGAATAAATTTACACAGCTTGGACGGCCATTCTTATTTCAAACATTTGACCATCATGCTGGAACACCCCAATCGCATTTCTAAGAATTCAACAGCGACTGTTATTGATACAATCTGCATGTTTAAATAAGCTAAGTGGTCGTTCATTCACTTGGCACAGCTGAGAATTTTCAATGTATGCAAGCCTGGGTTTCTTCCAGATATACATGAATACATATTTATGTCAAGTCTACATTGTGTAGCATTTTTGATAAATGTTAAAGCCAGTACCAGAAAGTGAGCCAGGTTTCAATGAAAAGTTTTTGTCACAATTACCTCGTAAAACTGTCTGTTCCTCACACACAGCCTCCAGAGAAAAACTTACTGAGGTAGTCATAATTATCATACAATGATAAATTATACACAGTTTTGAAGCTCTTTCAATGCTGCATCTGATAAACCAAAAAACTAATGTGTCAAATGTGACTGCTAAATGATTTTGACGTCAGAAGACATAGAACACACACACACGCATGCAACACACATATTTAATAGGGCGCTAAGCATTTAATTGTCGATTGAAAAAAATCAAATAAACCCTAAAAGCGCTATTAAAACTAATCCGGTTGTGTTCATATTACAACAAACAATGAGTTCTTTCATATTTTCACCTGTCAAAAAAATTAATCTTAATCTGTCAATTATAAAAAAGTGCCGGTTTTCACCACTAGGAATAGCATTGTGGCTGGGAAACAAAATACAGAAACATGAGTCACTGGACTGCAGACAGAAGCCTTTAGTGTCAAATATCAACATCTCACCTACACAACACTAAACAGTATTAAGTTCTGAATTTGCCACCAAACAGTAACAATTACTCTTGACACTAGCAATACAAAGATTAGAAACAAATGTACAGTCAATCCGCATAATTAACATTAAATTACATAAGGAATGGCACCTGTTTTCCTTATAAATATGCAAAGTACAATTGTTTTTAATTGTAAATCAAAAAAGAGAGCTGATAGCTGCCACAGTGCATATGAATGTCCTATTTACGACAAATCTCACACCAATGCAGCAAACTATAAAAAACAAAACATGCAATAGAGTAGGCAGTGTTTCCATGTTAAGTAGGAAAAGAGCACAGCTGTTAGGCATTCATATTCCCGCAGCGTTCGGTTCCCACAAGGTCCTGTATTCCTGTCAGTGCCTTCCCAGACTTCTACTGATATAAGATCACATGCAAGCGCGGGTGGGAGTTTTTCCCCACTCATGCTATGAAGACAAGGGTTCTCAACGGCAGTGGTGGACTGCTTGTCTCAGCTCACTGTTGGTGTAAGTATGTCAACACATTAATTATGCGGACTGATGGGAACATTGTAAATACGAACACGCAAAATGATGTGGGAATGCTGTTATTAAAGGGCGTTTGTCTCTTTGTTACCCGGAATCAGCTCCACTTTGCAGTCCGGATTGGGAGGTGTGTTTCTACATCAAGTGTCAATGATGGTTGATTGCAATTTGAATTGTTTGTTTACAATATGAATGGTTTCTTCACAATTTGAATTGTTTGTTTACAATTTGAATTGTTTGTTTACAATATGTATTGTTTGTTTACAATTTGACTGGTTTATTTACAATTTGAACATTTAGCGGGCACAACATTCAAATTGCGAATACTGTTTCAGGTTTATTAAATAAAATGGCAGGTAGCATACCTTCAACATTTACTGGAATTAAGAACATTAAATTAAAAAGGACGATCAGACACATAATTTAAGATTATTTTCAAATTGAAATTAAACCATTTTGGAATCCACAAATATATAAATCTGGCCACAACTATGTTGTGAATAGAAAATGTTCCTTGCAGTTTACTGAAGTTGTGATATGATAAGTATGCATGTGTCATCCAGCAAGCTCTGTATGAGTGTGACCACAGCCTAAGACTAAGTTGTATCCAGTTGTACATAATCATGGTTGCACTTTACTCCACTTACTAACATTGTCATGACCAGAAATTAACTCAACTTTCTCTGCAACAATCACGTATAAAACTCAACCAGAAGTCATTCTTTCATATTTCGGCCTAAGCTAATGGCTTTTACAAAATTGTTTTATAATGTAAGGACGCTATTAGCCAATTTCAACATAAACATGCAGGCATGAATGCATTAAAACTGACAACTTATTACACCTCGCATAAGCACCACACACCGCAAAATTACATAGTCCATAACTACAAGCACTTTGTTTGAAGCAGTACCCGATGATCACTTTATCTTGATCTTGCTTTATCGTGTTGCTGACCAACAGTAAACATACAAAGACATACCCCGCCCACTTGCGTGTTAATAATTCAACATTTGATTGACCTTCATCGAAAAACATCGGCATTTTGATTGCAAGTCCCAATGTCCTATGGCATGGATGGAAAAAACGGCCCGACCCCGCATTAACTTGACTAACCGACAATGTCATTACTAGCAGTCCACACTCCGTCTCCAGTTCGTCACTTAGTTCAGTAAATGCTATAGTAATCTAAGAATCCAAACGCACTAACATGTATCTTCTTCTTCTTCTTCCAATACACGCCTTGCCTCAACATGCTGAGGATACAGGCGGTGCATGGCAGGCGAACAGGACATTTTTGTTTTGTTTTTAGAGTGCAATATATAAGAACACAAATTATTGTGTGAATAAACAGAAATACGTGCATAAGAACTTGTTAATGTCTAAAACATGGGGTAGTGCAAAGTCTATCTATATGCGTATAACTAACTATAAGACCTGCAAGCCTCTTACAAAATTAATTCAGCACAAGTACTAATATAGTAATAGCAGACGAAAATGTGACTGTTGACAATCGTCACGACGTCGGCTGTTTCGTGGACCGTGATTGCCACCACCAACGAAGAAGACATCGAGTGGCGGGATACACGTCGCGGTATTACATCGCCGTATCTATCACACGAAATCGTGTTGTCACACAGCACAAATTCGTCCCGCGCCACAATGTTTACTACTTACGAAAGTTGAAATCCGTTGTCTCTGTCGTCTGCTCACAACGACGCGGGAATCCCCGTCACCAGCCTGCGGCGTCTCCGTTCGAAAGTTCAGCGACCTCGGGCTCAACCAGAGGCGCAAGCGTGCGAAGTCGCAGTGCCAAGTCGCGGTCGTTGTCTCCGTTCGGGCACCGTAGGGGCATCTGGCTGCCGCGCGGGACCCCACTTCTCTCTAAGTACACTAACGACAGATCCGAGGGAGATAAAATCCCGGCGCCTTGACTGCGAGGTGGCGGTGCGTCGCCGAGCCAGTTACGTCAGGATATTCGAGAAATGCCGCAGCATCTCAACGAGTAGCGCCCCCAGCCTCTGAATCCCAGCTTAGCGCGCCTACTTTCCGGGCGATACCATTATGACAACGGGGGTAGACCATAGTTCGTATTATCAAAACATGTTGTTCTACCCACATTCGTGCTGTTTTATATAATTTAATGAGACTGTATTGCAGTTGTGTTTTTGGTGTTGTATCTATAAAAGTTAGGCCTTACAATAATAATAAAAAAATAATGCAACATGGCACGACCCAAAAGCAGGGGCGTCAAAAAACTTTCACAGCTCAACACCTAGCACAACTTTATCCTTATTGATGAGGCCTCTCACACAGGATGCCACTTATTATATATATATATATATATATATATGTTGTGTATATATGTACACGCACACGCACATGCACACGCACACGCACGCACGAAAGCAAACTCTCTCATTCATGCACTCACTCACTCACTCATGCACTCACTCACTAACTCACTCACTCACCAAACCACCCACCCACCAATTCACTTACTGACTTACTCACTCTGTGACGTTGCAGGACAACTATATGTTACCAAGTGTTGTTTTGAAGACACTATAAAGCCTATTACGACTATTGTGAAAGGCTCCCTCCCTCCCTCCCTCCCTCTCTTGTCATGAAATGGATCTCTCTTGAGTTTGATCTCTCATGAGTTTGACCTCGCATGAGTTTGATCTGGCATGAGTTGGATATCTCACCAACGTTGATGCTGAGTGAGATGTCCTGCTGACTGCGTTCAGCTATGATGGTCATCCACATCCCCGGCTTCACTGTCTCCTTGCTCTTCAGGATCGCCATCCCTACAACAACAGCCACAATCACCAAGTGATATATACAAGCAACAACAGCCACAATCACCAAATGTTACATACATGCAACAACAGCCACAATCACCAAGTGGTACCTACATACAGCAACAGCCATAATCACCAAGTGGTTCCTCTATGCAACAACAGCCACAATCATCAAGTGGTACACATATGCAACAACAGCCACAATCACCAAGTGGTACACATATGCAACAACAGCCACAATCACCAAGTGGTACCTACATACAACAACAGCCATAATCACCAAGTGGTACCTACATACAACAACAGCCACAATCACCAAGTGGTACCTACATACAACAACAGCCACAATCACCAAGTGGTACCTACATATAACAACAGCCACAATCACCAAGTGGTACCAACACGCAACAACAGCCACAATCAGTATGACCTAGTTTCTCATAACATCACATTTTAAAAGTGCTTCAATTTTACAGATAAATCAAAAACTACAGAAGATTATAAGGGGTCCTATGTGAGATTGGGATATATTTGCTAGGACAAAAACTGGTTTTTGATGTGGTCCTGACATGGTAGGAATGTATAATGACAGAACGGCCCTGGTCTTAGTAAGGTGTCAATCTGATTAATGGTCCTACAGGAAAGTTGA
Organism: Escarpia spicata; assembly: GCA_963995525.1. Taxonomy (NCBI): domain Eukaryota; kingdom Metazoa; phylum Annelida; class Polychaeta; order Sabellida; family Siboglinidae; genus Escarpia; species Escarpia spicata. Next base: position 6,167,210 of record OZ023217.1, read on the forward strand.
ACATACCAAGTTCAAGAGCAGTTACTTATGGCAAGAGTTGGATCCAACAAGAGTAGTATCTGGCATGAGTTGGATCAGTCATGAGTTGGATCTCTCATGAGTTGGATTGCTCATGAGTTGGATCTGGTGTGACTTGAATCTATCATGAGGTGGATGTGTCATGACTTGGATTTGTCATGACGTGGATCTGACACGGGCTGTGGCATAAGTTGGATCTGTCATCATTTCGATCTGACATGACTTGGATTTGTCATGAAATGGATCTGTCTTGACTTGGATCTATCATGTGTTGGATCAGTCATGAGTTGGATCTGACATGGGCTGGGTGTGACATGAGTTGGATCTGTCATCAATTGGATCTGACATGACTTGGACTTATCATGAAATGGATCTCTCTTGAGTTTGATCTCTCATGAGTTTGACTTCGCATGAGTTTGATCTGGTATGAATTGGATATCTCACCACCGTTGATGCTGAGTGAGATGTCCTGCTGACTGTGTTCAGCTACGACGGTCATCCACATCCCCTGCTTCACTGTCTCTGTGCTCTTCAGGATTGCCATCCCTACAACAACAGCCACAATCACCAAGTGGTACATACATGCAACAACAGCCACAATCACCAAGTGGTACCTATATGCAACAACAGCCACAATCACCAAGTGGTACATACATGCAACAACAGCCACAATCACCAAGTGGTACCTACAAGCAACATGATCCTCTTTACATGGTCCTCTGTAAGGTTTATACATGGTCCTCTGCAAGGCTTGTACATGGTCCTCTGCAAAGTTTATAAGGGGTCCTATGTGAGGTTGGGATATATTTGCTAGGACAAACACTGGATTGCCAATATTTGATGTGGTCCCGACATGGTAGGAATGTATAATGACAGAACTGCCCTGGTCTTTGTAAGGTGTCAATCTGATTAATGGTCCTACAGGAAAGTTGAACATACCAAGTTCAAGAGCAGTTACTTATGGCAAGAGTTGGATCCAACAAGAGTAGGATCTGGCATGAGTTGGATCAGTCATGAGTTGGATCTGGCATGAGTTGGATCTCTCATGAGTTGGATCTTTCATGAGTTGGATCTCTCATGAGTTGGATCTTTCATGAGTTGGATCTCTCATGAGTTGGATCTTTCATGAGTTGGATCTCTCATGAGTTGGATCTTTCATGAGTTGGATCTCTCATGAGTTTGATCTGCCATGAGTTGTATTTATCATGAGTTGGATCTGTCATCAGTTGAATCTGACATGACTTGGATTTATCATGAAATGGATCTGTCTTGAGTTTGATCTGGCATGAGTTGAATCTGGCATGAGTTGGATATCTCACCGCCGTTGATGATGATTGAGATGTCCTGCTGTCTGCGTTCAGCTACGATGGTCATAAGTGGGAGTCGGGTTGATTCAGGCGTTCTGGACACGAGAAGGTTAATAGTGAAAACGAAAAACGTAACACATTATGTGCACGCCACCTGACGATTGTATTAGCGTTAGCCTCTTGGCATGGTGAAAATGTCATGATGTAAATTTTAAATTGCTATGCAATATTGCACGATCTTAACAACAAGTACACTTACGTCAAATACAATATCAACCACATTGCACTGATATGTCACTGAGAATATTGCCCCAAAACTAAAACTAGTTAATTAAAAATTATATATATAGTAAGGTTAAATATTCCACGTTTCTGTAATCATCAATTATGAGAACATAGCAAGGCTATCTTTTTAAAACACAAATTCAATTGGTTAATCTAAAGAATAAAACAGGACCAACAACAGAGCATGGACCATGTAATACTTTTTTAGTTTTTATGCTTTACATTGATTACCACTGACATGTTTACATGTATTGTTGAAAAGTACGGTCTACTTTTTGCATGAGCTTAATTTGAATAAATGAGCAATAATACCTCAAGATATCTTGTTTCTTATTCATACTGAACATATATTTTGACACTTGCATTGTTTTTATAGTGATGAACAATTATTACAGAAATATTGCACACAATTATCACTAAATTAGGTTTTGACCACTTTTCAGGGAAAATGAGCCCGGTTTTAACCAGCTTAAAACCGGGCAGTTAAAACCATTCAACGCTGTTCAAGACTAATGCATGATGCTGTCACACAAACTATTGTGACACCGGTGCCCATTTTCAGGTGACTATGTTTTAGTTTAACATAACAGGACGTCTAATGGTGGTGTCACCCCTAATAGAAATGGTGATTATGGAGAAACATGTCAAATTTAGCCTGTTACTAAAGACATATGCATATCATGCAGACTGCCGAAAAAATTAATAAAATCCCTACACCTAATAATTTGTTATCAACTTGAGAAGTGACCACCCTTGCTGGACAACACACACACAATAGCCAGTACTTTATGCATTTATATTTTACCTAGTGCTTTTATTGACCCACATTGCCCATGATTGCTTCCACAGATAAACTTCTGGCGAACCTTCTGTTTCCTTGGCTTACCTTGGCTATGTTCAGTGATAGATCGTGTGAACTATGGTGCAGGTGTGTCAATGTTGCGAAAACTAGAGAGCATCCACTGTCTCATAACAAAAGGTGGACATGTAGCACGAACCGTGAACAGAGTCAACATGAGGTGGAGTACAAGGGAGCATCCGTGCGACAACAAGCAAGACATGCCAAGTTGAGAAGTGGACATGTAGCATGAACCGTGAACAGAGTCAACATGAGGTGGAGTACAAGGGAGCATCCGTGCGACTACAAGCAAGACATGCCAAGTTGAGAAGTGGACATGTAGCATGAACCGTGAACAGAGTCAACATGAGGAGGAGTACAAGAGAGCATCCGTGCGACTACAAGCAAGACATGCCATGTTGAGAAGTGGACATGTAACACGAACCGTGAACAGAGTCAACATGAGGTGGAGTACAAGGGAGCATCTGTGCGACTACAAGCAAGACATGCCAAGTTGAGAAGTGGACATGTAGCATGAACCGTGAACAGAGTCAACATGAGGTGGAGTACAAGGGAGCATCCGTGCGACTACAAGCAAGACATGCCAAGTTGAGAAGTGGACATGTAACACGAACCGTGAACAGAGTCAACATGAGGTGGAGTACAAGGGAGCATCCGTGCGACTACAAGCAAGACATGCCAAGTTGAGAAGTGGACATGTAGCACGAACCGTGAACAGAGTCAACATGAGGTGGAGTACAAGGGAGCATCCGTGCGACTACAAGCAAGACATGCCATGTTGAGAAGTGGACATGTAACACGAACCGTGAACAGAGTCAACACGAGGTGGAGTACAAGGGAGCATACGTGCGACTACAAGCAAGGCATGCCAAGTTGAGAAGTGGACATGTAACACGAACCGTGAATAGAGTCAACATGAGGTGGAGTACAAGGGAGCATCCGTGCGACTACAAGCAAGACATGCCATGTTGAGAAGTGGACATGTAGCACGAACCGTGAACAGAGTCAACATGAGGTGGAGTACAAGGGAGCATCCGTGCGACTACAAGCAAGACATGCCAAGTTGAGAAGTGGACATGTAGCACGAACCGTGAACAGAGTCAACACGAGTTGGAGTACAAGGGAGCATCCATGCGACTACAAGCAAGACATGCCAAGTTGAGAAGTGGACATGTAACACGAACCGTGAACAGAGTCAACATGAGGTGGAGTACAAGGGAGCATCCGTGCGACTACAAGCAAGACATGCCAAGTTGAGAAGTGGACATGTAGCATGAACCGTGAACAGAGTCAACATGAGGTGGAGTACAAGGGAGCATCCGTGCGACTACAAGCAAGACATGCCAAGTTGAGAAGTGGACATGTAACACGAACCGTGAACAGAGTCAACATGAGGTGGAGTACAAGGGAGCATCCGTGCGACTACAAGCAAGACATGCCAAGTTGAGAAGTGGACATGTAACACGAACCGTGAACAGAGTCAACATGAGGTGGAGTACAAGGGAGCATCCGTGCGACTACAAGCAAGACATGCCAAGTTGAGAAGACTGAAGAACTATTTTGATGCGAAGAGGAACCGCTGTCAAGTTGATATATAATGGCACCATCAGCAACTGCACCCTCTTTGACAGACGTTGAGGCTGTTGTGAAAATGAGGCGTCGGAAAAAGAACGTGACAGCACTGCAACATGGAGGAGACCATCCCTATTCGTTGCGGTCGAGAAAGTTAGGTGACCACAGCTATTCAAGCATAGAGTGAGTAGCTGAAAAGAATATACAGTTTGTGGTAAATTTAAAAAGTCACACAGTCAACACAGAACAGTGCCAATACATTGGATTTATCTCCACCACACATGATCTGCTGGCTACATACCTGCGAACACAATGAAACTATGACTGACAACTGGTGATTTACATGTTACTCTTCAACTGACGACAGTCTGTTAGCAGAGGTTAACAGATGCGAAAGCCGACAGCTATGAGAACAATGACAATGATTGATCAGCAAAAAACACAGACAGTAAAATCCAAAAATCATGTTGAATCAGAATAATGGGCTATGCCAAGGTTATGGTCATGTTTATGATTAATGGTAATCCTCGGCACCAAGGCCTATTTTGATACATTACCTGATCTCGCACTGATTCATGTGACATGTTCCGGCCATAGAGCGATTAACATAGATAACGTAGATAGGATGCACAGTTTTTTACCTATCATAGCTATGCCTATGCCAGATTTGGATTCTGCTGGACTATTTTCGTAAGTAATTCAACCAAAATAATTTTTCTAACACTAATAACAGTCTGTTTGCATAACTTTGACGGAATAGGTGTTACAGATTTAGCGAATAGATTTCTTACGGAAGAATTTGATTAGATTTTTGTTAAAACGGCATAAAACAAGTTGACACACAATTCAGTTGAATCATTAGCACTAGTGAACTCCAATAAACACCTGTTAGATCTGTTATATTTCTATGGTTAGACATACCTTTGCATTGCAAAAACTTCTTTTATTGATCTAGAGACACTATACTTGCATTGCATTTTTGAAGCTTTGGATTAGCCGACATGAATTATGATTAATTTAAGGGGGAATTTAAGCGGCTGCAAGTTTGAACGCTCTTCGGCAGCTCCACACCACTGATCTTCATAGTTCAGTTCATAATCAAGTGCCACTTGTGTAGACGTTTCAAATTTCAATGGACAAGGGTAGGCCTATGCAATGTTATTTGCGCGTTGCAATTGATTTGTTTCAACTTATTTAGTGGTGTAGGCGTTATTATTCAATGAATAAAATTCTTGGTAATACCACATACGACTTTTAAATTAGGTTTTCTTGTTCTCGCATGGGGTGTCCGGGATCCCTCCTCAGAGCAAACTATCAACCATTTCAAACATACTCATATCAGCTAGTAAAAATTAGGCAAGTTAACAATAAGCCTGCTACAGTATACTACTATACCTACCAGGTAGCTGTTTACTGTATTCACACAGGTACTTGGGTTATCATTGTCTCACTCTATATATATATATATATCCGATCTTGGCGCATAACACCAGTCATCACATTTTTATTTAACATATAAAATTCACCATTATACTTAATGCTTTGACAGGCATTGCATAACTATAATGATTTTGATAAATTGTCTAAAATAAATCACCAGCTATATTTGGACAATTAAGAGTTGTATCCCTAAAAACTACTTGAAATGTGACCTTAAACAGATAGTCGATGATCTGACTTCTCTGTGGTTCAGGATAGTTCACCAGTAGCTTTGATGTAGCCTGTTAATACAAAACACAAATCTGGTCACAATTTCACTTACACACATGATTATGAAGATATTTATACATATTATGCAATGTGTATAACCACATTAATAATGGTAATAAATATGCATTAACAAATAATTTAATAATAATTTAATTAATTAGTCAATATTGGGTAATTAGTGCGCGACCTCGACAGACCGACACATTTCAGTAAAAGGCCATGATGTCCATGATTAGGAAGATATTTATACATACTATGCAATGTGTATAACCACATTAATAATGGCAATAAAAAATACCGGTACATTAACAAATAATTTAATTAATTAGTCAGTATTGGCTAATTAGTGTGCAACCTCAACAGACCGACACATTTCAATAAGAGGCCATAATGTCCATGATTATGAAGATATATAATTTATGCAAGCAGTAAACCCAATTAATTATGGTAACAAATATACATTAACCAGTCATTTAACATTAACAGTAATCTAATTAATAAGTTAATATTGACTAATATTAGCACACCAACGACTGACCACTACATTTCAATGAAAGGCTAGAATGTCGATAATTATGAAGACAGTTATATAATTTATGTAATGTTTTACCACATTAAACATTATATAATAAATATACATTAACCAGTCATATTGCATTAAAAATAACTTTATTAATAAGTAAATATTGGCTAAATAGCACACAAACTCAACAGATAAATACATGACAATGAAATATAATATTCATACTCCCAGTTCACTGTGTCTATGTGTGACTGTGTCATGACAGGTTGGATGAATGCTGCAGGCTCTGTGTAGTTCACTGGGTCTATGTGTGACTGTGTCATGACAGGTTGGATGAATACTGCAGGCTCTGTGTAGTTCACTGTGTCTGTGTGTGACTGTGTCATGACAGGTTGGATGAATGCTGCAGGCTCTGTGTAGTTCACTGTGTCTATGTGTGACTGTGTCATGACAGGTTGGATGAATACTGCAGGCTCTGTGTAGTTCACTGTGTCTGTGTGTGACTGTGTCATGACAGGTTGGATGAATGCTGCAGTCTCTGTGTAGTTCACTGTGTCTATGTGTGACTGTGTCATGACAGGTTGGATGAATACTGCAGGCTCTGTGTAGTTCACTGTGTCTGTGTGTGACTGTGTCATGACAGGTTGGATGAATACTGCAGGCTCTGTGTAGTTCACTGTGTCTGTGTGTGACTGTGTCATGACAGGTTGGATGAATACTGCAGGCTCTGTGTAGTTCACTGTGTCTGTGTGTGACTGTGTCATGACAGGTTGGATGAATGCTGCAGGCTCTGTGTAGTTCACTGTGTCTGTGTGTGACTGTGTCATGACAGGTTGGATGAATGCTGCAGGCTCTGTGTAGTTCACTGTGTCTGTGTGTGACTGTGTCATGACAGGTTGGATGAATGCTGCAGGCTCTGTGTAGTTCACTGTGTCTGTGTGTGACTGTGTCATGACAGGTTGGATGAATGCTGCAGGCTCTGTGTAGTTCACTGTGTCTGTGTGTGACTGTGTCATGACAGGTTGGATGAATGCTGCAGGCTCTGTGTAGTTCACTGTGTCTGTGTGTGACTGTGTCATGACAGGTTGGATGAATGCTGCAGGCTCTGTGTAGTTCACTGTGTCTGTGTGTGACTGTGTCATGACAGGTTGGATGAATGCTGCAGGCTCTGTGTAGTTCACTGTGTCTGTGTGTGACTGTGTCATGACAGGTTGGATGAATGCTGCAGTCTCTGTGTAGTTCACTGTGTCTATGTGTGACTGTGTCATGACAGGTTGGATGAATGCTGCAGGCTCTGTGTAGTTCACTGTGTCTATGTGTGACTGTGTCATGACAGGTTGGATGAATGCTGCAGTCTCTGTGTAGTTCACTGTGTCTATGTGTGACTGTGTCATGACAGGCTGGATGAATGCTGCAGGCTCTGTGCAGACGAGTAATAAATTGTCACTGCTTCATAATGTAATGTCCGGCATTTTAACATGAACTTGATGAAGTAATGTTTATAAACAGTTCACAGCATTCCATCGCTGAAACCAAATGTGCCAAATGCAAGATTGTTTTCTGCATTCATCACTTCGTGTTTCAAATGGATGTGTGCATCTGATAACTTTGTGCACCAAAATGCATAGCAGTGCTATTGATTGGACAATGTGTTAACTGACACAGTAGTGAAGAAGATGTCTGACTTTGTTCTGCCACATTAGTTCCATGTGGCTTCTGCTGAGAATATGTACATCACTACATATTTCAAATGGAATTGTGAAATTGATCGAATTGTGCATCAAAATGCACAACATCCCGTCATTATGTTGCAAAATAGGTGTACATAATAAAATGTATGCTTTCTTATGCTCATCATGTTTGGATTGTGTTCTACAGCATATTCTTCAAAATTTGTTGAAACAAGTTTGTGTTAAGTGAACTATACTGGGAGTAATGTATAAAAAGGTGTTGACAAACTTGCCTTTACAATAATTTTGAAAATTCATAAAATATAAATGTTCCACAACATTCAAAATGTTTTAGGGATCTTCTTGGAAAGATAGCAGCCAAATGACTTATTCAACATCTAAGTAACAATGGCCTTCATGAGGAGCTACAACTGGCATATAAACCCCGACACAGCACTGAAACTGCTTTAATGAGAGTGCAGCACGATATCACCAGTTACATGGCAGACTCCAGGGGGTGTCCTTCTGGTTCTCCTGGATTTATCTTCTGCGTTTAATACGATCGATGCTGCTATCCTACTAAAGACTATGCATAAGCACCTGAGAATATCTGGTGCGGCCCTTGCATGGTTCGGTTCGTACATGTCGGATCGTACCCAACGTCTCCGGATTGGGGTGGATGCATGTGAAGAACGCACTGTGAGATACGGTGTTCCACAGGGCTCGGTGTTGGGTCCGTTGTTGTTCACTGTGTACACAGCACCAATGCAGGACATACTAACGAGGCACTCTGTGGAATATCATAAATGTGCTGATGATCTTCAGATATACACATCCTACTGTCCTCACATACCTGGTGACTTGGAGTACGTTGTCCAGAGACTTAGTGACTGCATCAGTGAGGTCAAATGTTGGATGGTTAAGCATAAACTCAAGCTAAACAACAATAAGACTGAATTTATGGTGGCCCTCAGTTCTTACCATCTAAAGAAATTTGAACTACCAGAGTACCTCGTTGTTGGTGGAGTCAACATCAAATCTGTTGTCTCTGTCAGGAATTCGGGTGTTCACTTTGACATGAGCATGAAGCCGCATGTTGATGCTGTTTGCAAGAAGTGTAACTACCATCTGAGACGTATTAGCTCCATCAGGGCCTATATCACGAAGCCTGTCTGCCATTCATTGGTCATTGCGCTGGTTGTTTCAAGCTTAGATTACTGCAACGCTCTGCTGCTGGACCTACCCGAATTTCACTTAGCACGTCTCCAGAAGATACACAATAGGGCAGCCTACCTAGTTGTCCTCATACTTATATCTTCACACATCACGCCAGTACCGGTGCACCTGCACTAGTTGCCAGTCAGACAACACATTGTGTTTAAAGTACTTGTGTATATTTACAAGGTGCTCCATGGTTTGGCGCCAAAGTACCTTGCACATCTACTACATCCACGAACTCGCAACCCTCGTCTTCGGCAGCTTCATGACCATCTTCAGCTTGCAGTTCCACGAGCATCAAAATCCATCGGCAAGCGAGCGTTTGGCATAACTGGTCCGGCCAAATGGAACGAACTGCCACTGACTCTACGAGATGCTCCATCTGTGTTTTTATTTAAATGTCACCTGAAGACATTTATTTAAGCAAACTTATTTGATTTATTTACAGGACGTTTTAGTGACTCTTGTTAATTTATTAATATGTTTTAATATATTATTTATTTATCTTGTAAATTAATTAATTTATAACTAATTTATATATTATTTTAACTGTTTTATAATATTTCTATATAGTGAGTGCATTGATTAACTATTAGTTAGAGATTGCGCGGTAAAAGAACCTGTATTATTGTTATTATAAGGCGGGACCAAACTAGAAAGTCTGTGTACGTGCAGTTATTTTTTCGATATATTGTCAGGGTCATTAGTGATTAATAAAACATAATTATAATTAAATAAAGGCATCTAATTACATGAAATAATCATATTAACAGGATTGCTTAATAATTGTATACATTACAGAGATTAAAATTGTCAAAGAATCGCTTTAAGAAAGGTTTAAAAAACAATCTTTTGAGCTCACTTCTTTGAATATGTGTTTCGTGCTTCCGACCAACGTTCAGTAGTGCCTGTCTGTGAGTTACTTTATAACAATTCCACCACAAATTTAGCTGTATGTAATACAATAACGGCAAACGGCTGGCGCCCGTTTTGGGCAGGGGCCCCGTTTTGCACGCCTTTTCCATCTACGGTTGTAATATTGTTGTTTTGTTTATAGGCTTAGCCCTCAGTCTTTGGTCTGTCTGTATACCACAGGCATTTGAAAGGTGTCATCCACTTTGCGTTGGCGTAATACATACTTGAAATTGATCAAATAATGTGTATACATAACAATATCCCTGCAGCGTGTCTAGAGATTAGACAAAGATATTGGCTCGGGGACAAGCTTAGTGTCCCGCTATGGCGTTAGTTTCCCGTGCAATTATGTAGTAACTCAACAGGTTATATAGGAAAAATGTACAATAATTATACATAATATATACATACATATATATTTATTGAAATCACTGAATAGTCCCCTTATTGAGCGGCCCCTCTCCTGCTTTATGTGTTTTGTTATTAAAACATACGTCCACATAAATAAATATAGTTCTCAAAGATGTACTATGTGGAAGACAGAGAGACTGACTGTGTGTCCCCTATAGATATGTCAACCGCCTTATAATGCAGAAGTACCTTTGCAGGTGGGGATTGCATAACAGGGGCACTATTGCAGTACTGTTTAATCGATACATTGGTGCACCGCCATTATTGATTGATTGCAGTAGTTCATCACAGAGGTCCCTCTTTCTCTCGCCCGCAGCGACTGGACTCTACTGTAGACGGACAAGGCAGCCCTTACCAAAGTTCATGAAACCGTGCTTCGGCACAGCAAATCAACGTATGTGGTCATGATCTTTTGGTGAAGGTGTGTTCCAATTATGGTGACAAAATCCACTTGGTACTCGACAAGTACCACTAACCATCGATCAAAGACCCAGAGACTTTTAACTAGTAAACCCAGCCTATTTAATCAGAATTGCTTAATACTAACACCAAGAACGTTATAATGTTTGCCTAGCTTTCTGTTGGCTTCATAATTATTGCTGACACATTCCTAATTCAGTCCCTTGAAGTCCTCTGCAATTGTATTGCTGGTATGCACTTAGTCTTAGACCCTGTGTTTTCTCTAACAGGACGTCAGTTCGGTGGTTTAGACGGTTGCCCGTGGAATGTACTTGTAGCGACACAGAGCTAGTGGAACCTCGGCTTCTTGTGGGCCAGTTCCCGATCAGTGCCGTACTGGTAGTAGTGCGGCGCCAGTGAATAGAGCCACTCCGACTTGACGACAGTCACGTCTCTCATGTAGTCCTTTGTCGTCTGTACCACCTCGGAGAAGACGACCCACGTGGGTGGTGGTGTCTCCGTCGCCAGCACCGATGTCGGGTGTAAGTGCAGGTCATGGTCGTCTCTCAGTGTCCGGTACACGCCCGTGTAGTGCAGTCGGGCTGCATTGGCAAAGAACCCTGCGACGACGCAGCGCTGCACAACCTCGACGTCGTCGTCACAAGATACGACCCCCAGACCAGCTCGCTTCAGCAGCCGCACCAGCTGCTGTCGGATCTCGATGGCGCGACACAGGCCCCGGTAGTTGATGAGGTGGTCGCTGCACCAGCGTCGACTGCGGCCGTACCGCTCGAACGCCCGGTAGACGTTCAACAGACTGACGTGGTCGCCCTCGGCAGCGGAGAAGCGTCGCTTGGCGCGCAAACCCACCAACTTGTGTCGCGAGGGCGCGTCGAACACATTCTGTATCTGCATCATGGCGGCGATGGTGAGCGCCTCATCGCTGCAGCCCATGTCGGTCGACGCGAGTAGCATCTTGGCGCAGCACGGGTGCATGGGCAGCTCGGCCATCTGCGCACCAAGCGGCGACGTCAGGTGGCAGTCGTCGTCGATGGCTCCGAGCGCATTCAGCAGCTCGACGCCGCGCACAAAGTTCTGTGCGGGCGGCGGCGACAGGAAGGGGAAGCGCAGGATGTTGTTGATGCCGAGTGCTTTCAGCTGCAGTATCACGCCCGACATGTCACTTCGCTGCATCTCCGGCACCGTCGTCATCGGCAGCTTCTCGAAGTCCTCCTCGCGGTACAGACGGTAGACCTGTCAACAACAACAAGCAAATGACTGGTTATTACTTATATTCGGTCGTTTTGCTGTGCTACAATTCTTTGGGGCATATTACATATTAGCTTTACTGTTGTTAAAGCTTCCATTGGGCTCGTTTATATCGTAAACACGACTTGATGAACTTAAAAGTTAACGAGTAACCCGAGTTTACGACTGGTAAATTTATGCAACTGCAACATTGGGGCAACCTAGTTTTAATGTTAAGACTTAACGGATAAATTCCTTAGCTCAAATTCACCAAACCCAATACTCGGATCAATGTTCTCATCCTTCTACAAAAAGCCCAATGTGAAGTGAAGCTTACGCATCTATAACGTATTTCTATTTCTGGAAGATATATGAAAACTATAATAATAATATAATTACAACTGAATTTATACACTAAAATCCAAACTATAACTGTTCCACAGTGTTTACAAACAATATATTAAAGAATAAACATAACAATACAAATAAATCTTCTCGGATACTTTACCTGACCTGAGCGCACGCGCCCAGCCCTTCCGGCCCGCTGTTCGGCTGACGCCTGAGACGTCGGCAAAACGACCAGTGACTCGAGACCGCAGCTCGGGTTGTAGGCCCTCAACTTGACAAAGCCGCAGTCGACGACGTAAACGATGCCGTTGATCGTGACTGACGCCTCGGCGATGTTCGTCGCGACGACGATCTTCCTGACACCACGCGGGGTCCGGTCGAACACCTTCAGCTGTTCGCTCGTCGGCAGACTGCCGTAGATCGGCAACACCCGCATCTTGAGGGCGTCTCTCGGCAGACGCCGCGCCTCATCGATCAGCAGTGAGACGACCTGTTCGACCTCCTCCTGGCCCGTCAAGAACACCAGCACGTCGCCTTCGTTCTCCCGTCGGTGTAGTTTAACGATTGTGTCGACGGACGCCGTCAAGTAGTTGGGTACCGGGTCGACGGCGTAGTAGGTGTCGACGGCAAACATACGACCCTCGACACTCAACACGGTCGCCGTGTCCTTGCTCGCATCGTCCGCATCGTCGTTGTTGTTGAAGAAGTCCCGGAACAGCTCGGCGTCGAGTGTCGCCGACGTGACGATCACCCTCAGATCGGGGCGCTTTCTCGTCACCTTCTTCAGCAGCCCAATTACGATGTCGGTGTAGAGAGTGCGTTCATGCGCCTCGTCCAGCATGACGACGCTGTAGGCCGTCAACAGCGGGTCGTGCATCATCTCGCGGATCAGGAGTCCATCTGTCACGAACTTGATCCTCGTCGTCGCCGCGTCCCAGCAGTCGTCGAACCTGATGGCGTAGCCAACCTCACCCCCGAGTACGACGTCCCTCTCGTCGGCGACCCGTCTCGCCACTGTCAGCACGGCGACCCGCCTCGGCTGCGTGATGGCCACCATGCGACCGTCGCACGCCCAGCCCGCCTCGAGCAGGTACTGAGGCAGTTGCGTGCTCTTGCCGCATCCCGTCTCGCCGACCAGCACGAGAGTCTGGTACTTCTCAAGCAGGTAAAGGATGTGGTTCCTGTATCGGAATACCTGCAGGCGTTGACGCTGCTGCTCCATCGACAGATTACGGTTGCGATTGAAGACAACGGCATCGCCGCTTCCCTCGCTCGAATCACGTCGTTCCTCGTTCGTCGTCTGGTCCGGCGCATCGGACGGCTTCCAGAACCTCGGCTTGAACTTCGCCATCTAACGTAAAACAATTACATGCGCGTTAGCTTTCGGTGTGGTTACTCATAGTTGTGTATTCATGTATTGTATACCCATCTGAACAAATGCTTACTTTTGCTTTTTATACCTGCCAACCGTCCCGGACTTTCCGACAATCTCCCGAATATGTTGTGTAAATCCCGGGAATAACAAATGTCCTGGATTACAGGCTGCTGCAGCTGGAGGGCTTTGTTCAGCCTCATGGCCGGGGAGGAGAACAGTTGGAGGTTTATCTAACTTCTTACAAAAATTTGCCGGTATAATTTTATTTATTTCACCTCGTACGCAGTAAATTGGAGTAACTGTAATTTAGTAGGAGGGAATATGACTACATGTAGACAGTGGTGTCCTCTCTGTACAGTAGCTTGGACTGACTATAACATGTAGACAGTGGTGTCCTCTCTGTACAGTAGCTTGGACTGACTATAACATGTAGACAGTGGTGTCCTCTCTGTACAGTAGCTTGGACTGACTATAACATGTAGACAGTGGTGTCCTCTCTGTACAGTAGCTTGGACTGACTATAACATGTTTTCATTTGGTTCTAGCATTTGGCAAACTTATTGCTTTTTCAGTACATTTGAAGTTTATGCCCGCACCCTGATTTAGTCATTAAAACGGTCACCTACGGTCACGTAATTTCTTATAGTACTTACACTGATCTGTATTATTACATTTGGTGCAGCTACAATTGCTACTAAAAGTCTATCCAATCACCCGTTACACCCGCCACAAATTGCAACAAGACATTTAAATTATTTGCATATAATATGCTATAGTTTTACATGTTCATCAAATCAGCTAAATTTGTGTGTATTAAATGTCATGTTGCAATTTGTGGCAGGTCAAACTGGTGATTGACTAGACAATCAGTGATGACATTTTATGGCTAAATCGTCCGCAACTGGCGTACATTAACTGTATACCTCATAGGGTATCAGGTATGCCGTATTTAGTGGACAATTACAAAACTGTGTTGGGCACTTCAGATTACTTGATCGATGCCTGGCAGACCTGGGTTCAACTCACTTTTATCAATTCCAATTCAATTCCAATTCATATGTATCTACCAAGGATCAATTCATTTTTATTCTAATTCAATTATAATTCAAATCAGCAACATTGGCAAACAGTAGCCCTTTAAGTTATTTGATTTAAGCATAAGCCAGAAAGTCCATAATAAAACGCCTGCTTTGTTCTCAGATGATACAGTGCTAAGCAGACATTGTGCCAAATACTGTACTATCTGACTGTTTTGAAGGTTTTTCTCCAGGAAGCTGAGGTGAGGAAACTGTTCAGGAGACAGAGCACACGGAAAGCTTCGGGTCCAGACAACATCTCCACATCTACCCTGAAGAACTGCGCCGACCAACTCTCTGCAGTGTTTACGGACATCTACAACTCCTCTCTCCAGCAGTGCAGAGTTCCAGTCTGCTTCAAAACTTCCACTTTCATACCCATTCATAGTACTCAAGTACCTGAAGTTGGTCACCGACGGCCTCCTGGACTCACACCAGTTTGCATATCAAGCAAACAGATCAGTAGATGATGCGGTAGCTTTAGGTCTGCATCACATTCTGCAGCACCTAGAGAGGCCAGGAACCTATGCCAGGATCATGTTCATTGACTTCAGCTCAGCATTTAACACTATCATCCCATTCAAGCTGTTCGATAAACTTTCATTGTTGAATGTACATCCTGCCATGTGTCACTGGGTCCTTAACTTTCTTCTTCACAGGCCTCAATCTGTCAGAGTCAACAACTCTATCTCCAGACCTCTTATCCTAAATACAGGTGCCCCACAAAGTTGTGTGCTATCCCCCTTCCTGTTTACTATCTTCACAAATGAATGTGTCTCCGTGGACCAATCGGTCCATGTGATCAAGTTTTCCGATGACACTAATGTGGAGGGCTGCATTGAGAATGCGGATGAGACGCCATACAGGGAGGAAGTTCAGAGAATGGTTGGCTGGTGTGCGGATAACAATCTCGAACTGAACGTTTCAAAGACTACAGAAATGATTGTTGATTTTCGTAAAAAGAAGACTCCCATCCACCGTCTTTCGATAAATGGCGTGGAGGTCGAGCAGGTTGAATCTTTTAGATTCCTTGGAACAACAATTTCAAACGATCTCAGCTGTTGAACGTCTACCTCACAAACACACTGAGCATTACAAAAAAGGCACAACAATGCCTGTTCTTCCTGAGGCAGCTCAGGAGATTACGATACGATTCTACTGCGCAATCATTGAAAGTATCCTCACTTTCTCGATTGTAGTGTGATTTGGCCGCACCAGTCAGGAGAAACTACGGCTATAAGTTATCGTGAAGGGCGCATCTAGAATCATTGGGCGCAAGTTGCCATCCATTGAATCTATTTACCATGCTCGCTGTGTGCGAAAATCCAAGAGCATTGTACGGGATACTACCCACCCAGTCAACCATCTCTTTGAACTTCTTCCCTCTGGCAAGCGCTATAGAAGTATTAAGACAAGGACCACTAGACTTAAAAATAGTTTTTTGCCGCAGGCTGTGAGTCACTTGAACCGCGAGATGCCATGATACTGTTTTCAGTCGGTTTAGATTTTATGTCGCCATGCTAAATTATTTATTTACTTTTTTAGTTATTTATTTTTATTATTTATTTATTTTATTTTTTATTTATTAACTTCACTACATGTATATACATACTTTTTAACTGTCAGCTTAGTTTTTATATCGTCAGCTAATTTATTTATACATTTATTTATTATTTATTTTACTACATGTATACTTTGTAACTTTTTAGGTAATGTTCAGACGGTATTAATATTACCAGGTATGTTATCAAGTTCACTCTATGTCAATAGATGTACGACTGTCTTAAAATATGTTGGCAGTTGGCCTTGGTTTAAATTTATACTAGTTTTAGCATAGTTTCATAATGTTTCTGATTGTATATTTTGCATGTGCATGATGGGAGGCAGGGGAGACAAGCGTGCATGTATGTTGACGCCACAACGCCAAGAATTCCTCGTACATTTTAAATGCTACTTTGTAATAAACAGTCTGAATCTGAAATCTGAATCTTATGTTGACTCAAGTCAGACAATCTGCAACTATAGTATGGCACCAATGGCAGCCTGGCTAAAGAACAAAGGGGATGCTGAACTGTGGACATTGGAAAATAGTAATTCACCCCCTCAGCAAACAACAATTTTGGTGTCTGGTGGATAATTAGCACTTAGCAGCTCTGTTCTATGCTATTAGTAATATGGGTTTGACTAAAAGGCGCACGACCACGAACAACCACGAAGTTGACGAATGACCACGCACGACCATGTAATATAATGTGTTGGTAGATAGTTTGGCCGTTGATGGTATATATATATATATATGATGTGTGTGCATTATTATTAAAAATGTTGAGTCTGTATTTCATCCAGGAGTTACACAATTTTAGCATTTTATCCGATCTTCCGGACGAACATTTAGTCTTGGCACAGTATCGCCACCTGGCGAATGGAACAGGCGAGTTACCACAAGCGATGATAAAAGATGCGAATTTGTTTACTCCAATGTGAAGAACATATCTGAAATTTGACGAGCTGTAGTCATACCAAGTAAAACTGGGGTACATAGGGACTGAGATAGCAGAGAACTGGTACACAAAGAATTGCAGCCCACATTTTGTCTGGTGACAAATCCTTTCATGCTAATAAATACTGGTAGTTGGTTGTTTTATTTTTGTCTTTGACCGAACAGATACATCGAGAAATGTTACAGTTTAACACATATTTTGTAATTGATACGTGTCAATTTATATAGAAAAACGTAATAACTTTACAATTCCAATTCAATCTGTTTTGATTTTATTCAATTCAAATTCATGCATTTTGTGATCAGTTCAAATCCAATACAATTAAGAACTGAACCCGGGTCTAATGCCATGTGAGTGGTTCAGTGTCAGTGAGTCAATGATGATGGAATCATGGATTGATGGCTGTAACTTGTGTTATTGATAGTTTATTCAGAGATTTCAGTGAATGTTTTTTATTTAAATATATGCACGTAACCCTCAATATGTCGATGATACATTATCACAATGCAAAATAACTGCTACGGCATTGTCACTACACGAAAGAAAGGACATATATGGAATAAATTAAGCCCATCTTGTAGATATTCATTAATTTGATTAAACCTTAAGTGTATGCGGCGTGCAAGGGTTTGACTAAAAGACGCACGACCACGCACAACCATGAAGTTAACGAATGACCAAGCAAGACCATGTTGGCATGTAATATAATATATTGGTCGATAGTTTGGCCGTTGATGGTATATATATATGGTTTGTGTGTGCATTTATAAAAAATTTTAGTCTGTATTTCACACAAGAGTTACACAATTTCGGCATTTTATCCGATCTTCCGGACGAGTATTTAGTCTGCACAGTAGCGCCATCTGGCGAATGGAACCGTAGATGTGAAGAACATATCTGAAATTATATCTACGTGCCACCAACAGCCCGCTTGGTTACGAACACTACATACATTTTGGTCGTGCGTGGTCGTTCGTGGTCGTGCGCCTTTTAGTCATACCGGCGTGCACGACTTAGTGTACGCCAGTGAAACAGAAACGCCTATTATCGCTCACCTTACACAGCCAACGGTGTTATGAATGCTTATATGCGGAATCGAACAGCAACTGTCTGCACAGTTATACTATCATAGCATAGCTTTCAAAAATATAATAATACTGTGAAAAACTACATTATGCTGAAAACGTTACAACATAAACCAGGGCGATAATAAGAACCACGCAATCGTTTTAGTCTGACACTAGGCGGAAAGACTGCATATATAGACTTAATGTAAAATATGCCCGAGAAATAATTATGACATAGTTTCAGTCAGATATGAATCATATGAATGAACAAATCATACGATAGATATATTTCATGCCTCTCCAGGTTCTTATTATTAATTGTTATTAACATCTGTTAGAATGAAATAACTAAACTTCACATTTTAAACTAAGATTTTGCTAATAGAATACACACACGTTATACCATTATATATACGTAATTTTTTTTAATGAAATGTGGCTATATTTTCAAATGATTGCTAAAACAATTGTAATTTTTTTATTAGATTACTGTAATTTGGTTTTGTTTATGGTCATGTCGATGCAGCTAATCTGAGAACTTGTGCAACAAAATTGGGGCTACGTAAACTGCGGAACGAAGCGGGATAAGGTGGAACCGATGTAAAATCTCTCTAACAAGTGGTGTGTGCTTCGAATCAGACTCATACTTCGTGGATATGTGAAGGCATAATACCGAGATTAAGTTACATTTTTTTATGAGAACATCGATGGAACGATTGACACCTACCGCGGTTCGGGGAATCATCAGCGACATTTTATTGTCGTTCCGCGATGTCCGTCGCATAAAATACACCTTAATCTAGATGTTATGCGTATATTACAATTGACAGTTTTTTGTGAAAACCTCTACATTCCAAAAGACAGCCATTTACAAATAATTTATACAATATTTACTAGCATACCATATGCATATTAACATAAAGGGCTTCTTATTTACGTGATCCAAGTGTAAGGCTCCATGCACTTGGTGAGGAACACACATCATAAAAACTAGGCATAATGCCCGTCACCTGACGGGATGCCTTGATAGTTGACAGTCGTGACAGTAATATTTACCAAATGTTAGAAAACACACAGCATCGTTACACAAATACCATAACTCACTCGCAGGTAGGTACCCACTTCTTGTTTGTTAAAAGACGAAAGTCGGAGAGAATGTGAAGTTTACGTCCATCGATAGGTCCTAGTCGTTGTAGTGTAGCATTGTCAAATAATATCATATTGCTATGCTGTTGGCATGAGAATAGACATCATAACCATTGTGTTAACATCTATTTCATGTTGCCAAGTCCTTGACGAGGGGCCGTTTTCCCGAAGTATTTGCGTGTGGTTCCTGCGATTGTTAAGGTACGTTTTACGCATTACGCGCACATTACGTTTTGCGTTCCGAAGATAAATCGTCGCGTCGTGACGTATATACCGGTAAAAGAGAATTGACAAATAGTCGCCGGCGAGTCGCGTCATGACGTGTATGCCCGTACGATCTGCGTCTACGACGCGTCGGCGACGTACTTTATGGCATTCTGAAATTTCATGGAGAAAATATCGCAGGTGACAAACATTGTTTGGAATATAGAATTAAAGGAGAAATTCAATTACCTTTGGCAGGAGAGATCATGTTTGTTTGACGCGACGTCCAAAACTGTATAACAATATAGACCAAAAGGCAAGGGGGATCACACACGTAACGGCGCGACAAATCGTCACAAACAAATCGTCGCGTCGTGACGTGTAGGGGCTTATGCCAGGCCCTAGGTCGCCGTGCTCGGGGTTCGGGGCTAAACTATAAAAATGACTATTTGTAGATATTCCTTAGTGTTAGATCAGTTGAAAATATTACAAAATTCCGTCGTCATTTAAAAACTTATCTTTATAACCTTGCTTATCCGCTGTAGCTCCCTAGCGCCTTGACCCATCTGTTGACAATTGGAATACTGCTTATGGATTTTTAGATGATCAATCTTTTTGTTTTGATGCGCCTCTGAGGTTGGTTTCCAAGGATTTAGGCGCAACAGAAGTTATCTTATTATTATAGATTAGCTAGAGAATATTTTGTTATACCGATAAACCAATCATAAAACAGTTTCGTGTTATAATAAGAAACTAGGTACTGGCAGAATAATGTCTTACTACATCAAGAAACCAGTTACATGCTTTACAATTTGTAGCATTTCCTTTCTACGCTTTCGTGCGATGGGGACCTTGTCCTCATACACGCACGCACGCACACACTACTTTTGTAATACAATTTGTGCTTTTGACAACGAAAGTATCTATCGGGCTTTCGTTTTGTGAAGAAATTGCCCTTTTTGCCTTAAAAACGTATTTACTGAAAGGGCCTTTTCGGGACTGTGCCCCAATAGTTTGCTGAGTTGTATATTCATTTGTTGTTTTTGATAATGCTTTTGCTCCCAGAATCTACTCCCTGTTGTGAGACATTAATTTGTGGGTCTTTGTCCCACAGTAGTTCGCCCTTGTATGAAGTATGTTGCCCTGTAGTGTATGCAATTAACGGAGAGTATATTATTCTCGCATACTTGTTCTCACATAATTTTTTATACAATTTGTTTTACCATTGGAACTGCCCTTTCAAGTTTCACGACTGCCTGTTGTGGACAATGTACGTTGCATCTTGCAATTGTTTTAAATACCCCCACAAAAAGGGCAGGATGGGGATAATAGTTGGCCTGATGGGACGGGGCTGAAAGGGCTGTAAGGAATTGCCCCCCCCCCCCCCATTTTGTATGTTAAAAACTTGCTGACGTAGCTGGTGGTTTTTTGAGCCTTCAATCACAGGTCGAAAACGCATCCACCAAAACAAATCAACCACGTTACCCACCACACACTCCTGCATTCACTTTCAATGGTACGGTGCTTGTGACAGCGCTGTCAATCACCAACGCATTTACAAGTCGAGGTGTGCGCGGCAGGGCCAGGGGTTTCAAAGTCCTCGGCGTCTGCAACGTCTTCGCGCTTGCACTCTCACAATGCACGAACGACTGAACGGACGGACGGATGCATGCAAGTACGCGCGTACCCAGTAAGCCATCATACAGTATTATTACAATTATTAAACACCTTCATTAATTATGTGCTACAATTACTTTAATGAGCCAGCTGTTAATCTTGTCTCGTCGTTAAATAGGCTAACGGCGTCTATGCGAGTCTTTACGGTCAGACGGAAATCTGATACTGTTTTCCTTCGTCGCTCGCTTTGACTTGGTCTGTAGATACGTCCAGTTGCGGTTAACGATGAGGCTTTGTTTCAGGTAATGCACGGACATTGACGTACAACAGACTCCAAACGGCCATGCTGTTGTTTCGACATAAGTTCAGTTCTCCAAGTTATATAACTTTCGCTGTCTTTCTGCAACTGATCGCAGTCGGGGGTAGAACCGCCGCCTCGAAGCAGCCACATATCCTGTTTATCGTCGCCGACGACTTCGGCTGGAACGATGTGGGCTACCACGGCTCTGAGATACACACACCGACCCTTGACCGCTTGGCCGCGGACGGCGTAAAGCTGGACAGTTATTACGTGCAGCCAATATGCTCTCCGACCCGCAGCCAACTTCTCACTGGCAGATACCAGGTGAGACCTGTGATCTAGGCGCGGGAACGGGGGTTGGGTTGATTTGTGTGTGTGTGCTTGTGACGATGTGTACATATGAGTGCATACATGTATGTGTACAGGTGTGTACATACAATTCATCAGTCCATCGAAGAAATTAACCAGGCCATCACATATATTCGTGATAATGTGAAAGTCGTGCTGATGAAAGACTTGTAGAACATTATGAGTACTGAAAGTTAACTGTCCACTGTGTTCTGGTCTCTAGACTCTCTACAGACACCTTTATTTTTTACAACATTATGCATATTTATGTGACTCAATCAAAGAATCAACATAACATTATATTATATTCAAGTTTGTTTTCATCGCTTTTGTTATATAACTTTGTGTGTTAGTTTTGCCACTTTGTTTACTAGAAATGCTTTGAAAATTTAGTGAATGTTATGGTGCATTAATAAAATTTTGACTGTGCGACTTGTCAGATCCACCTGGGACTGCAGCACGGGGTGATTCGTCCCGCCCAACCAAATGGGGTGCCACTCAATGTCCCAACCATCGCAGACGCACTTAAAGGTGCAGGCTACTCCACACATGTTGTTGGCAAATGGCACATCGGATTTTACAAGAAGGAATATACGCCAACATACCGAGGCTTTGATAGCTTCTATGGTGAGTTAACTTACTGTGGAAATTCACAGTAATGTCTGAAATGGCAGACAGATGGTGCTTTCATTAATTAAATTTATGGTAGAATTTATTCAAGCTTTGTTAATATATTTATGTGTGTGAATGTGCGTGCATGCAAGCATGTGTGCAAACCGAATTGTAATTGAGAAATTACCTCACGTTCCGTTACAATTACATGTTCAGGTATTGACTGTTATGACTTTTATATTGTAGTTAATTACAACTACACAGCTGAAGTTCACACACACATAATTCCTGCTGTATAAATTAAGTTTTTTTACAACTCAAGAATATCAAACTGACATGTATGTAAGCCTGTAAGGTTTAATTAACACAACAGGCACCTGCTGAACTAGCCTATGGCTGACCACATTTAAACTGTTGAAACGATAGTGGAATTTTTTTGTCTTGGAGAGAGGTAAGATTTTACATACAAGTTAGCAAAGATAATTAATGATACATTATCGATACCCTAATGACCGTATGTATTGGCATATTTAAAATAATTAAATTATCAGCTGCCCCAAAACATAGGGTGCACAAAGATAATTCTCAGATCCACTGTCCCAATACTTTTTAGGGGCACGAACGAATCCTGATGTCATGTTGTCCCCGTTTTATTACCCTGGTGTTAACCTGGCTTTGTAACTTCACATACCATGGTTACCTCGTCTATTACCCTGCTACTAACTATTTTTTGAGTGGCTGAATGGTCTTATATCCCGTAAAACAAATGTTATATGTAGGGACTTCAGCAGTGATAGAAATAAGCCAAAATTGTAACTTGTCCATCAGACAAGTTAGTTTTGAAATCTACTTGAATGAATGAATAAATGAAATTTATTCAACATAAGCACAACGTGTAATTTCAAATAAGGTGTAAATAAATGCCTCTACCAGGTAATTTAACATGATTCTTGGATATGAAAAATGAAAGTTTCGAATTTGTAAACATGCACATTTGTAAGCTAATTCGAGAGGGTGCTGTTGGAAATTGTACGCCACTGTAACTTCAGCTTCTCTGCTGTCTCGGCTGTGAACCCATGACATCCGAACACGGCGGGACAGTGCTGTTCAAAATTATATTTTTTACATAATTATGTCTGCCTCCAGATAAATTCCAGGGAGGGCAGCAGCCCCCTACACCTTCCCCCCGTTCCAGAGCCTATGCCAACACGCTACTGAAATTTCAACGTGCATGATTGCTGGCAAACCGTATTTCAATAGAATTTCCACAAATTGGAAAGTTATAATTTTGGATACGTCACTATTTACTATAATTTTTCACTTGTCCACTGGACAACCATGCAGATAATTCTACTTGTCCGGACAACAAATCACTTGTCTCGGACAAGTGCCTATTTTTCGAACGCTGGACTACAGCCTCAGTCATGTTTAGTCTGTTTTACACTAGTTTCCCACGCTTGTTCGAAGATTATTTACTGAATGACAGGTTGTACCGTATTTGACCGCAGTACTGCCCACCCCCATACCAGCCACATACAGAAACACATTTGTTATTAAAATATACAAGATAAACTTGCAGAAATGCAACAAAACGACATGTAATCCCCATGGAACTACCTCTGGTATTAACAGGGTGTCGTCTGTTACACTGTTAGTAACTAATGTCTTGCTGGATGAATGTCCATATATGCAGATTAAAACAACAACTATATGTGAAACAATATGCAAGTCCTGGGATAATGCAGACAGTCGAGAAATCATGCAGGTTTGCACATTACAGTCAAACATTGGGGGTAACTAGGATTTTAGATGCGTATTGTGACACTTCCTAAATGTATAAAGGCCGGCTGGTAGCTGAGATAAGGGTGAACCATCGTTGCTGGTGCTGCAGTAACTTGCATCACCCTAGGTTGTGTTGTTTACGTCAGAGCAACTGCGATTGTATAAATTTTTTGGGGAAAAGTGGGTATACGCTCGACAGAAATACAAATAATTGGTCATTACGGGAGTTAATGGGCATGTTTCAAAATGCCCGTTATGGTGTCGGATGGAATTACAAATTCATGGTCTTATACCACTATTCTCACTATTGGTAAATAGTGATTGTTAGTTGGGATAGATAGGACTAGAGGAGCTCTCGTTATAACACCAGTAACCAGATATCAGAATTAACCCTCTTTGTTCTGACAATTCTTTTAATAGTTTTGGTGTTGGATTCTGATGAAAATCAAGATTCCCACTTTGTTGCATTTGTTTCATTATTCCATCAAAGTAACAATATAGAATGCTAAAAACAGACTGCCACCAAGAACCAGAGCAGGTAACAAATACCTGGCATGATAAGTAATATTTTTCAGATTAACCCCTTTCCCTTTGGGATGTGATTTGTTTTGGTGTCAGGTGGAAATGGTTTTGGTGTCGGATGGAATCATCAGATATTGAAATACATAACAGTATTTTCACACCCATAATCCACATGTTTCCTTGAAAAATGTTATAGAAAAGCTTCCGCTGTTAAATCCATCATTTGATAAAATCTCCATCCGACACCGAAACTTAGGCGAAGAAATCATAATTAAAAATCATAGATACCCAGTAACACATCAACATTTTATTTTGATATAATTTAATAACTGTGTTATGAATGTGACTCTGGAAGATGTTAAATCATTGAAAATTGAACATTGAAATGTCATCTAAACAATGCAAAGGCTATATCACGGTACATACATGTGGTCTATTTTCAACAAACTCCGGTTTGGCTTTGCTCAAAAACTATGGATACAATGGTTAACAATGAAGTTTCTCATTGCTTCACCATGTTCACTCTTGCAAGAATTATTTGCAGAATTCTTGGTAATTTGTACAAAATCTGTATCAGATGTCTTTAGACCACATGTTCTGCTGGAGGAACCAGAGTTTTGTGGTTCTTCAACCATTTGGTGAAACAAGGTCTGCTTCTTAATGACAGAAAAGTCATTCTTGTTGCGGAAATAATTGACTCCAGGTGCATCCTGCTCTAGGAAAGTCATCTGAACATCATGAGAGTCTTCTGCAACATGGGAGACAATTCCTATAAACCAGTAGTTATAGTCTCTACTGTAGGTAGCATAAGACTGCCTTACCATGATGGAAAATATAGTCCTACTCTGTCTGGTACTCTTGCCAGTGGACATGGTGGAATCAATGTTTTCTTCAGGTTCACTGGAGTTGTCAGTTTCATACTTAGTTTCATGGAATGGTGGCAGGGCATTACCAACATTTGACCTTTTGTGAAATTGAATCCAGCAAAATTGTTATATCTGATCCCTGTTGGTTTTCGTATAGGATGGAAAGTTTTGGTGTCGGATGGAAACTTTTTTGTCTTGTGATATTCGGTAGTGAAGGTGTCAAATCCATTTTTTTCACAATGTGGACAAACTTTACCATAAAAATTGATAGCTTAATGTTTTTTTCCATAGCAAAATTTTGTATCTGTATTTTGAGAAAACTTTTTGGATGAAAAATGATAATTTCTAAGCGACTCGCATAAATAATGTTAATTATCCCAAAGAATGAGGGGGTATGATTGGCCAATTCAGATTGGAAATTATTTGCCAACAGTTTTTGTCATAAGTTGGGGCAGTTATAACTGAAAGATCTCAGCAGAATTTTTTGTGGATTTATTAGCAATCCATCTGACACCAAAACTCACATAATTGTCTCCAGTTTTGATTTAAAAAGGCTGTAAAATCAACATCGAACAAAATATTGACAAACTGAAAGTTGTTCCTGAAAGAGTATTCATATGGGTATTAGAAACAATGAATAGTTTGCCTTGATAATGATAATTAAATTTTTGGGGTCTGATGAGACACATTTTGAAACACACCCTAATATCTTTTGGGGTTTCCAGGCTACTTATTGGGAGCAGAGCAGTATTACACGCACAAGAGATGTTATGACTTGCACGAGAGCGGCAGACACCTCCATCTCTGTGGAGTTGACCTTCACGAGAACGATAAGCCCGTACTTAATGAAAGTGGAATTTATTCCACACAATTGTTCACTGCGAGAGCTGAAGACATTGTCAAGGAACATGCAAAGAACAGACCTAACAAGGCAAGTTTGTGTCATAAATAAAATCTTTATTTAATAAAATCTTTAAATAGAGAATTATACTCTTTGTGACATGCAGTGTAAAGTCATTAAATATAGATCGGAACTCTATGTGTTAATATGTATAATGTTGGTACATTAGCTTTTGGTATATCTATGTATTAGTTATGTGTTTAGCAGTAGTTTACAAGGATTAAAGAAAGTAACTAACATAGAAATACATGTCAGTGCAATACGAAAGAGTGTACGCTTATTTACACTTATATCATTGAAAATATTACAGAATTCTGAATTCTGCGCCTTGACCCATCTGTTGACAACCGGAATAGTACTTATGGATTTTGAGACTGATCAATCCTTTTGTTTTGATGTGCCTCTGAGCTTGGTTTCCAAGGATTTAGGTGCAATAGAAGTTATCTTATCGAGTTTGATTTGAACAGTAGGTACCATTCTAAAGTAATTTATTATTTAATAACTCAATAATTAATCATACAATGCATAAGTATATATGTGTCATATTTTTACTCATTCATCACTATTCATTCAGCCAGTTGATTTTATATATTACCCTGTGCGCAAAAATGTGCCATAAAAAGATTTTCACCAATTTATTGTAATTTACTTAATTAACTAATTTTAACTCTTATGTATTTTATCCACCTCAGAGTTGACTTTGTCCAGATTTTTGGCACTATATAAATGTATTTATAAAAGTATTTATTTAATATTACTGTCTTCGCATCTGCCAGTGCAGAAACTTGAAAAACATTACTGTTGTAATGTGTTACAGCCGTTGTTTCTCTACCTGCCCCTGCAAGCTGTTCACGCCCCTCTCGAGGTTCCTCCCGAGTACACACACAGGTATGACTTCATCAAAGATAAAGCCAGGAGAAAATATGCAGGTAGGTAAACTGCACCAATTACTGCACTTCGCATTTTTGGGGAGATTGCATAAATTTGCAAAGTAAAAAAACGTAGCATTACGTGGTGATTGGTTGGTTATCACCATGTATCGTGGGGGGATATAAATTGGTATAGTGGTGCCACCTATCGAGTGGAATAGGTATTAATGCACATTGATGTTATCGTGGATATCAGAACCGGGGAGCGTATTGGGTAATGTCTTGGCAAGCGTCCAACATCAGTTGAATCTGGTGAGTTTTGGCTGTGGTTTTGAATAACTTTTGATAGCCAAGTTGGATTGCTCAAAGTCGCAAGTTCCGCACCAGGTATTGGTGGGAGGACAGTGGTTTGAAACAAAGCAAAACACAACACGTTTTTCTCGCCCTTTTGAACTGATGAGACGACCCATAATGAGGAAAATTATACTAATACTATTGTTTAGTAAAACACAACTAGGTGGTCAGAATGACCTGAATAGCAAGGTGACTGTATTAGAGGGAATTATTTAGGACTATCCTAGGGTGACCTTAATTGCAAGGTGCTTTATTACTGAGGTGACCGTAAAACAATGTTCGATATATATATTATATATATGTATATATATATGTATATATGACACAAACCAACATTGTGTTTTATAGTATAGATGACATGATTTGTGTGTCTGCTTACCCATGTAGAACTATGTGTCTGTAGGCATGGTTTCCTGCATGGACGAAGCTGTCGCGAACATCACAAAGACTTTCAAGAAATATGGATTATGGGACAATACTGTTCTTATATTCTCCACAGGTGAGGTCATGCTGCCGTAATACATTTACCATCAGGCATTAATTAAATTATGAATTTCACAGACCAATAAATTATCATTGTATTTCACCCTCAATGACGATGAGTTAGTGGACTGTCTTGAATTGTAGTAAAATGGTAACATTTTAAAAATAGTCGCCCAGTTGTGTATTTTTGAAAATAATGTGTAAAAAGATAATGATGTAACACATTTTGTATAGATGATATTTTAGCTAGCAGAGATCTAATAGATACAAATACATTCAGTGTTGCGATGACCTGTAAAATGGTTGTATAATTATGTATATATAATGCAATTGTGCTTAACTTATTCGGTATCACAACTAAATTTTTGTGCATTTTATGCTAGTTATGGATTCTTATTTCAGTGACACAAACATTCTAGTCTTAACTTTGTTGTCATATTTTTTTAAAAACTTGTATTTTGACTAGTATTTCACCAGTAATAATGTTATTTACATTTGTCTGTAGTATTTTTAACATCTTAACGCTATCTAAAATTAAGCAGTGTTAATGTTGTAATTTGCCTCTAAATGGTGCAGGAAAATGCTATACTACTATTAGTATTATATTGTATAATTCAACCAATATAAACAGGATGTGACCAGTAGTTGATGTTTCATCTGTCAGACCTTTACTAGCTTCCAATTGTTTTGTAATTTTCCATGTTTTGTAACTGATTTTTTACACTCACCTTGGCCTTGTTTCCAGACAATGGTGGTCAAGTGAAGGAGGGGGGAAACAACTGGCCCCTGCGGGGGTGGAAGGGATCTCTGTGGGAGGGAGGGATCAGGGGGGTGGGGTTTGTCAACAGCCCCCTGTTGGAGAAGAACAGTACTACATCACGGGAGCTGATGCACGTTTCTGACTGGTTTCCAACACTGACGTATCTGGCTGGAGCAAACACAACTGGTCTCAAGCTGGACGGACACAACGTGTGGCAAACGATTAGGTGAGATAATAAAATCGTTAAATCGTATAATAATGATACGTAAATTTGTAAAGTGCCGTAAATCTAGACAAAAGTCTATTCAGAGGTGCTAAGAAATATATAAAATACATAATCGAAATGATTATGTGCTTAAACAGGAAATTGCAACTGTGTGGTCTCAGATAATCTGAATACTGTAATGATTATATGTATTCAAAAAATAATATTTAAAAATCCACCGACTGAAAACATAAAGTACCAAAAGGTAATGATGTTTGTAGATTTTGAGGGTGTCTGAAAATGTACAACATCTGAATACATACCGTAATTTCGGTAATTTCACATAGTTAGCAATGCTAATGAGTCAGGACGTGATACAGCGCTATATATCTTAAGCAAAGGTTCATAAAATTTATTCATAAAGCTATGAACCACAATTCACTAGTTATGAATACACAGTGTTGCTAAATTGTCTACTGAAAATCCATGGTCAAATTGTAGTGAAAATTACCGTCTTATCCTAAATGAATGTAATACAATTCATGACAATTCTGCGTATGTGTGGCAGACTGTGGTATCCAACGAAACAATAGTAAATGTGAATGTTTTTTCGGAAATGTTAGAAATCAGAAATGGTTTTAAGACATGTAATATTTTAAATGACGATGGTGTCAACCGTATTATTACGGAAATTACTGTATTTTTTTAAAGAGTGCAATTGCCATTTTTAATGTGTGAAAATAAAATTTTTATTATACACAAGTTACCGTTTTGTTTGTCTTCAGTAAAGGAGCACCAAGTCCCAGGAAGGAACTGTTACACAACATTGACCCCCTGGAGTGGCCCTCAGGGTCCCCCCTCCCTGGCAGTGGGTTCGACACCCGGATAAGGGCGGCAGTGAGGGTCGGCAGGTGGAAACTGATTACAGGTAATCCAGGTAAGTGTATACAGGTGGGGGCACAAATCGTGTTTCCAATCATTTTTTGCTGATTTAACAAAAACACAAAAAATATATCTATGTGCTAAATCTCTAACACCTATTCCGTCACATTTGTGCAGACTGTTAGAAAAGTTTTTTGAGTGAAGAACTTACAAAAATAAACCGGCGATATCCAAATCTCATGTGTCAAAAACCATGTGTCCTATTTGCGCTGTGTAAATTGCTCTAAATGTATGTCACGTGAGTCGGTGTGAGCACGAAACTTGTATTCTCCAATGTATTGTTGATGGATCAAAACTAGATGATTTACTAATCAGATTAGACGTTATATCGCTATTAACCTTGTGACAAAATAATCCATCTCCCATTACCTCATCAAACGCATGAGATAAAATTTTATCATTACCCATGTGCCTCCTACGATAGCAATCGACGTTCATCGTAATAGGAGTCTCCCTGGCTCATATTAAAAATGCACTTTTGCATGAATTATTAGACAATTACATGTCAGCAAATAGTATACCTACTTACTGCAATATACATAATACTTTTAATGTAGTATTTTCAAATAAATAAAGGGTTGTTCAATGTGTATGTCATATGATAATGCCACTGATTTAATCATGTACGTTTGTAAAATGCAAATTATGGGTCTGAACAAAGGAGTACTGTATTGTATTGATGCGACTCCTATAGGTTACCTCCCAAGTACCTTCTTCTTTCCCCGATTCCCTTGTGGGGGCGGCCATGTTACCCAGGCTATCGACTCCATTCCACCCTCTTGATGATACTTCACCTAACCCGATCTTCTGTAATTAAAAGACACCGTCTCTCCACTTTTATTTTGGTCTTCTACACATTGGTTGGGGTGGGTGGTGGTTTGATACAAAGCGAAAGACTTCACAGTTTTCTGGACTGCGAACTCTTGAGACCACCCCTAATATGAGTTTGATTTCACTTGCAGGCCCAGGAATGTGGGTCCCGCCTCCAGATAAGGACACAACATTATACTTCAAGAGGGACGAACATACGCACAAAGACAACACTCTCAGGTTCATTCCAAGACACAAAGAGAAACGTGCAGATAAACAGAATGTATGGCTTTTTGACATAATGAAGGATCCCCTGGAGAAGGACGACGTCTCACAGAAATACCCGTCCGTTGTGCGGGACCTCTTGAAAAGACTAGTGTATTACAACTCGACGGCTGTTCCTGTACGTTACCCCCGCGAGGATCCAAACGCTGACCCCGCCAAACACGGGGGCGTGTGGCGACCTTGGGAAGATTGAGGTCATATCTCAAGGTCGACACATGGGTCAGGTTTTTAACTTTGCATAGTTGACGGTTCCGGAGATAGATGTCATAATCAAGATTAAGTGCATGACATCCGTCAAGCTGCCTTACTAACAAAATTTATATATATTATCAGTGCAGTATAACATCTGCTATATCAATCTTTCCTGCATACATGCATTCAGTTCTTTTTGTAAGCTTGATGGACCTTGTTGCTAAGCAACAGGTCACATGATGGAGACATTAATTGGGTAACGGACGTATGGTGTATAAATAAACATATTGAAAAAACTTCAAAGTTGCTTACTGCATGTAATTATCCACATGCAAAAGTTGTTTCCAAAGCTGTTTTGGTTCATTATTACTACCGGTAGTACTGGTTCAGTGGAAACAGTGATATGTCTATTGATTGAATGGAGTGAGCTGTCGAATGTTGGATCTCGTTTCGTTCTTCGATGATTGTTCATCATTGTTCAGCTGGCAGTATATTGTGGACAGCAGTCATAAGGACCAGGTCAAATTGATTTTGCACATTTCACTTCAGTGTTTGGCACCATATGTCCTTGACCAAACTGAGGCAAGATAAAAAACCTGACCTCCCAAATAACTGGACCCAAACATTGCATTCTGTGATAGACCTCTAGGCTTTTAAAGCAAGCAGGCAAGTTGTCCCTATGAAATCTTTCTGTGGCCCATTCTTTCCATTCTGTTTGTATGTAATATTTACAAACAATTATTAGAAGCAGGTTTTGTTGTTTGACTGCAGGTATGGGTTGAAGCTTAAAACACTGGACAGATCTATGAGTTCTTCTGAAGAATCTAGAATCCTATCTTGAAAGAAGAGTTCATGTTTAGTGTATTTATTAAATTAGTGTATTTATTAAGCAGTGAACCTTTCTTTGATCATGAATGTTTAATCAATATTTATTGTCATATTGAAGAAAATTAGATGTTGGACATGTTACATCATAACTTGTAAATTAAAATGTACATGAACTTAATAGCTAACAAACATTTATTCATATAAAAAAGGTTCATTTCAAAAGATGAAACTATTCTTTCACAACAATGTCCATCATGTGGTAATCCAAATTGTTCTGTAATTGTTTGAAAGAGATAGAAACACTGGTACAAGTCCCAGCTACAGCATGTGAAGCTAGGATTCCATGTGTACAGAAATGGCGTGTGGATGAAGCACGTGGCAAAATATAGCACCCAGTGGAAATGAATAAAGTAGTTCGAAAAGTACATGAGGGATGGGTTTCTTCAAGCGGATGCGACAAACTGAATCACCCCCGTAACAATTCGAATTGTATCCGCACACAAATCGGATAGGAAATTCCCAACGTGACATCACTACAGAGGTATTCCCCACTCCACATGCAGCATCAATACGTGTATCCGTCCGTACACATGGAATCCTAGCTTCATGTCGATTCGGCATTAGGATGCATTGAGAGTTTGTCACTTTGGTGGTGCAGTAGTCATGAAGAATCTGGTGTAGAATGTTCCCAGTTTGTCGATGTTGCCGTGGAGAATTGACCGTAGTACCTGCGTGTATCGCTCATTGGACCCTGCAGAACACACAGTGCCTGTCAGACTGAGTTACCTATAACGACCTGCGTACCAGGACCTGTCAAGATAACAAACTCATAAGGAGACTACAATTCCAACAGCAGCGTCACAGATGTGACAACAAGAGAGCAGGAGGAGGAACCTCAGATTATTAACATGTTCAAAATTGTCCACAATCAAATTGCTGTCCCATCCAAAACATCTTAGTACCTGCAGACAGACACACACGCTCAAATCACCCTTACAAGTATAAACATACAAGAGCCAACACAGAAGAATATAAAAAATCATTTTTTCCCCACACCTTAACAGCCTGGAATATCCTGGAGGCGTCACTGGTTGATACCAAAGATGCCTCCAAATTTAAGGAATATCTGGGCCATGTCCAGTGCTCACAGAACTGCCACCATCCATTGGCGCGATACCTGGCTGGGATTTGCCAGTGATTCAACAGAAACGGAAAAAGGAAAGTCCATCATTAAAGGAATCCATTTTTTATTTAAAGTGTTTTCACAATGCAAAATGTCGCTGCTGTATCGCCAAGGACAATTCCATGACCCACCAGCGAAAGTGTTCCAGTGGCGCTGGCTGGTGTTGACAGTCTTCCGTGTACAAGATTACTGTTACGGAATTAATTCAATTTTAAACAGCAAAATTGTGCTTATGCACTTGTACGAATGTTAGTGAAATGGTCCCGGGATACTACTGCTGAATTGGTCATAATGTGTCTGTGACTACAGCTCGAACAGATGATTGTTTGCCCTTTTAAGGGTTGGTAGGTAAAAGACAAAGCATGGTTGGGTTGGTCATTACCATGTGTCGTAGGGGAAATAAATCAATACAATGGATGTTAGATATTACTCAGTTAGATATCAGAAGGGGCAGCCTGGTGGGTCATGTATTGGCAACAGTGTCTCATGTATTGGCAACAGTGTCTCATGTATTGGCAACAGTGTCATGTCAGTTGAATCTGGCAGCTATTGGCTATCGTTTTGGAAGCCATTTTGGATTACTTGAAATAACAAATCCCACATCAGTTTTTTTGGGGGGTGTTCCTGGACTTTTTGAAAAAAGGTGTGACGGCAGTG
Organism: Escarpia spicata; assembly: GCA_963995525.1. Lineage (NCBI taxonomy): Eukaryota > Metazoa > Annelida > Polychaeta > Sabellida > Siboglinidae > Escarpia > Escarpia spicata. The sequence goes on from OZ023217.1 coordinate 6,201,579, forward strand.
CAATGGATGAATAGATGTATCCAGTATGTCAGTTTGCCTACGTCACAATCGGTATTTAGCGCGTGACTTCTCTCAAGTTTTACCTTCGTCACCAAAGTGATATACATGAATTACATTACTATTGCTGCCATCTCATAAACGATAAATCAAACCGTCCGTGTACAGCTGTCACTTTAAAAACTTTTGCCAAAGTAATTGTGCTGCACATTGTCATAAAGAAACACTTTTGAGGCTGGAATTTCAAAAAAATATATGGCGGAATGCATGAACGAACCACATGGTTGGCATCCATTTTTTGATGGCTTGACGGAGCTTTTGCTAGGCAACCGGTCAGTGGTCACGTGATGAATAGGTCAATTATCTCGTATCAGATCCGAAATCCTGCCACAGCATATCATTTGATATCAGCTTGGACTTTGTGCAGACAAATACAAATTCACATGTACAAATGAATACATGACAGCTGTATGTTACTACTGCCTGGTAGTCTCTGAGCCATTTGTAAAAGTAAATACTGTATTCGTTCTGTTAAGCTTACAGTGTGCTTAAACAACTATTTGAGACGTTAAAATATGTCAAATGTTGCTTTCCAATCACCACACAGGGGCGTACATGCATGTTCTGTGGCTCCTGGGGTTCCTGTGTAAAATTATCTCGGTAGATTGGCAAGCGATTTATGCTTCCACACAAATGAACAAAAGGATACAAGAACATTGTCAGATGCTGCTAAAAAGGGGATGGATGCTAATCGGGGCATATACGCCTGATAGAATGAATAGTCACTGAGAGTGGAGACTTACCAGAGCTCTGGTCCTCTCTTGGGTCGGGCACTGGAGGATTCTCCTGAAACAACCACAATAATGTCAAATTCACTTCAAAATCAATTATTATCCACAAATGAAATGTTTACTGTTTCGGCAGGAGGGTGCAATCTGACATGGTTACTTTTAAAATATCACATACGCTGGACTTTTAAAAGGCAACCTGCTCGAGCGAGTCTATGTATAATACAGTGATTGCAATGGATTCTATGAGCAAAAAGAAATTATGAAAGTAATTTTGTTGCACATGGTTTTCTATTTGTTAAACAAGTTGGAAATGCAAAATATTTTGGCATTACCCAAATATATGTTAGGTATGGATTTGAGTTATAAAGAATATTGCGAGAGAGCGACAGAAAGAGAGAGAGAGTGCAAGAGAAAGAGAGCGAGCAAGAGAGAGGGTAAGAGAACAAGAGAGAGAAAGAGAGAGAGAGAGCGAGCAAGAGAGAGAGAGAGCGAGCAAGAGAGAGAGAGTAAGAGAACAAGAGAGAAAGAGAGAGAGAGCGAGCAAGAGAGAGAGAGTAAGAGAACAATAGAGAAAGAGAGAGAGTAAGAGAACAAGAGAGAAAGAGAGAGTAAGAGAACAAGAGAAAAAGAGAGCAAGCAAGGGAGAGAGTAAGAGAACAAGAGAGAAAGAGAGAGAGGTGGTAGACAGACAACTGTTGACGTTGCGTACCTTGACATATCTCCAGATGACCCGCAGCAACATGTGCACCTCGTACGGGGTGAGCAGGTGGAAGATCTCCGCCACGTTACACAGCGGTGGCAGCAGTATCTGACCCTAAAACAGTGGACATGCCATGTCACATTACAGACACCCTGTCACATTAGAGACACACTGATATTATGGGCACCCTGTGACACTGGAAACACCCCGAGATGTTAGACACCCTGTAACATTAAAGTCACCCTCTGACATCAGAGGTACCCTGTGACAATAGTCACTGACATTATAGGCACCCTCTTATCTTAGAGGCATTATGATGTCAGAGACACCCTGTGACAGTACAATCGAACATTACTTTATGGTATCCTCAATAATACAGCCACCTCACCATTAAGGTCACCCTAGAACAGTCCCAAATTATTCTTGTAACAGCAAAGTGTAGGAAATGAGTCCCGTTAATATGGTCACTTCTCCATTCAGGTCACTTGTCTAATCCCAAGGGTGACCTTAATAGCAAGGGTCCACTGTACTCGTGTTAGTTGCGAGTAATCACTTGCCTTCCACATGCAATCCACGATGTTGACGGATGCTTCAAGATGCCACGGAGAGTTGCGGGTTGACTTGTTGAGACTAGTTTCCCAGTGAGCCAGGAGAGTCGCCACTAGTCCTCGTATGACCACGGAGCAGTAGCACATGGCCCCTGGAGCTGCAACATTGTTATTTCAAACTGCATCTTTGCAACGCCATCTCATACAATTTGTTTTCAGTTATCAAGCGATAACATAAACAAGTTGACACTGAATTGTGTAATAATTACTAAATAAACACAGAATGGAATTCATCAAAAATTGTTCCGTTATCCACCAGATGGAATATCTGTATATATTCTTGTTACCTATCAGCTACCTGCTGAAGGCGACCACCTGCCTTGAATGACTGCTTTGGCTGTGCAGAACGGCTGGTCGCACAAGACAAGTTCTATTGTATTATGAAGTTTTAAATGTAAACAATTATTAGCAAGTACAAATACATTCGAACCTCGCTTTGCGGTCACCTAAGTAATACAGCCACCTCACAATTAAGGTCACCCAACGATAGCCTCCAATTTGTTTCATATACAGTAAAGTATAGGAAATTAGTTCTGCTAATACGATCACCTTGCTAATCAGGTCACCTTTGTCCAGTCCCTGCCTTAATAGTGAGGTTCCATTGTATACAAGTGATATGTTGCACCTACCTGCCGACAGGAACTTCAGGATGTCCCACAATACTGGATTGTTCTCAAACTTCTTCTTGATCAACAAATCTCTGTAGCAACAATAACAAATTCATAAGCATTTCTACAGATTTCAAACTGAATACTGTGTTTAATTTGATTTTAAATGACCATTACTGAACCTGCCATGTTTTAGTTTAATTTGGCTGTATTTCTTACTTCAAATTGTGTAGAAAGCTGTATAAATCCGTAACTTACTTTGCATTGGTTAAACAGCCTATAGCATTTTCATTCTGAAAATGTGTTGCCATCTACCAGACCATGATATATACCTACTTCTCGAAAACAAAACCTGCTAGGTTTTATTGCAAATCTGTCTAACATCAGAAGTATTTTGTCTTCTTCAACAGCCATTAGTTAGTCAGTCATTTTATACTTTTGTCTGAACACAAAACAAATATGTAACTTACCATGACAACACTATATCAAAATGAGATATGATCATATTCACAAAAAATAAAAATACAATTTATATACATTTCAATTCCATATAATGGCACAGGTATGCCTGAAATAGTGTGTACAATTTGATTTTTTCTTCCATAAAATGTAAACAAAACATTCAGATTATAAACAATGCTATTGGCAATTGTACCATAACATATATTTATTCTAGTCTTACAAAGGTTACATTAGTTGACATAAAAAATGATTAATAAATAACCTGATAGTAATTTGCTAATACAACGGTGACATACACATCTCTCATTCAGGAGCTCACCTCTCTATAGTGACCATCATTGACCTCATATATCTAATGACCTTCATGAACACACCTATATATTGACCTTCTTGAACTCACCTCTGTATAGTGACCATCTTTGAACTCACCTCTTTGTACCAACCTTCATGAACTCACCTCTCTATAATGACCAACACAAACTCACCTCTCTATAATGGCCTTCAAGAACTCACCTCTCTATAATGACATTTGCAAACACATCTCTATAGTGACCATCATGAACTCATCTCTATATAGTTAGTCATTTTCTACTCTTGTAGTTGCACCAAAAAGAATAGACGGAAAGAGGCACCATTCCGCTGTTTTTAGTGAAGCCGGCATGCAACAGCGCCCTCGGGCGGCAATCTAGGATAACTAGGATGGCACAGAGACATGACAGCACCTCTTGGTGCAGTGCACCGAATTGTTCCAATTCTAAAATTAAATGTTCCAATAAGTGTTTTTTTTTGTTTCTGAAAGATACAAACAATTGAACATGGTTGTGTTATAGATCACTGTTGACATTCTTTATATTTTATAACTGATGAAATTAATCGAAGAATTCACTTGCTCAACGCGCCTAGTCTACGCGTACACTAGTCACTAGACTACAGAAGAATTGAATGTCCACCTATATGTAACAATTCGTGGAGGAAGAGAGAGACTAGCAAGTTGTTTTTGTACTTTAAGTACAACATTTAGGGCATTTGTAATAAACTATAATCTAGATAATTGTGTACTTCAACTGGTGTTAAGGGAATGTCAATAAACAGTGCCGTTTTTATAAATGGACGAGAATCCGTTACGACTATGAATTAGATGACCAGCATTGGTTTGGACATCAAAGTGGTCATATGTGACCATGGGTCAAATAATCGAAAGACACCTGAGACACTTCTGAGTCTTTCTTCCTCCAAAACGAGATAAAGATTTGTCATGTATAAAGATTTGTCATGTATAAAGATTTGTCATGTACGACCCACCTCATCTGCTAAAAAACATGAGGAACAACCTCAAGAAAAGAGGCTAAAAAAAAGATGGGAAAAGCAGTAACTGGAGCTACATTCGTCAGTTTTTCCTGATTGATTCCAGAAATGCTGTGCTTATGGCTTCTAAACTGACACTCAAATACATTGACTTGCCCCCGTTTTCGGCTTTGCGAGTTAAATATGCGACCCAAGTCTTCTCTCACTCTGTGGCTACTGGTATTTCTACAATGGTTACATTGAAGTCACTCCCTGAGGGCACAGAATAGCACTGTTCTTGGAACGTATGGACCGTCAGTTCAACTGTTTCAACACCAAGACATTCAAGCACAAACAACAGATGAGACCTGCTTTGTCAAACACATCTGGACACAAGGAGTTTCTTCTGTCTACCATAGAGTGGCTTTTGTCACTTGAGTCTGGAAGCACGCGTAAACTGTCATGTCTGTCCGGATGGTTGATGACCATTCATAGTCTTCTGTCACTGTGGGACAATTTGCACATCAATTTTTAGGCAAAGTTTCTCCTAACTAGCCGTCTAAATCAAGATTGCTTAGAGAACCTCTTTGCTGTGATCAAGGGTAAGGGTGGCCATAGTGATAACCCTTCAGCTGAGCAGTTTCAATACTGCTTGTCAACACATCGCCGCCGTTGAATATGATCCTCTGCCCGTTTTCTCTCAAACAGGATAAATTACCAGTCTTTATTTCAACGTTAAGACGGAAGATCTCTCCATTGAGGAAGAAAACACCTTGACATACATAGCAGGGTACACGATGGCCTGGAGACTGCATGACAAAGTATGTCAACAATGTCAGCAAACCCTGATTGGTTCACCGACAAATTCATCTACAGAAGTGCTGCTACTTAAAAATAGCTAGAGAATGCAAAAGACAGATTTGTAACTCCAAAGAAGGAACTAGCGTCAACAGTTGAAAACATGGAGCGTGCTTTCAAGAAAACAAGCCACATTCTACATATGGATAAAGTCCGAAGTGGACTGCCCCGTCATCTCGTCAAAGAAATACCCGAAGACTCAATTGTCTGTCCTGCCGGAATGTGCTCGCTGAAAGATTGTGTTGAACTTATTCACCAACATGTCCCCCCATGCTTTGTTGACGATGAATAACAACAACTTCACAACTTCAAGTGTGAGAAATAGGAAAGTCCTGTAGTTGTCGCATATGTACATAGGTAAATAGGCGCAACATATGGCGGGCACCTACAGGCGTGACATTAGCATACGGCGGGCACCTGCATCCAATATATTTTATTTTAAAATTAGAAATACAAGAGCCCATTTGAAGAATAAATATTTGCCCTCAAAATAGCATTGTTTGTGTACATACGTACGCACAAGTATAATGATTTGTGCGCTGTTTTAGTGAAGTCGGTACATGCTACAGCATTGAAAAGTAAGCTCCACTGCATAGTTCTCCTAGATAGCTGCCGGATGGCGCCACTAATTGCTCTGGCTTCACTTTCGTTCGATATTTAGCATGAGTGGTGCCTCTTTCCTTCTATTTTTTTTGGTTGTACACAAGAAAATGTGTAACTTACCACGATTTTTCTACATGAAGCAAAACTACTAAAATGAGATATGGTTATATTCACACATAAATAAAACCTCGTTGAGCTCACCTCTCTATAGTGACCTTCATGAACTCACCTCTCTATAGCAACCTTCATGAATTCACCCCTCTATAGTGACTTTCGTGAACGCACCTCTCTATGGTGACCTTTGTGAACTCACCTCTCTATAGTGACCTTCATGAACTCTTCCTCGGGCCAAGGGATGCCGTTGTACATGACGTCTGGGCTGACCAGTTCAATCATTAACAGGGCCAGTATTCGGGCCAGTTTCGGCGTCATGTGACTGACAGAGTTGACGATGGCGGGATCGTCGTCCTCCATCGCGCTGCTAGACTTACGCGTGTGCACCTCGTGCGTGCACGCCGAGAATGCATTGAGGAAGATGTGTCGATTCGCAATCACAGTCTCCTGTAGTGATGATGATGTCATCAAAATTATGCAAGAACAGGATTCATAAACTGAAGCTGACGTATCCTGTACGTTGCGGTTTGCTTTCATCACAATCACAATTATGCGCACGACCTCCAAAACGCTTTGGCTTTGGAAACAATGTTGATAACAGTTATATATGTGAATTGCAATGATATTGCTGCATGACATCTCATAAATCAAACATTCCCACATACAGTTGTCACTTTAGAAACATTGCCTTATGTTTTTGTTACAAATAACAACAAATTGTGCCAAAATATTAACAAAATATATACAATGAAGTGTACGAATGCTCCATGTGTTTGGCATCTGTTTTTCGATGGCTTGACTGAACTTTTGCTACGCAACTTGTTACGTGATGGATAGGTCAATTGTCTGGCTGATGAAGAACAACTAGTTTGTTCACCAAGGTAGTTATTTGTTTAGTTCATCCAAGGCTGGGGTGACTACAAAGCGTAGTTTGACTTACGGGGGTGTTGAGTAAATCCAAAACCGAGGTGACTTACGGGCATAAAGTGCGGCGGACGTGGCAGTCTCTTGTGACCTTGACCTATGATACCAGCATGGAAGACGGACAGTTGTGAGCGAGTCTTCACCACAGTGGTGGCGAGGTGTCTGTTCTCTTGCAACAATGACACCTGACCAGCCGACTGGTTGACGGTCAACAACAGACTGTCCGAGTCGGCTAGTACCTCGGTCCGCGCTCCTAGTGCTAGTCCGTGCTGCTGCAACCAGAAACAACTTGATTAGTCCCACTAGCAAAATTGTCCATCCCCAGATGACGCTACAAACACACAGATGCAGAAAACAATATTGCAAACAATCATTTACCATTCATCTAATGTCTGGTACTAACCCTAAAACCGGTAAGAACCCTTAACCCAAAAGGAATTTTGAAAAAAGAAAGGTGTCACGTTTCTTTTTAGGAGTCACAGATAAATCGTTGAAAGTGTGGTGCCCGAGATAGGAAGCGTCTTGTTTGAAAATCTTAACATACATACGTATATGTTAGCTTATGAAAACTGTTCTATATAAGTAACATTACGGATTAATGTGTGGGAAAGGACACTCTTATTAAGGAACACAAGCACCAGCTGACAATAAAACCATAACAACCAGTAGTAACTAAATAATACTAACAAAAACCTAACACTAACTGAAGTCACACGTTCATATCAGTGTGCCAGGGTATCCCATCCAATCCTCTCAAAGTAATGTTGTTTATTTTAAATAATAAATAATGTAATATTCAAACAAGACAGCCAAATCAGACAGTGGCCATACATACCGGAGATAAAGCGCCCTCAAACAGGAAGCGAAGAAGCATTCGCTGCGCTGTTGAATGCTGACTCAGTTTCTGCATACAACTGCGACAGATGCCGCTGATGTGGCATTTCTCCGTCATATCTGTCAATGACAAAAACGGTGACACTGAAGACACACTGATCTGTCGACATGTACACTAGCTCCAACTAACGTTTAAAACATGTATTTTTTATATTTATTATGGATGAGAAAATATTGATGGAGAGTATTAACAAGTAAAGCAGAATAAGCTGCCAAGTGATGTGGACTCATTCCACAAGGGTGCATGGGGAAGACAAGACATTATTTATTACATGTAGTGTACAATATAATAGCAATAGTTAGGCCACATTTGGAATATTATATACAAGCATGGAGGCCATATCGTAAGAAGGACATAGGTAAGCTAGAAAGAGTGCAACAAAGCGGATTCCTGAACTGAAAGAAACTGGTTATGAAAGACACCTATTAGAATGTGGGTTGACAACATTAGAGACTAGGAGACTAAGAGGAGACCAAATAGAAGTTCTTAAGATATTGAATGGTTATGAGGATATTGATAGAAATATTTTCTTCAAACTGAAAGAAGGCAGTATAACCAGAGGGCACAATGCAGCATTAGTCAAGGAACAGCGTAGGTTGGATATGAGAAAGTACTCATTCTCTCAGAGGACAATAACTGACTGGAACAAATTATCTGATGATTGTGTTAATGCTAGCAGTGAGAATATGTTCAAAAGCTATCTGGCGAGGACAGGTTATACGTAGGTGGAACATTGTTGGACTCTCAATAAGCCAAAGGCTTACTTGTCTGCATGCTGTCTGGAGTTTATAGCTCTGGATGGCAATTTTGTTAAATCTTGTTAAATCTAACTTAAATATATACATAATACTTTTTCTTAACATTTCTTATGATGCAGTGTATGTTTCCTACTGCGTGTACAGACCCATGAATCGGCTGGTCCCAGACACATGGTGTAATCAGAAGTTCTTATGATACAGAATCCAGTCCTTAGGGCTGCTCAAAGCTCCTTACACTTTGCTCCCTGGCCGACCTGTTCAATTGAACACCATCTCGACTTCTCTGGGAAGCATTCATATACACTGCAATTAATGCATGTAGACTATTCGTACCCAAATATCCACCACTGTCTATAACCAGGTACTCATTTATACAGCTGCGTGAACTGGAGCAACGCAGAATGAATGAACTAGCCCAAGGTTCAAACCGGCAGCACAGGATTAGAACCTGGGTCCTCTCGGTTGATGCTCTAGACACTGCCCTGCTGCACACCACTACACACCTTCTAGTAATAATAATAATCATATTTAACTGCAGGTGTACGTGACTTGCCTGTTAACTGGAGGGAGTGTAGCAGTAGGACGACTGTTGCCGCACAGAGCTTGGTGATCATGGTGATGTCTCGTTTCTCAGGCAACCCAACATCATTGACGATCTCCATGGCAACCTTGGCCAATGCCAGGTTGTCGTTGTACAGCAGACTAGCGAAACTGACCAGTCGGTTGCGTAGCACTTGACATACTGAACTCCTGCAATCAGTAAAATTGTTAAAAGCATATATTTGGAAAATCCAAGATGGCCACCATTTCCATGGAAACGACCCAATTAAAAAGTCATGGTTTATACTTTTTAATTATTAAAATTTCCACAACTTTCAAAGTTATTATACTAATTTTTTTATATAGCTCAATTAATATGTAATTTTAGATGTACATTAATATTATTTGATGCATTTACTAAATTCTGAAATAGCTGGTGGATACTGCATTTTATAAGCTGGATGATTTTACAAACAGTGGCCACACCTTTCAATGATCACACATCAAACCTTTATTTCATAACATCATTTAAACAATAAAGATGCTACCAAGCTCGCATCAGAAATAATTTATTATTTCTATTAAGAGCATGTTCACATTAGAGCCACGAAGTACGTGCATGTTGCTTATGTCATTCTGATACGTCAATCACACAATGAATATTCAATATAAAAAAACTAATGTAAGTTCTGTGAAAGTTAAACAATTATTAAATAAATAACAAAAGGCTTATGCCATTAAGAAAACTAATTAGTGTCAATTAAAAGTTTCAAAAGTTAAATAAAAACTTAGGTCGAGATTGATAAATACATAACTGAATGAATAAATATAAAAAATCCATGTCGCTAAAATAAAATGTTAAGGTAGCTGCACCGGGTATCGTGTGAATGTCAATAACATGTTTGTACTTACAACCATACCAATTTTTCTTTTGGGGAGTTTCTCAAAATGAAATAAAATGCAATTTTAAGGTGATTTTGGACATATTTTGTAATTGTCTTTAAACACATTTAAATATCTCTAAACAACATAAAAAATAAATTCTTTTTGGTCTTGAGTATTGTTTAATATCTGAGGCAAACTCTGAGAAAAAATTGTTAGCTTATCTTCAAAACTTATATTAGAAATGATTACCAGGTAATTCAAAAGAAGCATATAATAGCCGATGCAGCCACTTTAAAAAGAAACTATAAATATGAAACTACTGACTGCATTTGAACGGATTCTTGTGCCTGTTTCTTCTGTTCCAACGACGTTTCTGCCTTGACGAGCCATAACAGGTTTCTCAGCACCAGCAGGCGCTGTGATTCTGGCGTGCTGGTCATGTGGACCATGTTGAGGATATATCGGACGGCATTCTCGAGTACTTGAGGGTACTGGATCTCAGTCTGCTGTTGTACGCCCACAAACACCCACAACTGGAACATGGAACCAGTGTCAACAAGACAAGATTGGACGAGACTGCCCTCTAGAGCAAAAGCCCCAGATGGGACACGGCAAAGAAGCCTTTGATTTAGTAAGAGTCGAACATGTGTGTAATTAGCCTTTCCGAGACTTTTCTCAACTTTGTTTTTAAACCGAGGCTTTCTGTTCATCATTTTTTTGAAAATTTTCTTATAATTATTATTGTGTTGAAGGTACACTGATCACCAAACTGCATTTAATATGTATGTGTTCAATAACAAATTGAAGTCTTTCCAAATTTGCCAATCATCATTGTGCAACCGTAGTGTCCCGTGGTTGGGTGAAGATCTGCCTGTCTTCATCTGCCAGATGTTGCAGTACTCGTCTAGTTCGTCTCTCCACTGTCTCACCGGTCTTCCTCTCGATCGTTTCCCTTTGTAAGGTCTCCAAATTATTGCTCAAAATGGCAGACATTTTGTTTGTTACTATAGAAAAAAGTCTGAGTTAGAAAAGTTCAATATGTTTTATTCAGTAAGACCCATTCTATACTTTGGGGAGAAAAAATTTGACTATTTGCATAAATTTAGAAATAATCCTATCTACGAATGATTCGTTTATTCAAACATTGGCAACATATACCAGAAATAAACGTTACTACTAACAACCCAGCGAGCCAATTTTCACAAAATGTTATTACTACATTTAAAGGCGCGCCCCAATTTTGCCGTCTTCGTTATCATTTCAGTTACACACTACTGTAATTAAAGCCGCAACTACAAATACAGTATTTACGGTAGATATTTTGTCCAGTATGCTACACAGTGTATCACTGCATTGTATCAGATATACCTGCCGTGTTTAGCCTTAATAGGTGAAGGAGGAATACAACTAAACAGTCCTCATCCCTAGCTCAAGAAGCACCAACTGCAGGTGTCTTGGTCATCTTCCACCTGGACATAGGTCAAGCGTACCTGGTGCTGTTGTGTTGTGGTCAATGCTATGTGACACAGGATGTTGGCGGCATCGTTCTCTCCGCAGTGGACGGCCAGATTGGTCAGTAGCTTGGACAGCCACACGTGTCTGGGGGCAGAGAAACTAGGTTGACACTTATTATGTGATCAATGTTACATTACTTTATAAATAAACAAAATATGTATAATAATAAAATTAAGTTTTATCAACAAAAGTTCTTATCTTTATTCAGTCAAAGCACTCCACTGCACAAGTTAATATATTACTTGTATGAATCAACTTTAAAATGGAAATATATGAACTCGATTTTCTGCGGGACATTCCACAAATCCAACCATGTCACCTTTTTCTAAGATTATCTGGTTATCAACCATGATGCAAATTGCGCATTATGGCACACGTGACCTTCTTTTCATAGATATGTAATACACTGGAAATGTTATCAAGATAGTTTGATTAGTTTTAAAGATATGACAGATAATTAAAATTCAACTTTTCATGAGGAGTGTGTGTCCCCACACATAGGCACACATATGATACTCAATCATAGTTAGGTTTATGAGTGTATATACATATCAACATAAACCAGTTGCTGTACAGCGTACACACATATACGTATACAACAATGTAACTCAATCCTTGCAATTATCAGTGCGATCTATTTAACCATACAGCATCATATGCACTAACTTAAAGACAGCATTAAATAATGACTGCTCCCATTGACCGCACCTTCTCCCCGAGGCGCTGGTCAGCTGCTCACACAGCGCCACCATGTGGGAGCGCAGAGAAGACAACAGTGCCACCTCGCTGGAGCCGTAGTTACTGCGGTTATGAATGACCCTTTGAAGGTCAATGAGTAGACGTTCCTAGAAACAGACACATGTGTGACATGCTCAAGAGAGAGAGATTACTTGCAAATAATTAAAATATCTACACGGGTAAACTTATTGTTCAACACTGCTATGTCTATGGCAAGTTTGGAAACTTAACTGTACAGGAAGAAACAATACAATACAATATATTGTGGAATGGCTAAATGAAATATGTTTATGTCAACAATCACTGATGTGTCGCAAAAATATTAACATCAAGCACTCACACTTTCCCACACTGACCACTCACAAACAGGCTATGTAATCAATCATGGAACAGATTGCTAAATATTCTTCAGAATAGTTCATTTTTATATCCAATATGCAACATCAATCAATCGAGATGAGGGGAATTACAAACTATCTCACATGTACGATGACGTCATATATCACATATATTAAAGAAGTTGGTGTGCTACGCTGACGAGACTCTACAACTACGAGGTAAAATCATGTACTGGATATGTCAAAAAGAAATTGTTTGCAATCATGGAAGGGTCTGGCCAACTCAATGATCAATTATGAAGAGCAAACCAACTACTCACTATGATGGTAACACAGGTCTGTTGGACGGACACATTCAGCGGTTCTTCGTCTGTTTCCATTGCATCTGGGGATTCTGAATCACAAACATACATTAAAAAAAGCATTCAGATTAGAAACAATTCATATTGCACTGCGTATTAGTGTGTTTTCCAGATGAAGACTGTCCTCTACATGATGATTATTCCCAAAATCTTATTCATGATAGTTAATGTAATTTAAAAAATAATTTATTTTGATAAAAAAAAAATTTTTTTTACCAAATTATTTATTATTATGAATCATTATGTATATACTAATTTATTTATTTCTTAGTATTATTGCTATATCATTATTGTGTTGTATTGTTATTTTAATAATTTTTATTAAGTACTAGCACCTAATATATTTAGTTTTTTCCTTATTTAGACATTCTACACCATTTTATTGCTGTATTTGTTTTACATTATTCTTATTACTAGTAGTATTTTTAATATAAAAAACTGTTTTGCCATTCTACACTATTTTATGTATTTTAATATGCTGTGAAGGACCATAAACAAATTTGGATCTGGCACTATATCAAATAAGATATATTATTATTGACAATATAATTATTGGTCCTGCTGATTAATGGATGCTCGTAGGTTGAACCACAATATTCTTTGGTGTTCAGCGTCAGCGTGGTTTCAAATGACACATTCAAGACAACTGAACTTCCTGATAATAATTACCACCCCGGCTGATTGCAGAGGACAGAACAGATTGTCCCCTGGCTGATTGCAGGAGACATAACAGACTGTCCCCTGGCTGATTGCAGGAGACATAACAGACTGTCCCCTGGCTGATTGCAGAGGACAGAACAGACTGTCCCCTGGCTGATTGCAGGAGACATAACAGACTGTCCCCTGGCTGATTGCAGAGGACAGAACAGACTGTCCCCTGGCTGATTGCAGGAGACATAACAGACTGTCCCCTGGCTGATTGCAGAGGACAGAACAGACTGTCCCCTGGCTGATTGCAGGAGACATAACAGACTGTCCCCTGGCTGATTGCAGGAGACATAACAGACTGTCCCCTGGCTGATTGCAGGAGACATAACAGACTGTCCCCTGGCTGATTGCAGAGGACAGAACAGACTGTCCCCTGGCTGATTGCAGGAGACATAACAGACTGTCCCCTGGCTGATTGCAGGAGACATAACAGACTGTCCCCTGGCTGATTGCAGAGGACAGAACAGATTGTCCCCTGGCTGATTGCAGGAGACATAACAGACTGTCCCCTGGCTGATTGCAGGAGACATAACAGACTGTCCCCTGGCTGATTGCAGAGGACAGAACAGACTGTCCCTTGGCTGATTGCAGGGGACAGAACAGACTGTCCCCTGGCTGATTGCAGGAGACATAACAGACTGTCCCCTGGCTGATTGCAGGAGACATAACAGACTGTCCCTTGGCTGATTGCAGGGGATACAACAGACTGTCCCCTGTCTGATTGCACGGGACAGAACTGACTGTCCCCTGGCTGATTGCAAGGGACAGAACAGACAACCAACTTTTTCACTACTGTTTAATTTAGCAGACGGTAGGTTGCAATGAAGAAACAACATTGTCTATCACCTGCTGGCATACCTGCAGAACACTTGGGGACCGCCGTGTCAAAGAGAAACTCCACAACAGCGTAAGCTCCATCCTCCGTCCGCATCAGTAGATGCACAACGAGGCTGATCAGACTGAAACAAGACATTACAACAAAGGTTAGTTTATACATTTACACTTTATTCCCTGGCAGACCTGTTCAATCGAACACCATCTTGACTTCGTTGGGAACCCGGGTTCTCTCGATCGAGTCAGATGTTCTGGCTGCTGCATCCACTATACAGGAAATACACTTCTCTGGCAGGAGATCATTCGACAATCTTTCTGTGCCAACACTAACACACTCACTTTCTTATCAGTCCAGTGATCCAGTAATGCTCAGTTGTGTAATGTTAAGTGGCGTAATGGTCAGTGGTGTAATGTTTAGTGGTGTAAAATTTAGGCATAATGTTCAGCAGTGTAATGGTTGGTGGTGTAATGTTTAGTGGTGTAAGATTGTGGAATATTTTTCAGTAATGTAATATTAATATTCAGTGGTGTAATGATCAGTGTCAGTAATATATTGCTCAGTAATGCCTGGTAGCATAATGTCAAAAGGTGTAATGTATTATGTATAGTTGTTTACCATCCAGTGGTGTAATCTTCAGAATTTAAGATTCAACGTGTAATGAACACTAACTTTGTGTTTTTCCCAAGACACATTTTATTAAAACACTTTTGATATTACAGTAAATTGTAGAGAGATGGAAGGATGTGACAGTGCTGTCTATATCACCCAACCATACACAGATGAGTAAGTCATACTACCTGTTGTAGTCGTGACTTTGGCCGATCTTCTTGTACTGTTCAACGAGCCTGTTCATGACTGGTGGCGTCACTAGAAACAACACAAGTGACGACTCCACATACACAAAGGTGTATTGTTCCACTGGCATGTAGCTCGCACCGTCTTGTCAATATCTCACAGTTACAACTGATGTCGCTATGGATACATTACAAGACCAGTTCACTAACAAATACTGAGAAGTTAGTTTTAATACTTGAAAAATACAGTATCGAGAGGCATAAAATGATTAAGCACCCACTTATTTGTATGTTCATTCACGTCCTTGGACAATTGGCGTAGCAACTTATATTTAAAAAAATCAAAATCAACCTAGCACAACCTGGAGAAACATTACATTCTCTCAGGTCTGATAAGACCTCTAGTAAAACAAAAACATGCAAGCAAATAAATACTGTTCTGTTTTCTTGAATACATCGCCAACTGGTAGAAGATTGGACACAGAGGGCGGCCAGTGTATAAGATAAGGTGTTGTTTATTGTCCATGTGGGGAAATTCTCTCTGTCTGGTCGACATTCATAAACAACAGGGTTATATGTAAAGTGTTGATACAATAACATATTTAACAATTGAAATTAATTAAATCACAGTGAGATATAAATATTCATATATAATGCAATAAAATAATAAAATATTGATCCTGGCAACTCTAAGGAGATGTACGTACAATGCTCCTAAATGACTATACCGACAATATCCCTGATAGTAACTGCCACTTACGTGTGTGTACAAGGTTGGTGGCAATGACAGTGAGTAGCATTGGAGACATGGATGCAAGTTGTAGTATGAACGGCACAGCACACTGCTGCATCTCACTGCTGCCTGGCTGCAGACTCCCCTACAAACAAACCAGTACATCACAAACTACCGTCCATTCCCTAGCAATTTGAGCTTGCTCTCCACTTCTGTCCATATCATAGGTTGTAACAGTGGCGTTGGGTCTCCAATGAAGGGCACTAGTAAGCCTTCAGTGGGATCTTTGAACTGTTGTTCAAACCAGTGCTGGATCGTTTCGGCCTTATCATGAACGGTGCCCACATTACGCCCTGCACACACAGTGGAGGAGGGCGGGTGGTGGCTCTGAACTTTTCAATTCTAATTCAATTTTAACTCAAGTTTGTCTTTTGGATAGTTTTGCCATGCAGTTACCTGGAAAACCACCAAACTCAGGAATGACAATTTTTTGCTAAACATTGACGTTATCAAAATAATAATAATATATCAACAACCGACACATATAAAGATGACACAATTACCTGAAACAATGTGAGCAAAGCCAATCGGATGTCGCGACTGTGGTGCCCAGCAAGATGTCCCAGAATTCCCACAACGGACGCCATCTTGGGAATCTTCTCCTCTGACGATGTGGTCATTGCTGATTGGTTGCTTCCGTGGATGTAGTAATCCTCCAGACCATACATCAACACACGGGTGATGATGGTTTTAGGAAAACAAGAACTGCAATCATGAAACAACCTATTCAGACAAGACCAAAAAATGTCCGACACTCAAAAATCTGCCCGATAGATATCTTGCTCAATCTCATGTTAGTAGGTTCGTTCCACCTTGTGCCTATGCCAGGGGAAGTAAAAGTTCCGACACTGTGTAAATGTCACAGACATGTAGCAGACTCTCTGACCCTAGAGGATGAAAATTCTAAAAATAAAGTTCTCCTGTCAGTCCTATGTTAGTGCTAGACTATTTGGCATTACAAGTCAGACAAGAGACACCATGAGACTATTTTAATACATCATCTGCTCTCATACTGACCGTGTGAGACAAACTGGCTAACTAAAATGTGTAGCAGCAATAATACATACAACTAAATTACATTTTGAATTCAAAAATAGAATATCTACAATTGTGAATGGTGCAATATGTGGAGGAATAAAGTTAAAACAAACCCAATGTGTGCAACGACCCAGTCAAAGTGTGGCGAATGTTTCACAGAGGCCTCAAGTAGTGCATCAACACACACATCAGGGGCGCCACCGATCCTGCCATGAGAAACACAGGGAGACATTTATATACACAATTATACACACACACACGACACACACATGCACGCACACACACACCCACAATACTATCACCATCAATACAACATATGAAGACATACATCTGCACATGCAGTGCACACACAAACACTCACTAACTCACACACATAGAAACTCATTCATTCACTCACTTTCACTCAATCTCTCTCTCGCTCACTCACTCAACCCACACATAAACACAACAACTCTCTCATTCACTCACTCACACACACACACACACACACACACACACACACACACACACACACACACACACACACACACACACACACACACACACACACACACACACACACACACACACACACAAATGCAAACTCTCAATAACTAAACATCCAGACCATTAGTAAGTCAGCAGTTAATAACTATTGCATGATACCAACGAACAAATAATTTTGTCTTAGACTTTGCTTATGTAAATCAGTTCTCTGTCTCTCTCTGTTTCTGTCTATCTGCCCCCCCCCCCCCCTCTCTCTCTCACTCACTCACACATACAAAATCTCAGTCACACATAAATTCTCTCTCTCACACACACACACTTACACACACACAAAATCTGTCACAGTCACTCACACACACAAACTCTCTCTCTCTTACTCACTCACTCACACAAACACACACACAAACTCTCTCTTACTCACACACACAATCACACACACATACACACAAACTCTCTCTCACACACAAACACAAATTCTCTCACTCACTCACTCACTCACTCACTCACTCACTCACTCACTCACTCACTCACTCACTCACTCACTCACTCACTCACTCACTCACTCACTCACTCACTCACTCACTCACTCACTCACTCACTCACTCACCCACCCATCCACTCACCCACCCATCCACTCACTCACTCACACACACACACACACACACACACACACACACACACACACACACACACACACACACACACACACACACACACACACACACACACTGAACCCACTTACATGGAAGCGAAGCACTCAGATGCGATCTCAATGAGTACTTTGGTGGGCACACAGGTCATCCACTTCTGAAGTAGTTCGTTCAGACTGGACGTGTGTGGAACCCCATGGCGATCAGCGTACTGGCTACTGATGTGTCCAAGCAGCTCAATTGACCACTGCATCGGTCAAACAACACACAGTGTATTATCTTGTCACAGTTTGTACCCATACATTTAACTGTTATTTCTGTGGCACAGAAAATCAGTGTTCTAAATTTGTATTTTGAGACTTGTTGACAATCAAAGTTAAACCAGTACTGAGCATACATAATGTAATTTTTAATGTTTAGTCAACTTTAGCAGTGCATGTGTCAACTTATTTGCATGTTCATCTGCTGAGATACTGATTATTATTTTAGATTTCATTAAGTCAGTGGTACCACATAACTCAGTTCATTGTGGTCTATCAGTCTGTAATCTATTTCAAAACTGTACATATACAAATTTTGTTCAGTTCAACATTCAACAAGTGTATGACATTTAAACATAATACACACCGATGCTGGTTGGGACTAATAAGCTTTGCATACCATGTATAGACTACACAGCCAGCGCGATGTGGCTTTGATGGTATTTTTGGTGCAGTGGTCCTAGCGGCAGATACAGGAACACATTACGAGTTATGACCGCTGCGTCATAACAAGGCTCGATTGTACCTAGGACATTGTACTGAAATCTAGAAGACTGTACTTACAGCTGAGATGATTGGAGCCCAGGCATCAGCATTTCCTTTCACTAATTTCATCATCACCTGTTGGACATCATTGATGATGCTGTCCAAACGAGCCCCAACAATATCTGCAAAAGATATTTTACATCACACTTACTTGTATATAATTCTACTCACTAGATTTTCCATACGCTCTTATTCTTAGGTAGGAGATGACTAGATGGACCAATATATGTTCCGTGTTGTAATTTTATAATCAGAAACAAATGGAGGTCAGGAAGACATACCAACAACATGAAAAGTAACATCTAATTTATAGATTGTGTACAATAATTGTTATTGGTAAATTCATATGTATACGTAGTTACTTGGAGGTTTATTACATATACAGTGCCAAAATTCTGTATATATACCCATTTGGTAATATTTACCTCAGACATATTACCAGATGGGAATATGATAAGCCAATAAATAATTGAAAGGTGAAGATTTATTGGTATATAATTTAAGTAAAGTGTTGTTTTGATTACGATAGCAATTGCTAACATATTTTGAATGGGTATTTTTTTAACCAATGGAGATGCAACAGACTGTCCCATAAATCAGTTATTCAGTTACCAAAGAAAATCATTGTACATACATTATCTTTAATAACACGTAGACCTGTTCTACTTATTCATCTTTCATTCAATTTGGTCTAAAATGTATAGAAAATATAGACATTCAGAACTAACAAATAAAGGGATAATATCAAAATCACACTAAACAAATATTTAGATGACATCGTCTCACAAATTAGTAACTGCCAACTTTCAACATTATGTCACAAAATTCAATTATCTGATTGTGGTTTGGCGTGCATCATGCCGTACCTGGCGTACAACAAACACCTCCTTATCCATAGATCTGTGGTCACCGACATGCTGTTTTAAATAGCAACAGTAAAATTTTTTAGCAACTGCATTTAAAAGATTGGAAACCTGGACAACTTGCATGTGTACCTGATGAGTCTTTGCTCACAAATTCATTGTTGACGGCATCATGGAAGACGCTGGAGAGATACTGAAGGACGGCCTGTCTGGCTGACGGCAGGTGCTCCAGCAGAAACACAGCCGACTGAACGAGTTCGTTGATGCAGATCTTCCTTCCATAGGTTGACCCAGTAACAAATGTCTTTACCTGCTTCAGAATCAACTACAAACAGAATATTTAATTTTATTAAAATACTGCATATTCTATGTCATACGTAAATGTTTGTGTGTGGTGGGGATGCAAGAAGAACTCTGGTAGCAAAATGTGACTGATTTCATAGTGGCCAGGGTAGATCTTGGTCTTAGAATATGACACAATTGTTTGTACTGTCTGTTTTGTGTAAAGACCTCCAGTAATCAACTTGTTGAAAACACTACACAATACATCGTTGCAATGGAATTGTGCAATGCAAAAATTTGGGAAATGCAGTTATTTTAACTATTTATACTTATATACACTCACTCATTCATTCATATGTACAACTGTCAACAAATCTAAATAAGGCAAAAAAAACAACTATCTTGTTCACGCTGCCAGAGAGAGACAGACGAGAGAGAGAGTTGCTTGCTAGCTCAAATGTTGTGTGAAAGGAACTCTCTGACATCTGTCTAGGATGAGGACAAGGATCATTTGTAAATTTAATGAAAAACATAAGGGGGTGTGGTTGCTTAGTTTAGAGGATAGGACTATCATTTGACAGATTCCAGAGTTGAATCGTCTTGTTGATGTTTCAAACCTTGGTCGCGCTATTTCACTGTGTTGCTCCTGTTCATTCTACTGTATGAATGAGTGCTGGGCTAGCCTATAGTCAGACAGTGGTGGATAGTTGTGTACGAATAGTCATCTTTAGTCACAAAATAATTGCAGTGTTCCTGAATGCTTCCAAAGCAAGTCGAGATGGTGTTCGTCAGTTTGATTGAACAGGTGTGCTCGGAGAAAAGGCCTAGGGTAAAGTGCTCTGGGCAGTCCTAAGCTAGGCTGAGCCTATAATTAATTTAGCCTTATGTTAGGCCTAATCGTAACGAGATATTGCACACGGCACAGTGACAGTATATCACCTTAGCTTAAGTTTAGGCTTAGCAAAATATTATTAACTTACCTCTAAAAGCAAAACAAGCGTCACTGTCAAATGACACTTTTAGTGTCACTGTCAAATGACACTTTTAGTGTCACTGTCAAATGACACTTTTAGTGTCACTGTCAAATGATATTTTCAATGACAGTGTCACTGTCAGTGACCGTGTCACTGACAATCACAGACACAGTCGGTCAGACTGATGAAACGAGGTGTGAGCGATAATACAATGTACCAAACGAAAATACGCGACGATTGCGCTCAGCGCATCGACAGCACAATTAACAAACATTCTCAGTCATTAATAACGCATTGATGCAGCAGACGCACAATTAAACATACCTTAGAATGTACAGAAATAGCCCCTTCTGCTGCCATTTTGGCGTCGATTACCGAGAGCCGCCGCAAAAGTTTTGCACCGTAGCGCCCTCTAGCGTTTGTATACAACGATTCTCTCGCACTTTACAGACTCGTCGTGGTCACTCACCTGTGACGGAGTGCTGCGTTTGCAACGCTGAGTGGTTGAACCGTGAAGATATTACAATAAACAATGAATAGTCTCTGCTCTAACCAATGAGCATGCCGAGTTTTGAGACATTATTTTCCGTATCTTCCGGGTTTGCAGAGCAACCAACAGGAGAGGTATAACGACCTGCATGCAGCAAAGAATAACTGGGTACCGGAATAACTCACTAGCAAAGGCAAGTGAAACTTCGATTTTAAATGTCATGGACTGTTGAGAAACACCCTTTTGACATCTAATAATGTTAAGTATAATATTTTATTTAGTTCAGATGGATGTGGGTACTGCTACACATTAGTAGACGTCATATAAAAGACAGATGTTAATTAACTCATGCAAGTTGCAGTTTATAACTTTGTATAATTCATGAGGTAGGCCTGCTATTACTATACTCTATAGTGGCACAGTAGTGGCTAGTAGTTACTAGTAACTAGTTGAGGCTTACATTTTTACGTTTTTTGAGATAGTACTAAATCTCTCTCACAGAAGCTGTATAAAGATGGATGTGGAAGTATACGAGTGGCCTGCGTGGACCTAGGATTTTATCTCAAGCCCGGCCCACAATTAATAATTAAAGTCCAGGCCACACATTTCAGGCCTGGCCCTGGCAAAAGAAATGGGGTCAACAGGCCCATGGTTTGCTAAGCACAAACCTCCAATTTAGACAGGATAAACCCACCATCTTTAGACAAGATAAACCCACCATCTTATAATAAAAAGGACACATAATTTGTAATACATTATAGATTGTGGTAATAATTAAATTGTTTGTAATGTAATAATTTAAATTGTTTGTTTAGTAATTGTTTAGTTCATCATAGTGTAGCGGGGGATTTACCATGAAGACAGGCAACACGGTTAAATGATGACTATCATTTATTGTGTTGATAATCTAAAATACAAAGTAAAACAAAAAACAAAAAAACAAAAACCTGCAACATAATAACATACGATTAGGACAAGTGCAACAATGGATACAAATGATCATTCAACAACAGCGTTAAACATAATATTCCTTGCATAACTTTGATACAGTTAAATTGCATATAGATCATCTCAGATACCAAATAGCAGGCTAGCACCTGTGATATTTGTAACTAGATATCCAAACGGCAATATTCCTTGATGGACTTACTATCAATAACACATAGGTCTATATTAGTTTAAACACAGTATTCCCAAATCAAGAAATACATTCAAATGCATCCTAAGTATCATTAACACAGTATCAAATCAATGTAAAATGTAAATACAGTATAAACTCAGTTGTAATACTTCTACAATTAGACGCATGTATATGAGATACTCCTCTATGCATAATAAAGCATAGGTACATATACATGACCATTATCATCATGTAACGGCTCATCACCCACATAGAATAAGAGTCCATTAATCAATACTAAAAGCATGTCTAACTGCATTGTCTCTAACCAATTAGGAATACCCCACCACATGGAAGGTAACAATGCTCACCCCAACTGGGAACTGCAGTCTAACACAGTGCTTGAGCACTGCTCAGTGCAATCACACCATGCACTCTCTGTAAATAAACCAAGTAATGACTTACATGATATAATTATATGTATGCTGACATAATGGTTCCCTTAAAATGCACTAAAATAGCATATGTAATTCTGCTGTAAGAACACCTGCTAAGTGTCACATATACAGCTGTATAAGCTGAAGTTGTCTAGATTTGCAAGTACATGTAAGTGTAATTGCTAACAACAATTAGAAATCAACTTAATTAAACACACCTATCCTATCAATATATAAGTTACCCACTACACTGGGCATTAATAGCCCTTCAGTAGAAACTACTCTGCTAAACTCAATGGGCAGTCTGTCTATCCACTGACAGTCAACATGCTGTCCCTACTCTGTCCAGCTTCTCTCGGAAACTCTGTGATGGCGTCTCATAATTAATCCTGGCTTAGTGACTGGGGTATGACCCTCACTTGGTGACTGCTGGGGAAACTGACACTGCCTGGGAAGAGAACCTAATGGCTTTCTCAGGCAGCGTCTACAGACTTAACATATTAAAAGTAATAAGAACAAAAGGAGTACTTGGAGTTTTGGAATAATAATATAGATTAAAATTAATAATAATAATAATTTACTTATTGCTCAGTAACCCTGCCGGTTACAACAGGAAGTAATGTAATAGTAATAATAAACTTTAGACACCATCAAATCCGGGACTAATGCCCCGATCACAGGGTTTATAAAATCAGCAAATATCATTGAAACATCAACTTGCATATAAGAGAAATAAATCGACTATGGATTGAAAAATAAAGTTAGCAAGCAAAGTCATAATAGTAATTGGCATATTATTTTTCATTTACAATTGAACATTTGTACCAAATTTAAATCACATCAACATTTAATTTACATGAAGCTTATGCTATCAGTTACTTAATTATTTACAAGAAGAGTAGATTCGACTAGTTTATCCAGGCTCTGTGATTGTCCTCTCCCCCAGGAGTCAGGAGTACCCTGGAATCATGGCCCTCAGTGAGTGAGTTTCACCCTGAAGTTTATGACAGTTTACACAGTAGGAGACACTGGGACAGTGTAATTGCTGCTTAGGGATTCAATGGTGCTTTGAACTCAGTTAACTATCCACACAAGCCTGTGGGTTTAGTGGCTGCCTGCACACTATTGAGCCTAATTACCACAGGTGTGAATGACATCCTGATGTATTTGTACTTGAGTAAATAATTAGTTAACTGTCTGGCCCCACCAAGCACCAGTAGTGCAGTAGGCCTATGGTTTTATTACACAGATTATGAATGGACAGATGGATGAAAGTTTATTTGGTTACTTGTTCATATTACAAGTATGAACATAATAATTATGGTTTCACCAAGTAACTTGGGAGATTCTCAAGAAACCCCTGGGGGCTTTTTACGAGAACCACCTATAATCAGGTAATGTAATCATTTAAATTTTGTCTAAAAAATCAGAAGATAGGAATAGGTGGAGAAGTACTATTGATTATCACTCACACTGCGAGGAACCGACGGGATGAAGAAGTTCACAGTGTGGAGTCTGATGTCTACAAAATGAGAAGGAAGGAGGAGAGGGAGAGAGGGAGGAAGGGGCAGAGAGAGAGAGGGGCATAGAGAGTGACAGAGAGAGGGGCACAGAGTGGGCAGAGAGAGTGAATGAATGAATGAATAAATGAACGTTTATTCAGAACATTGATAACAATATATACAAGACAAGACAACCAAACAAGTTTAACTATAATACAAGTGAGAATATACAATGTTTGAAGTGGGTAAATATGAAGTCATTGACTTTTGTGTAAATTTACCCCTGACATATATTTATATATAATTATATACGTGTATGTATACACACATATACATACATATACACACATATGTATATACATATACTCACATATATACGTACATGTATTTTGAGACATCAATATTATATTATTCAAATTTGCTATTCATCTAACCATCTAGCTACAATAATTGAAAACATGCAATGGAATATGTGCATATTCAAAATTCAAAGTACACATCTTTACACAAATTGTAGTTTCCTCAATGGCATGGTTATATTTCCTCAATGGCATGGTTATATTTGTGTATGATTTTATTTAGATTTCCACAACCATATATTTCTCAAATAAAAGGTTCTTGCATTTACGCTTAAATTCAGTAATAGTATTAGTAGTTTTTAAATGATCACAGAGAATTCCATAATTGCACTCCCTTTACACAAAGAGACATTGATCGCATGGTAGAACAGACTCTCTGTCTTTCTAGGTCATGATTAGCTCGCATTGAGTACCGTAAATTCTGTATTTGTAGCCGCATCCCTAATTAAAGCCGCACCCCAACTTTTGACCTAATCCCTGATTTTCCTCCGCGCAGTTTGACACAGGCAAAAACCTTATTTAAAGCCGCACCTGGACTTTGAGCCATGACCATTTAACCTTGCGTGTGACATACTTCCGTAGCGCACACAAGTAGAACAAATTAAGAGGTTCCACAAAGAAAGTCACAACTTTGTTATTAATTATCATAAATGAATGAATAAGGTATAATTTTATTGGTAAAAGACTTTAATGTAATGCATTGATAATAACTACATCACATTTTATATTAACGTAAGAATAATACTATATGTGAATGTTGTCAAAATTGAAAACAAAAATAAACAAATTTCACCATGCTACCAGAAAATAACTGGGTGGCTGAATGTCCATACACCCAGTGAACGAAATGTAGCCATGCATTTAAGCTATACGGTAAAGCTAGAATTATTAAAATATTTTGAGAAGTTTTATTTTTATGCCATTTTATGTAGAGTCATGTATAAAGTCGATGTTATAAATGCATTGAAAAGACTAGAGCTGGTTTAGTGCAGTAGGACCAGCTGTGTTGACTTCAAAGGTGTTTGATTGACAGCTAGTAATTACAATGTAATAATTGTCGTCGCCGCGCCGCCGTGAGAACGGATGTGATCTTGTGGTTTGGTCTACTTCTTCCAGTTCCAGACAGTTGACCCACGCATGTGGCATTATAATAACACTGTATCTTACCAGGGGAAGTGCAATTTACTCCAGTGCTAAGGGGCACTTGTAATGGTGTTGTGTTGACAATCAGGTGAAGCCTGGCTTCAGCAAAGGTAAGGTGTGAACGTTGTGCTTGGAACTTGGCTTAAAACTTCAACACCTGATACCAAGAGCAAGCATTTAACAAAGCAGACAGTTGTTACAGTTGATGTCTGCTAGTGTGGGACAGTTGTTAAGAACGGCGGATGCCATCATATTCAAATTTCAAAAACGTTTGTGCGCGGCCACGATCCGTGATGCCGACGGCCCAGACACGGATACGCGGGATGACGCTGCCATGCCGTTCCAGGCAGCGTTCTTTGATAGCAACAATGAAAGTGACTTTGGAGGATTTTAGTTGTGAAATGGATGATGCCATCTTATTTGAAGATGTTTGCCCAGTGCACACGGCACGGATACATGGAATGACACCGCCGTTTCGGCATGGCATTCTTCAACGGTGACGATGAAAGTGATTTCGCTGACGATGGATTTTAAAATTTAATGTTTTCACATGTCTTGATCTTTCTTTCTGAACACTATGGACACGGGTTTGTACGTGTTATGTAATTATTTTTGCACCAGTGGCAGTTGTAATACAATGTTTTATTGATACATCCGACTTCGTTTTTTCGGTAGGTTTTTCACTTAGTTATTATCAACGTTACTACTGACAACCCAGTGAGCCAATGCGTGAGATGCAGACAGTGATTTTGAGGGGTTTTAAACCTGATCAAGCTGGACCTATCTGATCATAGTGATGAACTGGAATCGACATGTTAGCTCAGCCTCTGGTGATGTATGATCGCGTTGCATCACTGCATGCTTTTTAATGTTTTATTGATTTGATACAGCCGACTTCGTTTTTCTTTGGTATTTACATCGTCATTGCCATACCGTTCTATTCGCTAGTACCAACAACCCAGCCAGCGACCTGATATTAATTTTTTCGGCAAAATACTGTATTTAAAGCCGCACCCCAACTTTGACATTTCCTTTCCGATTTCAGTGACACAATATTGCAATTGAAGCCGCGGCTATAAATACAGAATTTACGGTATGCTATTTCCCGTCTAGTAAACAAATACTGAATATCTGATGGCAAACAGCTGTAGTAAGCTTTGTACATAAATAATGATGTTTTCAGTTCTATGATATCTGGAAATTTTAGAACATGTAATTGTTGGAAAAGTGAGTTTGTATGATCCAACCATCTTGCACCAAATATAATGTGGATTACTCTTTTTTGTAATAAGAAAATACAGTTAGTATTTGTTGGGTATGTGTTTCCCCATATCTCTGCACAGTAATTTAAATACGGCAAAAAGAGAGAACTGTATTGAATACGTCTAGTATTTCTATCAAGTATTTGACTGCATCTATGCATTATAGCTGTACTTTTTGAAAGCTTTGATTGTACGTATTTTATATGAGCTTTCCAATTTAGTAGATCATCAATAAACACACCCAAAAACTTGGTGACCCTTACTCTTTCGGTATTAACATTTCGCATTTTGATATTAATTTCTTTGTTTAGCATACGATTTCCAAATAACATATAATTGGTTTTAGATATGTTCAGAGTTAATTTATTTACTGCAAACCATGTATACATTTGGTCCAGAACGTTACATACAGTTTAGTTTAGTTTATTGATGTTACTATTTGCATAAAAGATATTAGTATTGTCTGCAAAGAGAATGTATTTTACTAAATTAGATATGTTACACATATCATTAACGTATAGAATGAATAGTTTGGGGCCCAGGATCGAACCCTGTGGGACACCACATGATATATTGCGCACAGTAGAATTACATTTGTCAATGGACACAAATTGTTTTCTGTTTTCTAGATAACTATTTAACCAGTTAAATGCCCCACCATGGATACCAAGAAATTCCATTTTTTTACATAACAGTTTGTGATTGACAGTGTCAAATGCCTTTTTTAAATCGATAAAAACACCAATAGCATATTTGTTTGCATCCAATGATTGGGTTATTGCATCAACAAGATCTATTAGTGTGTGACATGTTGCCATATTTTGTTGAAATCCATATTGGCTTGGGTTTATTAGTTTGTGTTTGGTAATAAAGCTATCTAAACGAGAACTGAACAATTTTTCTAATATTTTTGAGAATTGTGGTAATAGTGAAATAGGCCTATAATTAATGCACATATACTTATCCCCAGACTTAAAGAGTGGAATAACCTTTGCTATTTTCATTTTCTCCGGGAATACTCCAGAAGTGAAAGATAGATTACAAATAAAAGTGATAGGTTTTGCAATGGAGTTAATAACTTCTTTGATCAAATGCATACTTATGTCTTCTGTGGATGTTTTACTTTCCCAATTGTTCACAGCTCGGATAACTTCATCTTCATCTTCATTAACTGGAGTTAGAAATAAATTGTTACTGTTTCTGTTTTCTAGGTAGTCATAAATAGAAACATTTGTTGGTGCCGTTATATCCTTTGACAGCTCCGGACCGATATTAGTAAAATAAGTATAATAATAATTAGATCATACAGTTGACACAGGACAATGTTTGTTGTACATTTGTGTAAAATCGTGAAGAAAGTTGTCATATGCTATATTTGCATTTTCACTACCGATAACAGTATGCCAAGAATGTTGCATTAAGTTACACTTCAATGCATTGATGTTTTCTTCGCTAAGATGACGAATACACGTGTTAGAATGTTCGTTCACATTACGTTTTACAGTACAATGGCACAGAGAAAATACAGGAAGATGATCACTGATATCATTTACTAATAGACCACTATCAATCTTGCACTCAAGTTCAGAAGTAAAAATGAGAGTGACAGAGAGAGGGGCAGAGAGAGGGGGGCAAAGAGACGGGCAGAGAGAGGGGCAGAGAGAGGGGCAGAGAGGGGGCAGAGAGAGGGGCATAGAGAGGGGCAGAGAGAGAGAGAGGCAGATAGACAGAAACAGAGAGAGACAGGGAACTAATTTACATAATTACAAAATTATTTGTTCATTGGTATCATGCAATAGTTATTAACTGCTGACTTACTAATACTCTAGATGTTTAGTTATTTCTGCATACCAGATTGGTTTTGAAAGGAATGCATGCTGCTGCTAAAATATATATTGAAATAATCTATTGGCTGAAAAATTGATCAAACTTAAGTGTATATCGATATGTGTTCATGTACATGCATGTACATACACAATATTATTTTTTATTTAAATACATGTGATGCTAAAACAATTTATTTACATATATTCATTAATGTATAATGTGTATTTATTTATTACATATGTGCATGCAAAGCTGTGCATGCACACGTGTGTGTATACATGTGTGTGCACGTGTGTGTGCGAGCTCGTGCATGCACGCTTGTGTTAAGTGTGACATTGTGTACACACACATGTACAGATATGTATCCAATTTGATTTCTGTAGTAACCTTGAATTTAAAATGTAACCATAACTTGGAAGTGATTGACTGATACAGACTACAATGTATCACCGCTATGATGGTGTATTCCCCGGAGCAGTGCCCTGAAAGATGAAGGTGATTCCCCTACCATAACCATGCATTGCTCCAACACAATGCAGGGTATTCCCCGTGTAGTGCTGCTTGAATGTAACAGCACGAAGCAGGGTATTCCCCTACCACAGAGTTAATGTAGGAATACAATACCTGCCTCTACAACCACTATACACAAGAACTGACTACTGGGTATACACTTCCAGCATTGCTATGCACAATGTAATATTCATATGAGGCATAGTTACCTTCCTGGATAATAATAATAATAATAATAAAGGTTCTTTTACCACGCGATCTCAAACTAATAGTTAATCAATGCGCTCACAATATAGAAACATTATAAAAACAGTTAAAATAATATGTAAAGAGTCACTAAAACATCCTGTAAATAAATCTTGCTATTGTCGACCATAAGTTTGTTTAAATAAATATGTCTTCAGGTGACATTTAAATACAAACACAGACGGAGCATCTCGTAGAGTCAGTGGCAGTTCATTCCATTTGGCCGGACCAGTTATACCAAACGCTCGCTTGCCGATGGATTTTCATGCTGGTAGAACTGCAAGCTGAAGATGTTCATGAAGCTGCCGAAGACGAGGGTTGCGAGTTCGTGGATGTAGTAGATGTGCAAGGTACTTTGGTGCCAAACCATGGAGCACCTTGTAAATATACACAAGTACTTTAAACACAATGTGTTGTCTGACTGGCAACTAGTGCAGGTGCACCGGTACTGGCGTGATGTGTGAAGATATAAGTATGAGGACAACTAGGTAGGCTGCCCTATTGTGTATCTTCTGGAGACGTGCTAAGTGAAATTCGGGTAGGTCCAGCAGCAGAGCGTTGCAGTAATCTAAGCTTGAAACAACCAGCGCAATGACCAATGAATGGCAGACAGGCTTCGTGATATAGGCCCTGATGGAGCTAATACGTCTCGGATGGTAGTTACACTTCTTGCAAACAGCATCAACATGCTGCTTCATGCTCATGTGAGTGAGCTCCCAAATTCCTGACAGAGACAACAGGTTTTATGTTGACTCCACCAACAACGAGGTTCTCTGGAAGTCCAAATTTCTTTAGATGATAGGGACTGAGGGCCACCATAAATTCAGTCTTATTGTCGTTTAGCTTGAGTTTATGCTTAACCATCCAACATTTGACCTCACTGATGCAGTCACTAAGTCTCTGAACAGCGCACTCCAAGTCACCAGATATGTGAGGACCGTAGGATGTGTATATCTGAAGATCATCAGCAAATTTATGATATTCCACAGAGTGCCTCGTTAGTATGTCCTGCACTGGTGCTGTGTACACAGTGAACAACAATGGACCCAACACCAAGCCCTGTGGAACACCGTATCTCACAGAGCATTTTTCAGATGCATCCACAACCAATCCGTAGACGCTGGGTACGATTCGACATGTACGAACCGAACCATGCAAGTGCCACGCCAGATATTCCCAGGTGGCTATGCATAGTCTTTAGTGGGATAGCAGCATCGATCGTATCGAACGCAGAAGATAAATCCAGGAGAACCAGAATGACACCCCTGGAGTCTGCCATGTAACTGGTGATATTGTGCTGCTCTCTCATTAAAGCTGTTTCAGTGCTGTGTCGGGGTTTGTATGCCGATTGTAGCTGCTCGTGAAGGCCATTGTCACTTAGATGTTGAATAAGTCGTTTGGCTGCTACCTTTTCCAAGACTTTAGACACGAATGGCAAACTTGAAACTGGACGGTAATTTTTCAGCGTGTTTCGATCCAAAGTTTTTTTCAACAGCGGTGTTATGACAGCTTTCTTGAGTTCCCGCGGAACAGTGGCCGACTCGAAAGACACATTGGTAAGATGAGTCACTATTTGAATATGAGCAGGAAGAGTGCTCTTTAGCAGCGATGTAGGTAGAGGGTCCAAGCATGATGACTTGGGTTTAGCATCCTGGATAATTTTCTGCACTTCACACACACTTGTCAGTCATAGGATGTTCAACTACTCTCTGTGTCGCAGTTTCGATGTCGCTCATGTTTGTTTCCGAGGCATCAATTTCATTCATGATTTTTGCAATGTTTTCTTCAAAAAAGTTCAGAAACTGGCTGCATAATTTCTCCCTTGAATCAGTGTCAGGCAGTTTGGAAGATTCCACCTTTAGCAGGCTGTTCATGGCTTCGAAGGCTGTATTCTGATCGGCATCTTAGAGTAGACTCTGATAATGCTGAATTTTGGCTTGCTGTATCCTCGTGCTGACAGCATTATGATGATTCACATATATTCGTCTGTGTATGTCTAATCCCGATGCACACCAAATGTTCTCATTTTGGTGACGTAACTTTCGCATTGCATGAAATTCCTCGCAGTACCAAAGTGGAGTTCTTCTCTTGCGTGGCTGCCATAGCATTACTGGAGCAATCCAAGGCCGAAATAACAGCACACGTGTATATATCAAGAATGGAATCCGGATCTGTGGATGATGTATCAAAGCCAGATAAGTTGGAATTGATTTCACTGGTCAGTGTTTTACAATCAACATGTCGAAGGTCTCTTGTGGGTTGTAGTTTAGCCAGGGGGTAGTTCTTGTCGGCTGTGTGCTCGATAGAGAATGTTACTGATTTGTGGTCAGATATTTCGCTGCTGGTCACGGACACTTTACTGATGATAGGATCGGTTGCCCGTGAGATGACAAGATCCAAAGTGTGACCAGCCTTGTGAGTTGAACAATCAACATATTGATGTAAATCATGTATCTGTAATAAATCCATGAACCGGGAGACCCCTGGTGCTGAACAAACATCAACATGCAGATTGAAATCTCCCGTGACGACAACTCTACCAGCAGCAAAAGCCAGGTTAGCAGTCAAATCATGAAATTCGTCCAAGAACACTGGTATAGGTGACGATGGTGGACGGTATATTGCAAGCACTGTCAGATGCTTACATCGCACTTTTAGATGCTCGAGTGAAGAGTATTCGGTAGTGTTCGTAGATATAAAAGGCAGTTCGGTTTTGTGTACAATGCCAAGGCCACCACCTCCCTTTTCTCTTCTTCCAACTCCGGAAAATGAATAGCCTGGAGGACACAGGTTGATGACTGTAGCAGTGTCTTCCTCTTTTAACCACGTCTTTGTCAAAATGGCGTGTTCTCTGATGAGGAATGCTTTCCCAAGAATAGAGCGCATGTTCAGCAATAGGACATTCAATTCAGTTTCCCTCACCGACCTCTGTACTGGAGTAAGGTTAGCCACATTCATGCCTGTTTGTTTACAAACAGACGCCTGCCGCACAGAAACAACACACTTGATAGTACGGACCTTACGCACGCCAGCCCTGCAACCGCTCTTTGTTTTGTGTTGGCCACAATACCGCATTAAGTTCCAGTTTGTTGAAGATGGATACATATTATATCAAAGATATGCTTTAGTGCAATATTCTTTAATTAATATAAGATGCACATGTGATGACATTAAATGTTTCTACAAATAGTAGCCACAGAAAAAAATCTTTTGCAATCAAAGGAATAATTTTCAAATAATTTGTCCAGCCTTTTAGTTTTTGTTTTTCTACAACTGAGTAACATATTAGCTAAAGTTAGAATCGTTGGATTAACATCATACTTGAAACAAAAATGTATCAGTTGTTGGGAAAGGTCATGCATTTAAAAAAACTAAACATGGCCTTCAAAGTTTGGATCTGCTCAACTGCTCACTCAGACATATAGTGCGTCTGTTGGCCAATATTGGAAAATGTTGTCACATTTATTAACCATAATTTCATAGCTACATTTGAGGATGATCTTTAATAATTTGTGTTATGAAGCTAAGCACTAGCCTTCAATATTAGAATCAGGTTTTATTAAAAACTGACCATGTAAAAGTCGACCGAACCATATGCCGTGATGAGATGTTAACACCTAAACAGGTCTTTTAAAAAAAACAACATCAAGTTCACAGTAAAATGATGTTGCTTGTTTTTTGGTCATTTATTGGTCAAGCCCCTCTGTGTCACCAGCAAGATGTCAGTCTTCAGGATATGGGACATTTCGTTAGAATCTTCTACTTTGAGACTACATTTTGAGTAAACCACTGACATGAATTTTTGTAGTTGCAAATGGTTAGTTTTGTGTTAACTCTTTTAGGTTCATAACATCAGACAGTCGCCTTTTGTTTCTCTTTCATATATTCCATTGCTAAATTGAGGAGGAGGATTAACATTAATTGTTTATATTCATATTATGAAACCAGGTTTTGTTACCAAATATCTACTGTAAACAGCTGACAGGTTTCATTGTTTGTTTGATATGAATGCCAGCCAACAATTAATTCTTAATCACTATTCCTTGATCGCCAAAAGATACTGTCACTGCTTTTATATACACTTTGTACTTACAATAACTCCTGCCTAGGGTCATGTAGAAACTGTAGCCCCACAATCCTGTGTGTAAAGTGCAAGTGTATACGCAGCGTTATCACAACAACAGTCATTGTTCAGCTGCATTGTGTAGAAATATATGTTATACTCATGTCAATGTACGGGTCGTGTACAGTGTGCCCAATGGCAAACCTCTCCTTCACTTCCTCATAGTTAACCTCAAAGCTCACAGAAGGGTATTTGTGCCAAGTTTGAAATAATATATTCAGCAGTGTTGTGAACATTAAACAAACCAGGAAGAAAAATGTGAGGTAAAGACTTGTTGAACTTATTTTTATAGAAAACCGTACGCTTTGTCAGTGGTACATTTGAACAGTTATGATGACCACGGTATCTTGTATTCCTCAGCAGTATTCCATCTTCTTTAGTGCTCTTTCATCTTTCTTCTAACCTTCCAGTTCCAGCCACAGAGAACTGTGAGATGACCGGTGTGCCCTGATCAATGCGACTCGTGTCTGCAAACTAAAGACTTGCACAGAAGACAGCTAAAATGGGCACGAGTGAGAAAGATATCATCAAAGACTTCATGGTGAAGAGGTCGCAGATGAAGGGTCAAATGAGACTGATTAACTATAAGAGTCGCTGGTTCATCCTCACCTCAACTGTGCTGCGTTACCACGAGGGTGCACTCGAGGTAAGATATATTTAACCATTTAGAACTTAATTCCATATCTTTCTCTGAAAGATGGGAGTGAAAAAGGAGAAGGGATGGATCAATATTAATTCCATATCTTTCTCTTGAAGATGGGAGTGATGAGAGAGAAGGGCCAGTTAATTTTATTTCATATATTTCTTTTGGGAAAAGGTTCGGATAAATATTAATTCCATATTTTTCTTTTAAAGACGGGAGTGAAGAAGGAAAAGCAACAGATAAATATTAATTCCATATCTTTCTCTTAAAGATGGGATTGAAGAGTGAGAAGGGATAAATAAATATAAAATATAAATTCCATATCTTTCTCTCTTAAAGACGGGAGTGAAGAGGGAGAAGGGTCGGATAGACTTGTCTGATGTCATAGCCGTCGAGGAAGTAGACAACGATTCTTTGGAAATCCCTGGAGATGCATTCCAGGTGAGTGAAACAAATTCTTTTTAAAAAAACTTATAATTCAACCTATATTATATCTATATAGGTTTTTGTCCTCATGTATTTAAAAATCTTTCAATTCATTTTGTGCAGTTCTGTCATGCTATATTAGAAATTACTCTTTGGAATATGCTCCCTCTTAGTGTTAGATCAGTTGAAAATATTACAAAATTCCGTCGTCATTTAAAACGTATCTTAACAACCTTGCTTACCCACCGTAGCTCCCTAGCGCCTTGACCCATCTGTTGACAACTGGAAAACTACTTATGGATTTTGAGATTGACCAATCCTTTTGTTTTGATGCGTCTCTGAGCTTGGTTTCCAAGGATTTAGGTGCAACAGAAGTTATCTTATTATTATTATATTATTCTCTGTCAATCTAGGTGGTCTACAATGATAGACATTCCCATCGGCTGTGTACGCTGTACATCATTACTACTCGAAGCAACCACCGCGATGAATGGATCAAATTTGTCAGAGAAGGTATATGGTCTATGCCATTCTCCGTACACTTACATTTATAGTTATACATGTTTGATTCACTATGACTGTTCATGATATTATGCAAATGATGTGGCTGCCACAGTTGACAGTAAGCTTGATGATTCTAGAGACTCACCAAAACTATGACTATTTAACAAAGAGAGGCGTATGATATTTAAAATTCAACAAGCAGCAGCAAGCCACAATTACAATAATGTATTTTATTTTAAATAATGTCAGATTCAAGATTATCCGTGGTGTTCCATATAGCACATATTGAAACATAATAAAATTGAGTACAATTACTAAATAAACAAATCATACTGTATATTAAAATGTTACTTTCAGTGTTAACTATTATCGTGAATAGATGTAGCACAATAGAACAATATACTAATAATTAATCATAAAAATAATAGTAAATATACAACATGATTTTGTGATATAAACAATCAGACTTTGTATCTTTAAATATATTATCAATCCTTTCTATATTGCCACCAGCGTCCGAGTCATGTGGGGCGGTGTTCGCAGAAGTTTTCCACCCTGGGGCATATAACACTCGGCAGAGGCGGTTTACTTGCTGCTACAACATTGACCACTACAGCCAGGGGTGTCTGAAAACAACGTTCTGTCCAAACCGACAACAGCCAGGTAATCTATAATTGAGCTAGCATGTGTGCGTGTTTGATTTTGTGCATGTGTGCGTGTGTTTGTATGTTAGCATTTTCCTCCTAGACAGTTTGTATCTCGGGTGCCAAACTTTCAGGGTTCATTAACGATCACTTGGAAAAAATTTAACAGCTTTTTTGTTTTGAATCGATTGTTCACACCATTATGCATATTTTCTGTGATTGTTTTGTGGACCACTGATCAGCTGAGGATGTTTTATATAACTTGCATCATGAAAAACAGCTCAAATTTAGCTGCTCATACACACAAGTATTATAAAAGTGAGTTTAAAAAAAATAAAAGCATGGTTTTATTGTTATTGGAATTGGGGAAATATAATTGGTTTTTCAGTTACTTTTCAGTTTGTTCAAAAGAACCATTTGTGTATTCATAATGAATGGGTTGGTATAACGAAAACCTATCCAACCAGTAAATGGTGGAAGCCTCAATATATGGTCGAGCCAGCTCATTCGTCTTCTGCAAATAGTTGATGATGCCAGATGTTGTCCTGATCACATCCAGACGTCTTTATTTGTCACACGGTCGCTCCATTGAATGTCCAAGATTTTGTGCAGGCATTTTGTGTCGATTTTAGTTGTCATTGTTCGCGTCCATATAGAAGGTTTGTTAGCATGTTTGAATTGTAGATGCAGAGATTAGATATCAAGGATGCAGTCATGCGTGAACGTGAAACATGGTTTCTCTTGTTTGCCAACAGCTCTGCAGGATGGAACAGACGGAGCTGAAAGTGGGAAGGAATACAAAAGTAGGAGGCTGCTTCCTGTTCCCACTGACAAAACACAGACACAGACAGAGGTAGGTAGTATGACACCATCTGGGATGCAGTACCTACCCTTAATGTTGTCCCGTATAATCAATTTTGTCGATGATTGATAGGTTTATGCTTCTATTTAAATGCATCACAATCTTCACAATCACAATCACAATACTTTATTGTCCCTTGTGAGGGAAATTCATGTGGAGTGTAGCAGCATATTAAGACATATAAAACAAATGTACATGCAATATACACAATGTAAAAATAAAAAGACTAAAAATAATAACAGTTATATCGGTTAAATAAATAAATAAATAAATTAAATATGTTAAATAAGTTAAATAAGTTACAACAGTTTTTAAAAAGTTAAGTTAAAGTTAAATCATCTCACAAATCATCTCAGGCTCACTCAGTGTCAGACTGGCAGAGATGGAGGGGAACGAAGGTCAGTTACTCATTCATTAGTCTTATTGTGTGATCGATTGTATAAAAATATGTTTTGAGCGACATATGTACGATAACTGAATGCTCAAAACTTGCGAAAAAAAACATCAGGGTTCAAAACTGCTACACTTCCGGTGTGTTTAGGAATTTCACATTACGGGAAGAAACTTTGGAAAAAATGTATAAACAGTTCAATAATATTCCTGTAGTGATTACTGCGAATATCCCTTTGGTGTATATATATATATATAATGTCAACTGGATAAATGAAATGTGTGTTACGTTTTCGTCATTTGCCACTGATGTGCCACACTAGTGCTGCCACCTGGCATTCACAGTTCAAACTGTTCCTAGAATGGCTGTCCACACACAAAGAATATAATCAATCATCGATCGTTTTGGCCAAGTTGATGATCAATTATGAAAATCAAACCAATTCCCAACACTGCTTTCACTATCTGGGATACAATAGCCACACCTTGAAACAGTTGAAACACTGTGCAACATTGCGAGATGTCACTGTCGGCAAGGGGGATCACTTGTGTACATTGTGCAACATTGCGAGATGTCACTGTCGGCAAGGGGGATCACTTGTGTAGACTGTACAACATTGCGAGATGTCACTGTCGGCAAGGGGGATCACTTGTGTACACTGTGCAACATTGCGAGATGTCACTGTCGGCAAGGGGGATCACTTGTGTACACTGTGCAACATTGCGAGATGTCACTGTCGGCAAGGGGATCACTTGTGTACACTGTGCAACATTGCGAGATGTCACTGTCGGCAAGGGGAATCACTTGTGTACACTGTGCAACATTGCGAGATGTCACTGTCGGCAAGGGGGATCACTTGTGTACACTGTGCAACATTGCGAGATGTCACTGTCGGCAAGGGGGATCACTTGTGTACACTGTGCAACATTGCGAGATGTCACTGTCGGCAAGGGGGATCACTTGTGTACACTGTGCAACATTGTGAGATGTCACTGTCGGCAAGGGGGATCACTTGTGTACACTGTGCAACATTGTGAGATGTCATTGTCGGCAAGGGGGATCACTTGTGTACACTGTGCAACATTGCGAGATGTCACTGTCGGCAAGGGGAATCACTTGTGTACACTGTGCAACATTGCGAGATGTCACTGTCGGCAAGGGGGATCACTTGTGTACACTGTGCAACATTGTGAGATGTCACTGTCGGCAAGGGGGATCACTTGTGTACACTGTGCAACATTGTGAGATGTCATTGTCGGCAAGGGGGATCACTTGTGTACACTGTGCAACATTGCGAGATGTCACTGTCGGCAAGGGGAATCACTTGTGTACACTGTGCAACATTGCGAGATGTCACTGTCGGCAAGGGGGATCACTTGTGTACACTGTGCAACATTGCGAGATGTCACTGTCGGCAAGGGGGATCACTTGTGTACACTGTGCAACATTGCGAGATGTCACTGTCGGCAAGGGGGATCACTTGTGTACACTGTGCAACATTGCGAGATGTCACTGTCGGCAAGGGGAATCACTTGTGTACACTGTGCAACATTGCGAGATGTCACTGTCAGCAAGGGGATCACTTGTGTACACTGTGCAACATTGCGAGATGTCACTGTCGGCAAGGGGGATCACTTGTGTACACTGTGCAACATTGCGAGATGTCACTGTCGGCAAGGGGGATCACTTGTGTACACTGTGTTATTCAGGGAGTGAAATTCACAGGCTGCACACTATTGCTGGATCACGTGTTCACATAATGTTTCCAGTTAAAGCATTATGTAATCAGACTAAAAAGTACTACCACTGATACAGAAATAACATTAGACTAGCAGAACTTGCTGCTAGATATCTACAAAGAAACCTGACATTTTGCAAATGTTACAGCATCTTTTGCTAATTCACAGTCATTATATAAAGTAAAAGTAAAGGTATGTTCTGATATTGCAAGGTACTCAGTCCTTAGGTCTGCACAATGCACTTTACACTTTACTCCTTGGTAACCCTGTTCAATCGAACGCCATCTCGACTTCTCTGGGAACCATTCAGCCATGCCACAATAAATGCATGAAGACTATTCGTACAGAAATATCCACCACTGCAGCCATATACTCATTCATACAGCTAAATGAACTGTCCAGAGCAACATAGAGTGAACGAACTTGCCCAAGGTTCAAAACAGCAGTGCAGGATTCGAACACTGTCGTTGATCTGTTCTTATCTATACACTACTTATTATAGTCTTAGCGGCTCTCTCATGACGCAGTCAAAGCACTCCAGATCCACTAACATCCTGGCATTGTTCCATCTTTTGTTGACCACCTGAAGGTTGCAGTCAGTTGCAAGAGATGCAGTCTCTTGATCTTTTTGAGATGCGTTGCCTGCTATCAGAGGTGTTACTAAGGCAGACAGACAGTGAAATAGCCAGATGAGAGGGGAGACATTCACCGCTGAATCTATCTCAGATGTCTTCAGACATAGAAGACTCCGGTGGTTTGGACATGTCTGCTGTATGCCAAACAAAAACCTCATAAAGTAGCTTTCAAAGAAGGCTTTAAAGGACAGAGAAAACGAGGAAGGCTGCGGAAGAGGTGGAGTGGCCAAGTTAGACAGGACACTGGGCTACCGCTTTTAACAGCAGAGCGATGTGTCTAGACAGGAAGAAACGGAGGGGTGTGACATGGTAGCAAGGGGTCAAATTGGCCTAGGGATTTAAGTCAAGTAAGTCAAGATTGCAGTCATGGTCTGGTGCAAATTTATTCTTTGCCATCCTCTCCTTCTCTGACCAGCAGATGTCCACCACAATACTTGTTAGGCAGGTCTAGTCGGTGGGAGCCTCGTTTCATGGCTGAGCCAGCTCATTCATCTTCTGCAAATAGTTGATAATGCCAGTAGTTATCCTGATCATATTCAGACCTCTTTATTCGTCATATGTCGAATGTGTCAATTATGTTTTCTTAGCTGGTGTTTCGTTGCCATGACTTGCATCCATATAATAGGGTTGATAGCTCGTTTTAATTATAGAAGCAGGGTTTAGATCGCAGGGTAAATTTGCTTTGGTCTGTTCCAGGAGACAAAAACAAAGAAAGTAGTGATCGCCATCTTTGATTATGATACAAATGAACCAGGAGATATGTGCTTGAAAAAGGTCAGTATCTCTCCTTCTCTTTTCCGATTACTTAGTCTGAGGTGTATGTATGCACATTCATGTATGTGCATGTAGGCATGCAAGCATTTGTGTGTGTGCATGTGTATGTGTATGCATGTGTGTGTTTGTGCGTGTGTGCGTGCATGTGTATGTGTATGCATGTGTGTGTTTGTGCGTGTGTGCGTGCATGTGTATGTGTATGCATGTGTGTGTTTGTGCGTGTGTGCGTGCATGTGTATGCATGTGTGTGTTTGTGCGTGTGTGTGTGCATGTGTATGTGTATGCATGTGTGTGTTTGTGCGTGTGTGCGTGCATGTGTATGTGTATGCATGTGTGTGTTTGTGCATGTGTGCGTGCATGTGTATGTGTATGCATGTGTGTGTTTGTGCGTGTGTGCGTGCATGTGTATGTGTATGCATGTGTGTGTTTGTGCGTGTGTGCGTGCATGTGTATGTGTATGCATGTGTGTGTTTGTGCGTGTGTGCGTGCATGTGTATGCATGTGTGTGTTTGTGCGTGTGTGCGTGCATGTGTATGTGTATGCATGTGTGTGTTTGTGCGTGTGTGCGTGCATGTGTATGCATGTGTGTGTTTGTGCGTGTGTGTGTGCATGTGTATGTGTATGCATGTGTGTGTTTGTGCGTGTGTGTGTGCATGTGTATGTGTACGCATGTGTGTGTTTGTGCGTGTGTGCGTGCATGTGTATGTGTATACATGTGTGTGTTTGTGCGTGTGTGCGTGCATGTGTATGCATGTGTGTGTTTGTGCGTGTGTGCGTGCATGTGTATGTGTATGCATGTGTGTGTTTGTGCGTGTGTGTGTGCATGTGTATGTGTATGCATGTGTGTGTTTGTGCGTGTGTGCGTGCATGTGTATGTGTATGCATGTGTGTGTTTGTGCGTGTGTGTGTGCATGTGTATGTGTATGCATGTGTGTGTTTGTGCGTGTGTGTGTGCATGTGTATGTGTATGCATGTGTGTGTTTGTGCGTGTGTGCGTGTATGTGTGTGTTTGTGCGTGTGTGCGTGCATGTGTGTGTTTGTGCGTGTGTGCGTGTGTGTGTGCGTGTGTGCGTGCGTGTGTGCGTGCGTGTGTGCGTGTGTGCGTGCGTGTGTGTGTTTGTGCGTGTGTGTGTTTGTGCGTGTGTGCGTGCGTGCATGTGTGTGTTTGTGCGTGTGTGCGTGCATGTGTGTGTTTGTGCGTGTGTGCGTGTGTGCGTGCGTGTGTGCGTGTGTGCGTGCGTGCGTGCGTGCGTGCGTGCGTGCGTGCATGTGTGTGTTTGTGCGTGTGTGCGTGCATGTGTATGTGTATGCATGTGTGTGTTTGTGCGTGTGTGCGTGCATGTGTATGTGTATGCATGTGTGTGTTTGTGCGTGTGTGCGTGCATGTGTATGTGTATGCATGTGTGTGTTTGTGCGTGTGTGCGTGCATGTGTATGTGTATGCATGTGTGTGTTTGTGCGTGTGTGTGTGTGCATGTGTATGTGTATGCATGTGTGTGTTTGTGCGTGTGTGTGTGCATGTGTATGTGTATGCATGTGTGTGTTTGTGCGTGTGTGCGTGTATGTGTGTGTTTGTGCGTGTGTGCGTGCATGTGTGTGTTTGTGCGTGTGTGCGTGTGTGTGTGCGTGTGTGCGTGCGTGTGTGCGTGCGTGTGTGCGTGCGTGTGTGTGTTTGTGCGTGTGTGTGTTTGTGCGTGTGTGCGTGCGTGCATGTGTGTGTTTGTGCGTGTGTGCGTGCATGTGTGTGTTTGTGCGTGTGTGCGTGTGTGCGTGCGTGTGTGCGTGTGTGCGTGCGTGCGTGCGTGCGTGCATGTGTGTGTTTGTGCGTGCATGTGTGCGTGCATGTGTATGTGTATGCATGTGTGTGTTTGTGCGTGTGTGCGTGCATGTGTATGTGTATGCATGTGTGTGTTTGTGCGTGTGTGCGTGCATGTGTATGTGTATGCATGTGTGTGTTTGTGCGTGTGTGCGTGCATGTGTATGTGTATGCATGTGTGTGTTTGTGCGTGTGTGCGTGCATGTGTATGTGTATGTTTGCCACAAAATTTACTTACTTTTACTATAATAAAACAGTTGTTGCAGAAAACTATATAAAGATAGTAATTCAAACTGGTTTAACTCTACAGTTTAAGACAGTTTTTTAGAACATTCGTCTCCGTGAGCAACGACTGTAAATAAATAAAAAATATGATTTAATTTTTGTTTGCAGGGAGAACATTACAACATCATTGATGACTCAGAGCCCCACTGGTGGCTCGCCATTAGTCATCAAGGGTATGTAAATGTGGGGCAGGGTAACCAAGTGCGTAGAACAGCCTTCAAATCTATACTGCTAAAAAGTAACGTTTTATTATTCTGTAGTTCATAATATCATATCCCAGGGTGTGGTGAACATCGCTTTTCAGTCACTTCTGTTATACAGCCACCTCTCAATTAAGGTCACCCGAGGACGGTCCCATTTCCATAATAGTAATGTATAGGAAACTAGTCCAGCTAATACTTTGCTGTTCAAGTCCATGTGTAATGTTTATGAAACCCATTTGTATTTGAAATTATGTTATATCGTAAGTGATGTCTTTAGAGAATACACATGGAACTGTTGACAGGTGTAATAAGTTCTCAAATCACATTGCAGGGAGGAGGGTTATATACCCACTAACTATGTGGAGGAGAAGTCTGAAACTGGACTAGAAACATACGAGTAAGTACTTACACATGCGCACACGGTACATAGTAGGAGACAGATGACAATGTCAGAGGGTGTCCTCATCGTATCCGGACCTCGTTATTTATCCCTTGGTCACTCCAGTGAATGCCCTCAAAAACAGTAAATAATTCTGACTATCGGTGTGTTTTCTTAAACTATATTACAAATTGGTAGATCACAGGCAAATGGTGCAGTGAAGGAAGTGGTCATAAATCGAAGTGAGTGGAATATATTGCCTTGGAGGTGATGCACTTACAATACTCCCATGTTAGCATATTATTATATGAACTGATCTGTTGTTGCTTTAGCAGGTATTGTAGTAGTAGTTCCCTTCTGTGATAAGCATGGGCTTGATAATTTTTAATTCCCCTTTGTTAGGCCAGTAAACATTTAGATTTACCAAAATCTCTGTTTATGTTGTTTAGCAAGATTTGTTTACTGTATTCTTGTGTGTTATTTATATCTGTTTTACTCGTAAACTTCATAGTATGTATGTAAACTTCACAGTATGTGTGTAAACTTCACAGTATGTGTGTAAACTTCACAGTATGTGTGTAAACTTCACAGTATGTGTGTAAACTTCACAGTGTGTATGTAAACTTCACAGTATGTGTGTAAACTTCACAGTATGTGTGTAAACTTCACAGTATGTGTGTAAACTCCACAGTATCTGTGTAAACTCTACAGTATGTGTGTAAACTTCACAGTATGTGTGTAAACTTCACAGTATGTGTGTAAACTTCACAGTGTGTATGTAAACTTCACGGTATGTGTGTAAACTTCACAGTATGTATGTAAACTTCACAGTATGTGTGTAAACTTCACAGTATGTGTGTAAACTTCACAGTGTGTATGTAAACTTCACAGTATGTGTGTAAACTTCACAGTATGTGTGTAAACTTCACAGTGTGTATGTAAACTTCACAGTATGTGTGTAAACTTCACAGTATGTGTGTAAACTTCACAGTGTGTATGTAAACTTAACAGTATGTGTGTAAACTTCACAGTATGTGTGTAAACTTCACAGTGTGTATGTAAACTTCACAGTATGTGTGTAAATTTCACAG
The DNA here is from genome assembly GCA_963995525.1 of Escarpia spicata. NCBI lineage: Eukaryota > Metazoa > Annelida > Polychaeta > Sabellida > Siboglinidae > Escarpia > Escarpia spicata. The sequence goes on from OZ023217.1 coordinate 6,246,198, forward strand.
TATGTGTAAACTTTTCAACGTCTATATGCAATGATATAGTGTGTGTTTTATTTTTATTTTTTATAATTGGCAGAGCTAATTCATTTAATCAATGGATGAGTCTGAAGACAGTTTTCTGTTTAAAAAAGTATTATTTCAAGATATAAAATGAAGTATTTTTGAACTGAATCGTCTTCTGAAAGTGATGCCCCCTTGTTGCTGCAGTTGGTACTACCATGGAATGACACGGACTCAGTACGAAGACATATTGCGTAAGGATAGGCGAGAAGGGTGCTTCCTGGTGCGTGACTCGAATCAGCAAGGAACGTACGCCGTGTCTCTCCTGACATTCACCAAGGATGAGTAGGTCATCTCAGTGTGTCTTGTCTAGAACATGTGGCATCAGTTTGCCATGGCATGGTTTGTCAATCTTGCTATATCTTGTAGCATTTATTTCTGTTTGTGTGCGAGTGTGTTTCTGAGTGAGCGTGTGGGTGGATGGGTGGGTGAGAATGAGTGAGTGAGTGAGTGAGTGAGTGAGTGAGTGAGTGAGAGTGAGAGTGAGTGAGTGAGTGAGTGAGTGAGTGAGTGAGTGAGTGAGTGAGTGAGTGAGTGAGTGAGTGAGTGAGTGAGTGAGTGAGTGAGTGAGTGAGTGAGTGAGTGAGTGAGTGTAAAAAAGTATAATCATTTTTATTTTATTATTGCCAAGGTTCATTTTAATTAAATTAATTTATAACCGATTAGGTAAAACAATTGTATCTACATTGAGTTAGGTTTCACTTATAATTTAGTATCACATGTACCATACATTTTTAATTAGCTTATATTTAAATTGAATTGTGTTCGTTTACAGCACAGTACATATGTTTTTTCTGTCTGTAGTTATGCATCTAATATACCTAGATAATATTGATTTATTTTAAGCTTTTTTGTGAAGCACATTGAGCTAACGAGGAAACTGCGCTATATAAAAATGAATTTATAATTGTTTGATATGCCAATTTATTGTGTTATTTGTTGCCAGATTATTAGGGACGATACACCATTATCACATCAGAGTGAATGACAACGAGGAGTATTACTTAAATAAGGCTCACGCCTTCCAGACAGTGCCACAGCTGATAGCGTTCCATCAACGTTATAATGCCGGTATGTCTCTAGTTATTATGGTCACATGTTATTTGCATACTCTGGCCTTACACTGTGAAAAGAAACCAACTAAATGTACGATCCCCCGTTTCCCCATCTGTCCATCTGACAACTTTGACAAAACATGGAGGTGGCATCATCATCTGGATAATTAATAGGTGTCGTTATATTCTTTAGTTTGTCTGCTATGAGTTAGATATTTGGCATATAGTTTTGGTTGTATTGGAAGTCTTTGAATCAGCATTCCGTTCTGATGACATATGAGATGGCTTCAGGGGTGAATGTCTCCTCTCTGATCGGTCAGACGGGGGGTACAATTGGAGGTTTTTGGTGAACGTCAACCCATCAAATATTCACCACAGTTTGACTCCAGGGTCTATGTATACCATTCATTCGCCTCACCTTTACCTATGCTACCAGTTAATGTTGTTTCTCTTCCCCCAGGGCTGTGTGTGCGACTGCAAGCCACTCCCTCAAACACAGCCACCAGTCAGCCAGCCACCGCAGGCTTCGGACACGGTCAGTGGATGTCTCTCTACAAACAGTAGGATAAGTAAAACATATGGACAGTGCAAAGTAGTGTGTGTTTGTGCATGTGTTTCACTGTTTGTGTGTGTATGTGTGTGTGCAATGTGCATATATGTGTGTGTGTGTCTGCGTGTGTTTGTGTGTGTGTCTGCGTGTGTTTGTGCATGTGTTTCACTGTTTGTGTGTGTATGTGTGTGTGCAATGTGCATATATGTGTGTGTGTGTCTGCGTGTGTTTGTGTGTGTGTCTGCGTGTGTTTGTGTGTGTGTCTGCGTGTGTTTGTGTGTGTGTTTCACTGTTTGTGTGTGTATGTGTGTGTGCAATGTGCATATATGTGTGTGTGTGTGTGCGTGTGTGTGTGTCTGCGTGTGTTTGTGCATGTGTTTCACTGTTTGTGTGTGTATGTGTGTGTGCAATGTGCATATATGTGTGTGTGTGTGTCTGCGTGTGTTTGTGTGTGTGTCTGCGTGTGTTTGTGTGTGTGTCTGCGTGTGTTTGTGTGTGTGTCTGCGTGTGTTTGTGTGTGTGTTTCACTGTTTGTGTGTGTATGTGTGTGTGCAATGTGCATATATGTGTGTGTGTGTCTGCGTGTGTTTGTGTGTGTGTCTGCGTGTGTTTGTGCAGGTGTTTCACTGTTTGTGTGTGTATGTGTGTATGCAATGTGCATATATGTGTGTGTGTGTCTGCGTGTGTTTGTGTTTGTGTCTGCGTGTGTTTGTGCATGTGTTTCACTGTTTGTGTGTGTATGTGTGTGTGCAATGTGCATATATGTGTGTGTGTCTGTGTGTGTTTGTGTGTGTGTCTGCGTGTGTTTGTGCATGTGTTTCACTGTTTGTGTGTGTATGTGTGTGTGCAATGTGCATATATGTGTGTGTGTGTCTGCGTGTGTTTGTGTGTGTGTCTGCGTGTGTTTGTGTATGTGTCTGCGTGTGTTTGTGCATGTGTTTCACTGTTTGTGTGTGTATGTGTGTGTGCAATGTGCATGTATGTGTGTGTGTGTGTGTCTGCGTGTGTTTGTGCATGTGTTTCACTGTTTGTGTGTGTATGTGTGTGTGCAATGTGCATATATGTGTGTGTGTGTGTTTGCGTGTGTTTGTGTGTGTGTCTGCGTGTGTTTGTGCATGTGTTTCACTGTTTGTGTGTGTATGTGTGTGTGCAATGTGCATATATGTGTGTGTGTGTGTGTGTGTGTGTGTGTGTGTGTGTCTGCTTGTGTTTGTGTGTGTGTCTGCGTGTGTTTGTGCATGTGTTTCACTGTTTGTGTGTGTATGTGTGTGTGCAATGTGCATAAATATGTGTGTGTGTGTGTGTGTGTGTGTGTGTGTGTGTGTGTGTGTGTGTGTGTGTGTGTGTGTGTATGTGTGTCTGCATGTGTTTGTGTGTGTGTCTGTGTGTGTCTGTGCATGTGTGTGTGTGTGCGTTTGTGTGCCTGTGTGTTTGTGTGTGCATGTTTGGTGTGTGTGTGTGTGTGTTTATGTGTATGTGCATGTACATATGTTTGCGCGTGCATGCGTGTGTATGTGTGTTTGCATATGTAGATAACTATATTTTTTAATAGCTTACATTTAACATAAGTCAATAAATTACTGCCACACAAACTTATGCCTTGTTTTGATTTTACTTCATTACAATTTTAATAATATGCACATTCCTGACATTGTTTAATGCAGCACTATTCTTGCAGGTATGAATGAGATTGTCCACAAAGATTTAGAATTTTTGGAAGTTCTCGGAACAGGCCAGTTTGGGGTAAATATACATCTTAACCTGTACTCTTACAATAAAAATGTGACTTAGAATAAAAAGCTGATGATCTTTTAGAACAAAGTGCAATCCATTTCAATCTGTACTCAAATAATGTCAATTGATTCATCTACACTATACACAAGATTTATTTAGTTCATGTATGTTTGTAAGCATTACAATTGGAACACATTATAAATGAAAAGATCTATTTTAAAAAACATTTTGACATGCCTCCATCACCCAGGGTCACAAAAGGTAAATTCATCACACAACCCTTCGTAACCCGAGGTGACAAACTTTGAAGAAAAATACAACTGTCAGTTCTAACCCAACGTGTGACTATTATGTTAGTTGTATTAGTAATAAAATAGGATGTAGTTACTGCCTGTATGTAATGTTTGTTTTAACCATAATAATTATATTTAAGAGGTGAATAGGTGTTATTATTTTATTGATTTATATGTCCCTTCTATTATACCTTGTCCATAAACATATCTTTTACATATCCTCAGAGAATTAGTTTAATTAAAACATTAAATATGTATATATTAACATGCAAGTGCTGTACATACAACTGTCAGTTCTAACCCAACGTGTGACTATTATGTTAGTTGTATTAGTAATAAAATAGGATGTAGTTACTGCCTGTATGTAATGTTTGTTTTAACCATAATAATTATATTTAAGAGGTGAATAGGTGTTATTATTTTATTGATTTATATGTCCCTTCTATTATACCTTGGCCATAAACATATCTTTTACATATCCTCAGAGAATTAGTTTAATTAAAACATTAAATATGTCTATATTAACATGCAAGTGCTGTTGATTTAATAATACGGGTGCAATGTGTTAGGCAATAAATTTTTTCAGTGATTGTTTTCAAAAGTGCCAAAGGTGTGTTTACTCCGATTTACGTGCAATTCTACGATATCCTGAGACCCCTGATTTACGCACAATTCCATGATACCGTGAGACCCTCCTATTTACACATAGATCTTCTGCATTTGCATTTCTGAAACTTAACGTTATAATGTTATATAAAAAAATAGTTTTTCATAATCAGTCATATCATCATCTTTATCAACAAACCTTTTGAGAAATGGGTTGCTGAAGTCATATGTTGGCAGATATTGGTATATTTGGAGGACATTTGTTGACTGATGAATATACAATTATATTTAGCCGTGTAAAATAGTAATATACAGTTGTTACACGCCTCTCCAATGTTTGTTATATTTGCCCCTTCCTGAACTCTCCAGTGAGTCAAACGGAATTGACCCAGAATGTTTTGCTGTTTCCAACAGTGCCATTCAAAGAAAAGTGTTACTGTGAGAACAATATACAGCTGCATTATACCTGTTTACATGATGTTTGTAGACAGTCAAGAAAGCAGTGTATAAGCCAAGGAATCAAGAAGTGGCTGTCAAAATGCTCAAGCCTGGAACTATGTCAGAAGACAAGTTTATAGCGGAGGCCGCAGTCATGAAGTATGTTTGCCTTACTGTCATCTAAGCATCACACAAGAACTGTATTAACTGTCCTGCACATTTTGAGAGTTGCTAACTAACCACCTTGTTACTCTACTTTAGCTTTTTTTTTCTCTAGTAACTAACAGTAACAAAATAAAATTTGTACTAAATACTTTTACTTTTAACGAGGTAGTTTTTATTTAAGATAACACTACTGTTTACTTGGTTATTTTAATTTACTTCACTTTATATTTTCATTACAATTTCATTACATTTTTATCCTAACAACATCGCCTGGTGGTGTTCTGCCCGTCAACGACATTTCGTAAAACGGATTTATTTACAAAAAGTGGGCGTTAACTTTAGACACAGTAAATGTGGAGCGAGTAGTTTTTTCACGCCAACATCAATGGAATCCTGTTTCCCTTCTGCCAGTCTTAGCTTTTGCGAAACGGCGCCTTTGGCAGGTTTGCCTGGCTTCAGCCATTTGTAAAGTGCAGTTGAAATTCACAAATACACTTGCATGGAAAACTTGCCTGGATCTTCGGGTTTTTAAAAGTAAGGCGTAAGAGCTTTGATCAGTATGCTAACCTTGCATTGCAAATATTAGCTTTTCACTACGATAAACGCAAAACTACTGGTGCGCCAAAGTATGAGTTCGTCAACTGCATATGAAATGTTGAATTTCAATGTTGTTAGGCACAGTAAATGTGCATTCTAAATTGGTATTTTGATATTGATTGAAAGATATGTTAAGCCAGTTGTGCATATTCAGGCACTTGTGTAGAATCCGGACCCACCTCGATTTCTCAATTCTACACAAGTGCCATTCTACACAAGTTTCGTTTGTCAACTCATTTGCGTGTTCGGCTGTTGAGTACCATGTTAAAAATTATTTTAGATCTCAATATGTCTGCGATATCATGTTATCGTTCAGTTCATCGTGGTCTGTTGGTCCCTAATCTATTTTAGGACTGAACAACATTCGTGAATTTTATTAAATTCAACAGTGTATTACATTTACATATTATACACATTGACGTTGGATGTCATCTTAATAAGCTTCATAAACCGTGTATAAACTGCATATAAACCGCGCGGCCTGCACACTGATTGTTGCTTTGATGGCGTTCTAGGTACAGCATCGTCATAGCGCCCCTTGTTGGGAACACATTTCCGTGCCCCAACGTCGAATTTGCGAAAACATAAATAAAGATTTCTATATAACATTATTCAGATATGTTGGACATAACAATAATTATTTTCACACTGCCTTCTTTTTTTGTTCGCTTATGCTGTCATGTATGTTGGTTAGGCCTACTTGCCTGACAAAAGAGCTTTCCATTCTACTTTTACTTCAAGTACTTTTGGAAAGTAGTTTTACTTTTTACTCAAGTACGTTTTTAGAAGGTACTTTTACTTCTACTCAAGTAGTTCTGAAGTGATGGATCCAGTACATCACTGCTTGTTCATGTCACAATAACAATTCTACATACAACCTACATCAAGCTTTGTCATGCCAGCAATATTGACGTACACAATATATGTGCATCAATTGTATGACATCTGCTAAAACAACCTTTCCTACTTACAGTTCTCACTTGAACAACTTTGTCTGATGTTTCTGTCATAAAACAAAACATTTGTGGCCAGGATTTTCACAAAATATACAACGTATATCCGAATGTTCCTAGTACTCAACATCCATTTTTTATGGCTTGACGGACGTGTTGCAATTGGTCACATGACGGATAGGTCAATTCTTTATCGTAATCTCAAATAATGTTCAATTAACTTATTAACCAGTGTTTGAAATGACATGCCGTTGAATGCAGTGGCACAGTGGTTAGGGCGTCAGACTCTCAATTGAGAGAACCCGGTTCGAACCCAGTGCTGCCATGTCGAACCTTGGGTAAGTCGTTCACTCTAATTTGCTCCAATTCACTCAGCTATACGAGTACATGACTATGGTCAGTGGTGGATATTTGTGTATGAATAGTCTTCGTGCATTAATTGCAGCATGGCTGAATGCTTCCCAGAGAAGTCGAGATGTTGTTTGATTGAACAGGTCTGCCAGGGAGTAATGTGTAAAGCGCTTTGAACATTCATATGGATGGGATACTGCATTATATAAGAACTTACCTGTATCATTACCCGTTACAGGAATCTACAGCATAAGAATCTGGTTCAGTTGTACGGGATATGTAGCACGAGACCCATCTACATCATCACAGAGTTCATGAAGAATGGTAAGCTTTGTTTAGCGAAGACATCTTCCCAAATTCAGTTGTGTTGATTTCTTGTACAAAATTAACATGTTTTGTACAGTGTGACAGAGAAGTTTATGCAACTTTACATAGACTGTTGTTGAAATCGCCAGATAAATAACAAACTTATTTAATGTTTGCCCAAATATTTATTAAAGTGCTTCTCAAAATATCACTTAAATTATTCACACAATATATATTTGGATACAAAAGAACTGGATTTCTGACGGGCAAAAATCAGCTGAGGAAGCAGGTTTAAATCCTGTTAATTACCATATGCTCCCTGTTCTTAGGTTCCCTGTGCCAGTATCTGCGAGACAATTGCCAGAAACTAATGTATGGTCCCGTGCGACTAGACATGTGCGTTCAAGTGTGCCAAGGAATGGTCTATCTTGAATCAAAGCAGTACTTGCATCGAGATCTCGCAGCACGCAATTGTCTCGTTGGCGAAAACAACCAAGTGAAAGTTGGTGACTTTGGTCTTAGTAGGTATGTTGCATTCAGTGCATCCATGGAATTCACATGTATGCAGGAGTGACAGGGATTTATTAATGATACTACCACCTTTCAACAATATGATTGATCAAAATATATATCGATATATTTATTATACACAGTATATTTATTGAATCGTGATAATGCAGAAAGTAAAGTGGCCAACTCTCTATTACACACCACAACAAAATAACTACATACTTGTATTAATTACCATAATAACTCTCTAGTACACACCACAACAAAATAACTACATACTTGTATTAATTACCGTAATAAATCTCTAGTACACACCACAACAAAATAACTACATACTTGTATTAATTACCATAATAACTCTCTAGTACACACCACAACAAAATAACTACATACTTGTATTAATTACCATAATAACTCTCTAGTACACACCACAACAAAATAACTACATACTTGTATTAATTACCGTAATAACTCTCTATTACACACCACAACAAAATAACTACATACTTGTATTAATTACCATAATAAATCTCTAGTACACACCACAACAAAATAACTACATACTTGTATTAATTACCATAATAACTCTCTAGTACACACCACAACAAAATAACTACATACTTGTATTAATTACCGTAATAACTCTCTATTACACACCACAACAAAATAACTACATACTTGTATTAATTACCATAATAAATCTCTAGTACACACCACAACAAAATAACTACATACTTGTATTAATTACCATAATAAATCTCTAGTACACACCACAACAAAATAACTACATACTTGTATTAATTACCGTAATAACTCTCTAGTACACACCACAACAAAATAACTACATACTTGTATTAATTACCGTAATAACTCTCTATTACACACCACAACAAAATAACTACATACTTGTATTAATTACCATAATAAATCTCTAGTACACACCACAACAAAATAACTAAATACTTGTATTAATTACCATAATAACTCTCTAGTACACACCACAACAAAATAATTACATACTTGTATTAATTACCGTAATAACTCTCTATTACACACCACAACAAAATAACTACATACTTGTATTAATTACCATAATAAATCTCTAGTACACACCACAACAAAATAACTACATACTTGTATTAATTACCATAATAAATCTCTAGTACACACCACAACAAAATAACTACATACTTGTATTAATTACCATAATAACTCTCTAGTACACACCACAACAAAATAACTAGATACTTGTATTAATTACCATAATAACTCTCTAGTACACACCACAACAAAATAACTACATACTTGTATTAATTACCATAATAACTCTCTAGTACACACCACAACAAAATAACTACATACTTGTATTAATTACCGTAATAAATCTCTAGTACACACCACAACAAAATAACTACATACTTGTATTAATTACCATAATAACTCTCTAGTACACACCACAACAAAATAACTACATACTTGTATTAATTACCATAATAACTCTAGTACACACCACAACAAAATAACTACATACTTGTATTAATTACCGTAATAACTCTCTATTACACACCACAACAAAATAACTACATACTTGTATTAATTACCATAATAAATCTCTAGTACACACCACAACAAAATAACTACATACTTGTATTAATTACCATAATAACTCTCTAGTACACACCACAACAAAATAACTACATACTTGTATTAATTACCGTAATAACTCTCTATTACACACCACAAAAAAAAAAATACATACTTGTATTAATTACCATAATAACTCTCTAGTACACACCACAACAAAATAACTACATACTTGTATTAATTACCGTAATAAATCTCTAGTACACACCACAACAAAATAACTACATACTTGTATTAATTACCATAATAACTCTCTAGTACACACCACAACAAAATAACTACATACTTGTATTAATTACCATAATAAATCTCTAGTACACACCACAACAAAATAACTACATACTTGTATTAATTACCATAATAACTCTCTAGTACACACCACAACAAAATAACTACATACTTGTATTAATTACCGTAATAACTCTCTATTACACACCACAACAAAATAACTACATACTTGTATTAATTACCATAATAAATCTCTAGTACACACCACAACAAAATAACTAAATACTTGTATTAATTACCATAATAACTCTCTAGTACACACCACAACAAAATAACTACATACTTGTATTAATTACCGTAATAACTCTCTATTACACACCACAACAAAATAACTACATACTTGTATTAATTACCATAATAAATCTCTAGTACACACCACAACAAAATAACTACATACTTGTATTAATTACCATAATAAATCTCTAGTACACACCACAACAAAATAACTACATACTTGTATTAATTACCATAATAACTCTCTAGTACACACCACAACAAAATAACTAGATACTTGTATTAATTACCATAATAACTCTCTAGTACACACCACAACAAAATAACTACATACTTGTATTAATTACCATAATAAATCTCTAGTACACACCACAACAAAATAACTACATACTTCTATTAATTACCATAATAAATCTCTAGTACACACCACAACAAAATAACTACATACTTGTATTAATTACCATAATAACTCTCTAGTACACAACACAACAAAATAACTACATACTTGTATTAATTACCATAATAACTCTCTAGTACACACCACAACAAAATAACTACATACTTGTATTAATTACCGTAATAAATCTCTAGTACACACCACAACAAAATAACTACATACTTGTATTAATTACCGTAATAACTCTCTAGTACACACCACAACAAAATAACTACATACTTGTATTAATTACCGTAATAACTCTCTATTACACACCACAACAAAATAACTACATACTTGTATTAATTACCGTAATAACTCTCTATTACACACCACAACAAAATAACTACATACTTGTATTAATTACCGTAATAACTCTCTAGTACACACCACAACAAAATAACTACATACTTGTATTAATTACCGTAATAACTCTCTAGTACACACCACAACAAAATAACTACATACTTGTATTAATTACCGTAATAACTCTCTAGTACACACCACAACAAAATAACTACATACTTGTATTAATTACCATAATAACTCTCTAGTACACACCACAACAAAATAACTACATACTTGTATTAATTACCATAATAACTCTCTAGTACACACCACAACAAAATAACTACATACTTGTATTAATTACCATAATAAATCTCTAGTACACACCACAACAAAATAACTACATACTTGTATTAATTACCGTAATAACTCTCTATTACACACCACAACAAAATAACTACATACTTGTATTAATTACCATAATAAATCTCTAGTACACACCACAACAAAATAACTAAATACTTGTATTAATTACCATAATAACTCTCTAGTACACACCACAACAAAATAACTACATACTTGTATTAATTACCGTAATAACTCTCTATTACACACCACAACAAAATAACTACATACTTGTATTAATTACCATAATAAATCTCTAGTACACACCACAACAAAATAACTACATACTTGTATTAATTACCATAATAAATCTCTAGTACACACCACAACAAAATAACTACATACTTGTATTAATTACCATAATAACTCTCTAGTACACACCACAACAAAATAACTACATACTTGTATTAATTACCATAATAACTCTCTAGTACACACCACAACAAAATAACTACATACTTGTATTAATTACCATAATAACTCTCTAGTACACACCACAACAAAATAACTACATACTTGTATTAATTACCGTAATAAATCTCTAGTACACACCACAACAAAATAACTACATACTTGTATTAATTACCGTAATAACTCTCTATTACACACCACAACAAAATAACTACATACTTGTATTAATTACCGTAATAACTCTCTATTACACACCACAACAAAATAACTACATACTTGTATTAATTACCATAATAACTCTCTAGTACACACCACAACAAAATAACTACATACTTGTATTAATTACCATAATAAATCTCTAGTACACACCACAACAAAATAACTACATACTTGTATTAATTACCATAATAACTCTCTAGTACACACCACAACAAAATAACTACATACTTGTATTAATTACCATAATAACTATAGTACACACCACAACAAAATAACTACATACTTGTATTAATTACCGTAATAACTCTCTATTACACACCACAACAAAATAACTACATACTTGTATTAATTACCATAATAAATCTCTAGTACACACCACAACAAAATAACTACATACTTGTATTAATTACCATAATAACTCTCTAGTACACACCACAACAAAATAACTACATACTTGTATTAATTACCGTAATAACTCTCTATTACACACCACAACAAAATAACTACATACTTGTATTAATTACCATAATAAATCTCTAGTACACACCACAACAAAATAACTACATACTTGTATTAATTACCATAATAAATCTCTAGTACACACCACAACAAAATAACTACATACTTGTATTAATTACCGTAATAACTCTCTAGTACACACCACAACAAAATAACTACATACTTGTATTAATTACCGTAATAACTCTCTATTACACACCACAACAAAATAACTACATACTTGTATTAATTACCATAATAAATCTCTAGTACACACCACAACAAAATAACTACATACTTGTATTAATTACCATAATAAATCTCTAGTACACACCACAACAAAATAACTACATACTTGTATTAATTACCATAATAACTCTCTAGTACACACCACAACAAAATAACTAGATACTTGTATTAATTACCATAATAACTCTCTAGTACACACCACAACAAAATAACTACATACTTGTATTAATTACCATAATAAATCTCTAGTACACACCATAACAAAATAACTACATACTTGTATTAATTACCATAATAAATCTCTAGTACACACCACAACAAAATAACTACATACTTGTATTAATTACCATAATAACTCTCTAGTACACAACACAACAAAATAACTACATACTTGTATTAATTACCATAATAACTCTCTAGTACACACCACAACAAAATAACTACATACTTGTATTAATTACCATAATAAATCTCTAGTACACACCACAACAAAATAACTACATACTTGTATTAATTACCGTAATAACTCTCTAGTACACACCACAACAAAATAACTACATACTTGTATTAATTACCGTAATAACTCTCTATTACACACCACAACAAAATAACTACATACTTGTATTAATTACCGTAATAACTCTCTATTACACACCACAACAAAATAACTACATACTTGTATTAATTACCGTAATAACTCTCTAGTACACACCACAACAAAATAACTACATACTTGTATTAATTACCGTAATAACTCTCTATTACACACCACAACAAAATAACTACATACTTGTATTAATTACCGTAATAACTCTCTAGTACACACCACAACAAAATAACTACATACTTGTATTAATTACCATAATATCTCTCTAGTACACACCACAACAAAATAACTACATACTTGTATTAATTACCATAATAACTCTCTAGTACACACCACAACAAAATAACTACATACTTGTATTAATTACCATAATAACTCTCTAGTACACACCACAACAAAATAACTACATACTTGTATTAATTACCATAATAAATCTCTAGTACACACCACAACAAAATAACTACATACTTGTATTAATTACCATAATAACTCTCTAGTACACACCACAACAAAATAACTACATACTTGTATTAATTACCATAATAACTCTCTAGTACACACCACAACAAAATAACTACATACTTGTATTAATTACCGTAATAACTCTCTAGTACACACCACAACAAAATAACTACATACTTGTATTAATTACCGTAATAACTCTCTATTACACACCACAACAAAATAACTATTAATTACCGTAATAACTCTCTATTACACACCACAACAAAATAACTACATACTTGTATTAATTACCATAATAACTCTCTAGTACACACCACAACAAAATAACTACATACTTGTATTAATTACCGTAATAAATCTCTAGTACACACCACAACAAAATAACTACATACTTGTATTAATTACCATAATAACTCTCTAGTACACACCACAACAAAATAACTACATGCTTGTATTAATTACCGTAATAACTCTCTATTACACACCACAACAAAATAACTACATACTTGTATTAATTACCATAATAACTCTCTAGTACACACCACAACAAAATAACTACATACTTGTATTAATTACCGTAATAACTCTCTAGTACACACCACAACAAAATAACTACATACTTGTATTAATTACCGTAATAACTCTCTAGTACACACCACAACAAAATAACTACATACTTGTATTAATTACCGTAATAACTCTCTATTACACACCACAACAAAATAACTACATACTTGTATTAATTACCATAATAACTCTCTAGTACACACCACAACAAAATAACTACATACTTGTATTAATTACCGTAATAAATCTCTTGTACACACCACAACAAAATAACTACATACTTGTATTAATTACCATAATAACTCTCTAGTACACACCACAACAAAATAACTACATACTTGTATTAATTACCGTAATAACTCTCTAGTACACACCACAACAAAATAACTACATACTTGTATTAATTACCATAATAACTCTCTAGTACACACCACAACAAAATAACTACATACTTGTATTAATTACCATAATAACTCTCTAGTACACACCACAACAAAATAACTACATACTTGTATTAATTACCATAATAACTCTCTAGTACACACCACAACAAAATAACTACATACTTGTATTAATTACCATAATAACTCTCTAGTACACACCACAACAAAATAACTACATACTTGTATTAATTACCATAATAACTCTCTAGTACACACCACAACAAAATAACTACATACTTGTATTAATTACCGTAATAACTCTCTAGTACACACCACAACAAAATAACTACGTACTTGTATTAATTACCGTAATAACCGTATGTTTTGGGACACCCTAAAAGTCTAGAAAAATAATTATGTTTTGTACGGTATGTTTTGGGACACCTTATTAAATATAATTATTTTTGTCCCTATGTATTCGCGATATAGGGCCATTGAGACACTAAAAAATAGTTAGTAGCAGGGTAATAGACAAGGATGACATGATGTTAGTATTTGTTCGTGTCCCTAAGTATTGGGACAGTGAATCTGAGATAAATTTAATTATTTTTAAATGTTCCAATACATACGGTCATTGTGGTATACTTATATTAGTTTGTGCCCTCATAACGTGTAAGTCGCATTTCAATTATGTTCCCTCTTAACTTGAATAGCTGCCCAAGATGGTGCTTTATTTGTTTTTTATTGGTTTTAGAGTAAAGCGCTTTGAGAGATCTAAGGACTGTATATTGCGCTATGCGTCGCCCGTCACAGCGAACCGGGTATAAAATATTTATTTTGGACAATCCCAAAATAGCTGTCATTGTCATGTTCTGTCAGTTTTATGATTTTGGCGCAAATGCATACTTTATGATCTCATATTTCGATGTCCAGTTTATTTTCCACGACAAACAATCACAAACTAATACAATTCATGCATTTACATTTTAATTAAAAAACAATGGACAATATTTGTTAAAATTACATTGTCTTTCAAAATGTAAATTTTTTAAGTTTGCATCAATTTTAGCAATAAATCAAAAACTACTGAAGATATTTCAACAAATGAGGTGTCATTTTAAAGCTGTGCAATCAGAAACGCGCACAACTCTGTTTCACTATTTTGCGACATAACACCCACTTTGATGCATTGTTATTATTGTCTTGCATGGCAGATTCGTGGAAGATGGGATCTACAACAGCAGCAAGGGCAGTTTTCCTGTGAGGTGGACAGCTCCAGAAATTCTTACATTTCTTCGCTTCAGCATCAAGTCAGATATGTGGGCATTTGGTAAGTTGCAGACATGTAACATTCCTCTTGTTGATGGGAACAAAACTGGTAAACAGGAAAACCAACCAACAAAGTGACATGGAAAGATCAAAGTACTACGTAAAACCAGTCATAATCGCTTGTGCGAAATTACATAATTTACCTATCTTTGCATGACCTGTGCCATTAAACAGATGATACGTTATTTGACCTTACAAAATCGTACGTAGAAATATACTTTGTTCTAGATTCTTTAAAAAGTATATTTAAAAAGATAAAGAAACTTGTCCCCAGTATCTCCACAATCACCCAAATAACTAAACCTCTCTTGTCTGATGTTTCCAGTACCTACCTACAGGTTCTTATTTATAGTTATTCCACATCCCTGAGTAGAGCTTAGTGCAAAAACAATGCTTCTCCAGTGCATTCTGTTAACAATTGTTCGCTGCTTTCTTAATTTCTTTCCATGTCGTTCCATAATCCTTTTGTTCCTTGGCTGTGGATCTCTTCTGGCTGTATCTGGGTCTGTTTTTTGTTTCCCTTGCAGGTTCCACTGTAACTTGTAAGGTTTGTCTTGTAACTGTTGTTTCTCTCTGTAGCAAAGCATTGCATTCAGTGCAGTGTCATGACTCCAGTTATATTTGCCAGGCGTGCTAATGTGGGAGGTGTATTCGCTCGGAAAGTTGCCATACAACACCTTGAAGAACACAGACGTGATACAACATGTCCAGTGCACACAGCCGCCACTGCAATGTCCAGACAAATGTGATGCTGGTGTCTACAATATCATGAAAACCTGCTGGGAGATGGTATGATATTTCTATGTACAGTTTCTTCAACCTGTATTACTAAAGATATATATGTTTCTTTAGCCATCTGTTGGTCTGTCTGTCTGTCTGTCTGTCAGTGTATCAGTCTGTCAGTCTGTCTGTCTGTCTGTCTGTCTGTCAGTGTATCAGTCTGTCTGTCTGTCTGTCTGTCTGTCAGTGTATCAGTCTGTCAGTCTGTCTGTCTGTCTGCCTTGCAGTCTGTCTGTCTGTATGTCTATCGTCTATCTGTTGGTTTGTTTGTCTGTCTGTCTGTCTCACTGCCAGTCTGTCTGTCTGCCAGTCTGTCTGTATGACTGTCAGGCTGGCTGTTTTGTTGTTTGTTTGTCCATATGTCAATTAAAAAAAAATTCTACAGAGGCAGAATTAATGTGTCCATCTCAATAACAGTTTTTATCATCAACCATTAAGAGTCCCGTAACTATAATGTTGTACAAGTTTAGTTATGGCACCAGTGAGAACTACTTAGACGACGGTTGGCCACCATTACGTGAGCAATGACGTTGTGATGCTGACTAAATATATTTGCTACTTATTATGATTTACATGGGCTTTGAAGGTTGAACAAATTTCAAGAAATCCTAATCTTTGGATATTTTGAACTGGTGATGGTTACAAATAACTATCATTTTTATCACCTATTCCTTTGCTACGTTAATAGCATTAACATACGAAAATCCTGTTACTTATGGATATTCACAATAGCTGAACTTCATGTTGACACTTAATAGAAATGTGGAAATATATTGGTACAACTGATGCATGTAATTATGTAATATTACTGCCATATCAGAAAAATATAATAAGTAAGACTGTCATAGTTTGCATCTTAGTTTTGGAAAACGTATTTTTAACATTGACAATGACCTGATAAAATGTTTATACAATTGTACAGATGTTGTTAATGGGCCCACATGGAATAGCTGGGCTGAATCACTTTATATTGTAAAACAGTGATTTATATAATGTTTTACATATTTATTTAATTATTTATTCTAATTTTTATAATGTATATATTTATTAACTTATTACCTAATTTAATTTGTATTCTATATATTTCTAACTTATATACTTTTAAAAGCTATCAATTTTTATACCTATTTATATGTACTAATTGTTTATGGGTTTTTCCTTAAATAAATATATTCGTATTCTTACAGAATGCGGATGATCGACCTTCATTCGAGGACATATTAGAGAAACTCAAGAAACTTCACCCACGAGGCTACGACTTATGAATCACTGGATGTTATTCACAGGACAATGTTGAAGATATTTGGCAAACTACAAGTGATTTGTACGAGGATGATTCAGTTTTGTACATAATGAAATGTTTCACAATCTTCAGGAGAAGAGTAAAATAATTTATTACATTTAAAAACAATAACGAAATCATTTTAGACATTTTTTTACCGATTGTGATGCATCGTTGTATTTGTTCTTTTTCAGTTATAAGAGTAGGCATTGCGTTATGAATGTGTACATATGTATATTATTGGAATGGCTAACATGCTCTATTTTAATGATGGCTTTGTTAATAGCATGCACATGTTAAAATGCTCTACAGATTAAATACTAAAGAAGAAAATAGGATTTTGTTGTGCTTACAAAGGTTTGAATGCAGCATGTATCGTTTATCATCTCATATTAATAATATATATATGTGTGTTCTTTGTTCATCATCTTTCCAAAATGTACTGATCAAGATGATCCGTATGTATTTACTGCTGTAGGGAAATTGTCTGCTGTGCAGCTGTGTCAAACCTTGGGCAAGTTCGTTCACTATACGTTGCTCCAGTTCACTCAGCTGTATGAATGAGTACCTGGCTATAGACAGTGGTGGATATTTGTGTACGAATAGTCTTTGCGTATTAATTGCAGTGTGGCTGGATGTTTCCCAGAGAAGTCGAGATGGTGTTCGATTGAACAGGTCTGCCAGGGAGTAAAGTGTAAAGCGCTTTGAGCAGTCCTGAGGATTGGATACTGTGCTGTATAAGAACTTACCTTTACCTTTATTTGTGTTTCATTCCAGTAAAGTTGATTCTTATGTACAGGCATTTTAATATCACTGTTGTTGATAATGTAAGTAGTATATTTAACATATTTATATTTAACAAATGAAGTAGAGGACTTAAATTGAGGTAGTCTGTTCTATTACGTGGAATAATTAAGGGTGTTCAGTTATAAAAGGTAAAGGTACGTTCATATATAGTGCAGTATCCAGTCGTTAGTGCTTTACACTTTACTCAAGTTGTCTTGAATATGGAAACAATGTGAACGTGCTAAACATCCAAGGGCTTTGTGTTTAGCTTAGCCATCCTCTGTAATACTGCAATAATGAATAGAGGTGTCTACAAATATAATGTCATGTTTACAGTTTGATCATTTCACAGGTGCAGCATTCAAATTTTGAACAATGTTTTGGGCTAATTAAATAAAATTGTCCAGGCCATACCTTCTAGTTCAGCAAAGTTAAATTTATTCTACTGTTAAAAATAGTATATTAAAAATGAGGAACAGACAACCTCAGTTTGAATGTGTCAGTTGAGACATTGAATACCTATGCCACGTATTATTGCACACAATGTGGTAATCTGCTGCTTTTTGTGATGTAGTAGATGAGGATCGAAGTACAGAAAAGGAAACCACTCTGTGACTGGATAGGTTTTCTATTAAGAGTATTATTTATTTATTTTTGTGCTTTTTGTATTTGAAATGTTGGTTAGGCAATGTAGATGGATTCAATTTTTTTAAATACTTATACAACCATGGTGCGTGTGGTATTAAAATGCACACGCCATCCTTAGCAGGAACTCGTGATCTGATGCCGAGTCTTGCACAGTTTCAGAATAGTTGTATAACGATTTGTGAGCGGGGCTTGTGTACCAGCGAAGCTAGCTATTGAGATGAAAGTAGGTCCATCTAGCGATCAATATTCAGACCAACGCCAGTATAGACAACTAGTATATCAACGAACAGCAAAGAACATTTATTAACGCATCAAACAGTCCGCGTAAACATGCCGGATGGCGAGACCAGTAACGTGACTCGCGTGAGCCGCAATCCCACAGATCTACATATATGGATATGACGATAGACTGGCGCGACCACTTTCCTTTAAGTCCTCTTCTATTCTAAGCAAATTATAGTAAGTCAACTGACTATTAATTTTGTGATAAACAATTAAACACAATGTAAAGATGCAACAATTAACACACAAACTGTTTATGAAGTGACATAGTCTTGTAAGTACTTGGGCTTGACACGTCTGCGGACAGGTCGTGGAGTGTCGGCCGGTGTGTCGATTTCAGCTACGACTTCGTCAGTTGGAGTTGGTAGGACGGGTACCTCCAGCGGAGTAGCGATCGTCAGCGGAGTCTGAGGGGCCTCGTCGAACGAGACCACCGGGGCGTCTTCATCGGACTCGATATCACTGCCAGTGTCGTGATGGGGCGGTGGGGCTACGGTAGTTGGTCTGGAATTGGGGACTAAGTAGCACTCCGAGAGTTTCACCTTGTATGATGATGCACGAAGCTGGTGGCCGCTGAATTTTCGAATGAAACACCAGCGGTCTTCGACGGAGGTGACTAAATATCTGTCCCTCGCTGATGACTTGTTGCGATCGGATGTTATGTATACCAAGTCACCAACGTGGATTGTGTGTGTAGAAGCTTCTCTACCACGGGGGGCTTTCGCGAGTTCACTGTGAGGGTGGTTCCGTTCCCGCGACTGTTGTTGTTCCGTGATGAGAATGCGGTCAGCGATAGGTAGCTGCGCATTAGTGAACTGATCTCTCTGGAACCACATTTCTCGTGCCGAAAGGCCTCGGCTGCGGATTCGCGAGTTGAGCCGCGAGGTAGCGACTGCTAACAGTAGTGGGGACACAGTGCCGCCGCCTGGCTCTTGTCGGAGTATTTCGTCCTCCACTTCCGCCACTGCATGCCTTCTCTGCCACCGGATTTTTGTTGGCGTTTTTGATTCGACCGATTTCGATACTGATGCCCAATCGTTGTAGTGTTGGGTCATCTACGAGAGCGATGAATCCGGGTGCGGGATCCACCCGAACGACAGCTGATGGTCCGTCAATGGGGCGAAGTTCCATGCAAAGACGGGCGAGACTGTCACGCAAGGCGTCGTGACGTTCGTTCTCTATAACACACGTAGACGTGTAGCTAGTCACGGTTTCGCGTACGACGAAGATTAGTTGACGATTGCGTTTGATCACGTCGGCTGCAAACGAGATCCCAACGGCGTCGGGTGCGTCAGTTGAGGTCTGCTCAGTGAGCGTTGTAGGGACCTTTTTCAGCGATGCACACACATGGCACATGTCGGTTACGCGCTCGATTGTGCTGTCCAAATCTAGCGCGAAGAAACTGCGACGCACTACGACTTTTAGTTGATTTTTGGATGGATGACTCAACTTCAGATGTATCGCAGTGAGTAGACCATCCAGTACCTGGCGAGGTACGACAATTAGTTCTCTGGATGGTGCGAATGGCACGTCTTGTCGGACCACAACAACGCCGTCGCGAGCCAGTGTTGAGGTAGTTAGGTATCGCTTAACGTCTTTGATGTTGGTTAGTTTCTTTGATGGGCGAGTGCCTTGTTTCAAGTGGGCACGGACGCGGCGCAAGTCTGGGCATTCTGCTTGTGTTGATAACCAGGCCGACCTACTCGTGAATGGAAGGCGAGCAGAGCCGGATACGATGTCTTCGACGCTGATGCTACCGACGACGGACTCTTCGATACGTGATATGAATGCGCATATCTGGCAACGCGGCTCCATGCATTCCGGCGCGTTTCGGCTGGCAAAGTCGGACGGCACATTCGCGGCTCCCGAGAGATGGCGCAGAGTGACTTGGTATCTCGAGACGATCGTCAAAAACGAAGTTACGCGTGGGCTGGAGGAGAATTCTCCGCGGCATAATTTGTCAATTGCCTGGACGCATGGCTTGCTGTCCGTGAGAAGGCACGGCTTAGACTTGGACTGGATTATGTACGGGCTGAAGTGCTTAACTGCGGCTGCAATGCCGAGCGCTTCGATCTCACATGGTAGCCAAGTCACCTGGTGCTTTTTGAGTTTAGCACTGAAGAATCCTGGTTTGACCGTTGCGTGATACGTACAGAGTGGCACCGATACCGCGCTGTGTGACGGATCCGTCGGTGACGATCCACAATTGGTCATCAGGTCTTGGCAAGGTGATTGACCTGTTAGTTGACAGGGCCTTCTGGGCTGTACAGAACGCCTCGTGGAGGTTTTCGGACCAGCTTATCGGCTCCTGAGACTTCTTCCCCGCGATGTGTGATTCGAGAGGAGCGAGCACCTTGGAACTCTGCGGGATGACACGTCCCAGTACTTTGAAAGCGCCAACGAAGGAACGCAGCCCGAGAACGGTCTGTGGTGGTACACATGACGACAGTGTTGTGATACGATGGGGGCTGGCGCGTATTGTGCCTTGAGACCAAACCCAACCCAGAATGGTAGTAGATGTGGGGCAAACGCGTGTCTTCTTCGCCGACAGACGTAGATCGCATAGATCAAGGGCATCGAGAACGCGACCCCAGTTGTCTAGTAGTTCTTCGGGTGAGTTTCCTCCGCAGTACAAGTCATCGGCCAGTTTGGCCACAACTCCGTCTTGCAGAAGGTCGCCTAGTACTCTGCACATCAGTTCTTCAAGTGCGGTCTCAGAACCGGGCATCCCCATAGCGCATCTGGTGTAGACACGTACTCCACGGAATGGTGTTGCCACTCCACAGAATTTCATTGACTCCTTCGCTAGGGGGATCTGATAGAAAGCACTGGTTAGATCAGACACCACTATGTATTTCCAGCACGCGATCTGGCGGAGGGTAGAGTCAACATCTGGCATGAGTGACGGTTGTGGTTTACTGTACCTCCCAACGTCTGAGAAGGCAGTAACTAGCCTCGATCCTCCATTCGGCTTGCGAACGAGGAACGATGGGTTCAGGTACTCGACGGATATTCCGGCATCTTCCGGTCGTTGGAACACGCCAACCGCCTCCAGCTCGTCGAACTTCTCCTGCAGTTCGGTCAGTTTTTCGCGCGCGTATTGAGGACATCTTCCTTTGCGCTGAGGAGGCAGGACCGGACCCATGTTGACGACTGCCGTGAAAGGCCCCGCATGTCCATTATAGCCCACGATGCTCGGGTTGAAAACGGAGTCGTGTTGTTGATGTAGACTGCGGAACTGTCCTCGCATGCTCTCGGGTAGTTGTTTGTCGCAGTCCAACTCTATAGCTTCAGAGAAGAGGTCAGTGGTGTGGGCAATGTTACGAGTCTTCACAGCGGGTTCAGATTCGGTGTCACAGGTCGGTGACGCGACAGTGTGACGCACCTGACAAAAGTGTTCGTGGCGAGACAGCTTTAGTGGTCTGGGCAACGTGTTGACGAGTCGTATTTTGTTGCCGACGGCCTCAATGATTCCAGGCTTTGGCCAACCTTCGTTGTGTGGAGAGCTGCGTGGCTCGACTGCCAGAGTCTGGTCGTCTAGGGCCGTGGGCAACTGGAGCTCTACGAACTCACCCGGCCAAACCGTGGTAGATGGCGAGGGTGCGTGCAGCACGTATGCGTGAGCCCTGCGTACGGTGTGATATTGCTCGTTACCTGACGTTTGGAGACCGTACTGTATGACAGTGGTTTCACCGATTGTGATCTCGTGTCTGGCAGGACGAACGGATACGTCATTGGTAGACATGAACGGCGTGCCCGCGAGTACGTCCACGTCGAGATCTGCAACAACTAGCGCATCGAGTTGGAGGTCAGTTCCGTCGCGCGACAAGGTCAGGTGTGTTTCTCCGATAACGTTCAGCGGAGTAACACCATCAGCCTGCCTCGCTAGCTGTGAGCTTTTGCCGATTTTAGCTCCGATGCTTTTAGCGACTGCCTCTCTGATCATGTTTGTCTCCGCACCGGTGTCTAGTGTGAGTCGTAATGGATGATGTCGGTAAAATGACTTGAAAAATGGCGACTGTTTTGTGTTCACACGACATGCCACGGTCGACACGTCGCCAGTGCAGTCTCCGTCTCCAGCTGACTGTTCATCATCCGAGCCGTCGTCGCAGTCCACTCCGATTATATTGCGCGCTTTGGATAGGTACAACCGGTCGTTCTCAGGTAGGAACCTGCACTCGCTCAGGTAGTGCTCGTAGCTGGCACGACCCGCTTGCTTGCACAGTGGACACTGTTTGGCTCGCCGAGTGGTTGGGTTGCTTGCACTATGTTGATATCGACGAGATTGAGAAGAGCCAGACCGTTGGTTGGTGGTTGATTGTCGCATGACTTTTATTTCGGAGATAGCGGTTAGCTCATCAAGGAGAGAAGTTAATGCTTGCGATATCTCGGGTTTCAGACTTGCGAGTGTTCGGCTGCGTAATTCTGTCCCGTATCGTTGTTTCACTAGACGGGGTAGCTCAGGGTGGATTAGTTTGAGCCATTGGAGGACGATCATGTTCTCCAACGACGGGGATATGTCCTCGTTTGACGACGGTAACTCCAGGTGGTGAGATATGCCACCTCCCACGGCCAACAGGTTGTCCTCGACGAAAGCCATCAATCTCTGAAAGAGATCTTCATGACTTTCGTCCGCCTCCAGCTTGATTTCGGCGAAGTCGAGGAAGTGTGCGCCCGAGGATTGGAAGCCGAAATGTAAGCGTATTGCTTGCCAGATTGATTTTATAGAAACAGAGTTCTTTACGATTGTATTCCTCGATATAACGGGACAGAAATTTGCGATTTGGCCAAGCATTAGGTCAAGGTGCGTGACCTTTTGTGTGGCCGTACGCCGACTAGCCGCAGGGACGTTTTCGTCATCATCGCTTAGACCCCGCAACGGGGTGGAATTCGTCTTCTTTTTCCATTCGGATTGGTCAAGCAAAAATGTCGCGAAATTGGCGTCTAGCGATAGTGTGTATTGTATATTTTGTCGCCAGTTCTCAAACGACGTCAGAGTTTCATGCTTTGAGAGTGACCACTGCTTCGGTGCTCTCTATGCCATGACAGTGACTGGCGCTCCGGTTTATAAAGGTTCAAAGCTTTGCCAATGTAACTTACGTACTCTGTCTCGTTGTGCCTTTTGTTTGGCTATAGTTACGAGTGTCACTTGTGAGGCGTTTCTTACGGTACACTGCGAACAGTACCGCTGCCACCACGCCAGTATAGACAACTAGTATATCAACGAACAGCAAAGAACATTTATTAACGCATCAAACAGTGCGCGTAAACATGCCGGAGGGCGAGACCAGTAACGTGACTCGCGTGAGCCGCAATCCCACAGATCTACATATATGGATATGACGATAGACTGGCGCAAAGGCAAATGTACATAATAATTTGCCAAGAAAGGAGGACTTCCTGTGTGTGTGTGTGTGTGTGTGTGTGTGTGTGTGTGTGTGTGTGTGTGTGTGTGTGTGTGTGTGTGTACGTGCGTGCGTACGTACGTGTGTGAGCGCGCGTATGCGTGCGAGTGTGTGCATGTGTTTGTTTGTGTGTGTGTGTGTGTGTGTGTGTGTGTGTGTGTGTGTGTGTGCGCGCGTGTGCGTGTGAGTACGTGTGGGTGTGTGCGGGCATGTGCGTGCATGTGTGTCTGTGTGTGTCTGTGTGCGTGTGCGTGTGTTGATGATGACGATGTACTGTTCCTGCGACATAAATAGTCTGGGGGACATCTTAATGTCGCAATCAGTCCCCGCAAAGTTTCCTCCATCCCGTGCGGTCTTCCGCCAGCTCTGTCAGTCTTGGTGTCATTGCGCGACCTCAGCCTGATGCCCGTCACTCTGAGGTCCGAGCGCAGTAGGCCTAGCAGGTTAGTGGTGGGCCTGTCGACTCGGCCTCCGTATCGGCATCACCCGACAACGGCAACGGCGTGTGTGTGTTTGAAACATTGACGCTATTATATATTGGCGTCACAATAAACACCTTGGTTCATTACGGCTGTTACTCAACGAACCAACCTTCACCAACTTGTATTGCGCCTAGAGCTATACGTCTGCGTAAATACGGTTAGAAAGGCGTCCATTATTAAAGATAGTCTTCACTACTTATAGGTATGTTGACGTTATTTTAAAACATGAATCCATACTTTTGGTGTCTGCTATGCAAATCGTCTAGGAGGAAAAGTTTAACATACCGAGTACCCATGCACATGCACACTCATGTAAACGGCCACGATTACTTCTACATGTGGACTACACAAGTTCTAAAGTGCATGCGATACGGCAACAGGACCATGCAAGTTCACGAAGCGGCTGCAAAGCTTTAGGCTTAGACACATTTCGAACATATGGACTCATCGTTTACCGTCCGCCTCCCTCTAAACGATACGGTTTTAAGAACAGTGTGTTTTTTGACGAGTGGTGTTTGTACTTGGACCGCCTTGCTGTTATAACCAACGATGTAATCATAACAGGTGACCTTAATTTCCACATCGACAACATTAATTATGCAGATGCCGTGCGCTTCAATGGCACGTTGGAAGCTCACGGATTGGTACAACACGTGGTGGGACCCACACACAAGATGGGCCATACCTTGGACGTTGTCATCACCCGGGACATTAGTACCTTGTTGATCGGGATGCCAACAGTTTCTGGGCCTTGTCTTGGTGACATAAAGGGTAACCCTTCCGGAGACAATCTGGCTGTGTGTTTTAGAATTAACTTAACGAAGCCAGACAGCGTTCGCCAGCTAGTCACTTTCAGGAAGCTTCGGGACATTTGTATTCTGGAATTTATCAAGGATTTAACTCCAATTTTGAACAACCAAACTCACCCGTCATCGGCAGCTGTTCAGGGAGCAATGCAATGCAGTTAACAAACTGATGATCAGTGCAAAGAAAACATTCTTTTCTACAAAGATCAGAGACTGCGGCAAGGGTCAGAAACAACTGTTCAAATTAACGAGACATTTGATGGGTAACACGGGACACGTAACATCGATACCGGCAACCCAAGTGATATCTACGAAACAGCATTGGACGATGACGCCGTGTTTGACGGAATCCCGCTTCAAAGGTTTCTGCCAGCCACCCATGATGAGGTGAAGCGAATAATCACAAACTCGCCCAACAAGTCATGTGATATAGACCCGATTACTACGTGGCTTTTGATACGGTGTCAGGATCATTTCGTGCCGTTGATTACAGCCATTATGAACAAACCATTGGCAACGTCGTAGGTACCCGTGTCTTTCAACCGTGCAACTGTGAGACCATTGCTTAAAAAACCGGCCCTCGATAAGGAAGTTCTGAATAATTATTGGCCTGTGTAAAACCCACCATACGTGTCGAAACTGTTCGCGAAAATGGTTGAACACCGTTTAAAAAATCACCTGGACATCAACAATCTACACGATATTCACCAATCGGCGTACCGCAATGATTACTCAACCGAGACAGCTCTAGTGAAAGTCCAGAACGACATCGCAGAAGCTCTTGATCAAAAACGTGTAGTCGTCCTGGTCATGCTAGATCTGTCCAGTGCGTTTGACGTCATCGACCATGGCATCATAATAAAGCCTTTTTAACACTCATTTGGCGTGACTGCAGAATCCCTGGATTGGATGAGATCCTACATTAGCGGCAGAACACAATGTGTATCGGGTCGGCCTCGCAACTTCGTTTAAC
The DNA here is from genome assembly GCA_963995525.1 of Escarpia spicata. Taxonomy (NCBI): domain Eukaryota; kingdom Metazoa; phylum Annelida; class Polychaeta; order Sabellida; family Siboglinidae; genus Escarpia; species Escarpia spicata. The sequence goes on from OZ023217.1 coordinate 6,273,280, forward strand.
GCACATCTATGTTGCGGCGTGCCACAAGGATCTGTGTTGGGACCGAAACTGTACTGCATGTACATTAAATCAGTTGGAGATATAGTGAATAACGATAATCTTCGTTACCACTGTTATGCAGACGATACACAAATATATTTATCCATGAAGCCCGACGAGAACTGGGCCAGTGAAAGGTCAGCCATTGAAGCCTGTGTGGCGGGAGGATGAATAGAAACATATTAAAATTGAACAAAGGAAAAAACCGAACTGATTGTGTCTTCGTCCAAACACCGAATTCATCAGGTGAATGACTTGTCCCTCGTGATCGGGGGCAGACTGCTACACGCTGTGCAATCCATGAGAAATCTTGGAGTTAGTATGGACAGCGGCTTGACAATGGAGAAACAGGTGAATGCGATCTCCAAGTCCTGTTTCTACCACATCCGAAATATTGGTAAAGTCAGACAATACATCGCAAATGACGCCTGTAAGATTCTAGTCCAGGCACTGGTAACATCTCGCCTGGACTATGGTAACGCGCTGCTGTAAGGCTTGCCTCAGGTACAAAGAAATGCACTGCTCGCCTAATCACCAGGACACGCAAGAGCGAACTACATTGGCTGCCAGTGAAATACCGGCGTAGCTTTAAGGTCAACACTTGTACTTATAAACTGCTCAACGGATTGGCACCGGCATACATGATTGACATTGTGCAGACCAGGGCATTTTTTAACGTACAAAGTGGGAGGCATTGCTCCCCAGCCCATTCGTTTGCCCCCAGTCAGACCCCCCCCAGTGTGCCCCAATCTCTCAAACCAGCCCCTTCTAGGGCTTACTTTTTCGCTTTAGTGTGCTTGATTTGCACTGGGGTATAATAATAAAAACCAAGTAGCAGAGGGGTAATATGACTACACAATACCATGTTACCGAGATATATGGATCAGAGAGGCATCGAGCATTAAAAAAAGGCGTATTTAGTTATATTTCCTGTTCAGTAACTAGATGCCAGGTTACAATTTTCATATTAGATGGTTAGGTTTACATTCAACTTGAAACAAGGCGTTTTAACGTACAAAGCCATTTTGTTCCAAAGGGCAATGTGTCTACAAAAGACCAATGTACTGATATGGATATAAGGTGTTCGTTGTCATGCATTCGCCAGAGAAGAGCGGAGCCCCTGAACTACTTGAAGCAGTGAACAAAGCTCTGGATCTGATAGGAGGTAAAGACACGAAGCTGGTTGGTGTCACCACTGACGGCGAGGCGGCAAACACTGGCAGATAAGGTGGACTATGGCGTCTGCTTGCTGACCAAATGCAGAGAGGTTTGGCAACATTCTGGTGTGCTGCGAACCGGTCTGACTTAGCCATTGAGTCTGACGTCAGCACTATGCCTGAGTTGGGAATCTGGAAGTACAATCTACTGGGACTCGTACGATTCTTCCGGACGCCGATACGGATGAAGATGTTGTCAGCGCAGGCCAGGAATGTCAAACAGTTCCCCGGCACCAAGATGTCAGGTTTGCCCAACACGAGCTGCAGTTGGTTGATGCTGTGCTGAACGACCTACCAGCTTGCATTATGGTGTGGGAACAGATGCATGTGCCAGAAAGTACCAGCGACAGAAAGGAGAAGGCTGAAGCCAAAGGGTTAGAACCTGGAACCACCAACAAACGTGGTTCACCACACTGATGGGCAACATCCTGGAGATATTTGAAACACTCCAGAAGAAGTTGCAAAGGAGTGATTTGTTCATCAGCGATCTTCTCACTGTGACTGATGCGGCAATCAAGAAGTTGAACCTAATGAGAGATGGACCATTCCCGGGAAGAAGGGAGGAGAAAACAGATAACACAAAAGAGGACCTAACACAATGAAAGTGTAATCACCAGTTCGTTTGTACAAACCGCCGCGATGGACGAGCAATCAGGTTGGGGGGCGTGCAAGCATCGCACGAATACCTGTGAGTGAGTCTGCTCAATAGAATGCCGTGGTCAATGGTGTCGAAAGCGGCGGTTAAGTCAAGCATAACCAACACAACAACACAGCCACGGTCTACTGCAGACAGAATGTCATTCTGTACTTTAAGCAGAACCGTTTCAGTTGAGTGATCTTGTCGATATGCCAATTGAAACTGGTCGTGCAACTTTTTCTCTTGCATTTGGACATTCAGCTGTTTTGCTACAACGCGCTCGATTACTTTAGAGAGAAATGTCAGATTCGATACAGGTTGATATTTTTGGATTTAGTCCAGCCTTCTTGATTAATGGCGAGATGCAAACAGTGTTGTATTTATCTGCCTGCAACAACGGACGCGTGCGAATTAACTAAGCTGACCAGCATATGATCGTATTGATCAATCAGTTCTTCTACGTTCAGCAAGTCAAGATCATCCCAACGGAACAGTAGAATGTCATGTGGAAAAGACATTGCATCAATGGTGCGTAACTTGCGATATTTAATGTTCATCAAACCAGTGCGATGTTGAACAATGTCTATGTTGAAACTCATCCCAAAGTAGTCAGAAAGTCCCATATCCGTAAGGATAACATTTCGAACAAGGTGTTCGTCCGTGCTGCGGGTCATGAGTACATCAAAATTGTGTCCTTTCCTTGTGGGTTGGCCCGCGAACATGCAACACCATTCCTGTGGCATTCACAGAATTTACCAGTCGCCGTGCATCAACACCTGCAGCGTTGTCAATATGAAAATTCAAATCTCCCATGATAATCAGAGGTCAAGGTTTTATGGCATGCTGGTCGATGAAACGGTCCCATTCTTTAAAAAACACAGTTGTTGATAAGCCATTTTTCATTAATGGCGGCGGGTGGTAAATTACAACGATTCTGATGGATGACGTAGGTGTTTTCAGACGGCACTCTATGTGTTCAAACGATCGAAACGCATCGGTATCCTGTTAGTATAAGACGATTTCGGATTTATGGATAATAGTAACACCGCCCCCTTTGCCGGTAGCGCGAGACGTGTGCTTGATGGAATATCCATTTGGTACATTGTCTGTAATCGGATTGGCGTTGACAAGTTTCAATAGCATCCCCCATCTTCTGATGTCACAGTTGAGCCAGGCAAGCAAGCGGAGAAACCGAAGAAAAGTTGAAGTGAAGATACAGCGACATGACGCAGAGGCAAACAAATTTTAACAGATCTCCCCCGCCCATCTTCCAATTTCATCTGTTGAGACGAGTTAGGAGGCAACGCAAGAGACAGCGAGAAGACGGTGAAATTGCAGTGACGAAACATTTTCAACAGCACCACTCCCCCCAATACTCCCCTTCACATCCAGTCTTCCGATGTCATCAGTCGAGCAGAGACAGTGGAGAAGCTGAAGTTAGGCGGTGCAGCAGCGACACATTTTTTGCGACTACAGCATTTGGTTCGGCTTAGATCGAGAAACCTCAACTGCATCTCAAGTTAAGCCATAAGAGTCACAAAAATGTGTGATTACATCCCCGTGAAGTTCACAAAGAACTCATTGAGGCTCACAAAACACTTCCTATTATACACCTACCAACCCCACCTCCTTCACTGCAACAGCAAGACGTCTCTGGGTGCAGTTTTTTTCTTTGTGCAACAAATAGTGGCGCCACATCACTAGACTTACTTGACTTAGGGCTCTTGTCGGATATCCAGCGTAGAGGTCACACCACATCCTTTATCATCGCCTTCCAGGTGAGGCGGTCAACGGCCAGCTGCTCGGCCGCCTCAAGCATGAGGCCCATGCCATCCAAATCGTGCTTAACAGTCGTTCCATCGACGGCGAGGACGCCCACGGTGCCGTTTCCAGCCGGTGTTTTGTGGGTGGAATTGGTATAATAGAGCGGCAATAATAGAGCGGCAGGGTAGTTTGCTGTCATACATTGCAGGTGGCCGTACTATCGAAGGTGTCGCTAGGTGATGAGTATTGATGCATGTTTCTGACCGGTACGTTCCATGATCGTGTTATTGCTGATATTGACCCACGTTATGTTCGTGAGGCGTCGGAGGCTCTTCATGGCGAAAGCATCGATTTTTTTGGCAGATCACGTCATCACGGGGCTTGCTTAATCAAGGCTAGAAGAAAATGCGTGTAGTTACAACAGTTGACACCACTGCTACTAGCAGTCCACGGACAGCCGTCTCAGATCTGCTGAACTGGGATGAAACGTAACGTCATTCCAGCACGGCACGCACGCACGCACGCACGCACGCACGCACGCACGCACGCACGCACGCACGCACGCACGCACGCACGCACGCACGCACGCACACACGCACGCACACGCGCACACACGCACACAAACCCACAACGTGACGTATGGCTCCTCGTTCATACAACTTGGCCGCTGAACACTGACATTGTCAGTCTCCGTAAGTAACTGTTCTAGCCCTTGGAATTTCTAATGTCACTGAATCCATGGATCGTAGTGTTCTTCTTGATTGGTACACATTCAGCTTGTCCGATATACATCCTGGAACCTGCCCATGTAAGGATTTATATGTGTGCATCAGGATTTTAAATTGCACACGATATTATTGCATAGTACGATAGTATTAGGAGAAGGTCGAATATATTAAGTACGTCGGGCACTTGAGCCATCTTTGCAACTAAATATATCCAGATCAGGAAGGCATTAACATAACAAATATTCTTTGTTACAGTTAGTTCTTTGACAACCATTTTCATCAATAATGTGTTCATGTGGGAAATGCTTGTAATCCACTTGAAACATGTTCACGGAAAAGGGTGCAGAAATCTGACAGAGTCAACAAATGACACATAGTTTATCGGGAAACATGCTTATTAATTTAAAAGTATGCATCAACACAACATGAGCTAAGGCATGCATGGGTTGAAGCTGAAATGCAATTGCACATTTTTTTATTTCTAGTCATACATAATGATATTGACACTTAAAAGTTGAGAAGTCAAGTGACTGAAGTGAGCAACATCTTAGCTAATTCCACATCATACATCTTAACATACTGAGTTGACCATAAAGAGAGGTTTGTCTGTGCACGGATTCAAATCCAGGCTATTCTACATATCTATGGCATATATATGCCGAAGGATAAAGTACTATGTCTGGGATAACTTGATTCTAGTTTTGACATATTGACTGGTTGCACAAACGTGCACAAGGCCCGTTTTTGGTACCCCTGTCTGAAAATCCAACGCCACCTTGTCTTCTCCTCCATGACACCCAAGAGACCTGACCTGGGGTGAGTACATTTTCATGAGTATGAGTACTTTGATGATGGATGAGTACGAATACTTAGCTGAGTACAAGTACATTCTCACGAATACGAGTAAAAGTACAAATACATTAAAAAATATAAATATTAACGTATTTTACCTTTTTATTAATTAATATAATTTATATAACTCAGCACAAGTGAATATGCAATGGCAGCTGACTGATTTTTTGTTGATATTAGAAGTTTGCAATTTATATTTTTTGATCGTAGATTACTGGTTTTAGAGAGGGTTAGCACATGTCCATATAACAGGCTCAAAATCCCCTTCGAACTTTTTAGCCATGCTGCAGGCACCGGATTATACTAGTGTAGGAGGCAGTCTGACGTGAGCCACCTTACCTCTACAGAGGAAGACTGGCAGTTCTCGTTCATGGCAGTTACCACTGTCAGCCAAGAGGCATAGTCTCCATTTTAAAAATACTATTTCGATACGGCACTACTTAATTCGTAAATTCATTTCGTTATCGAAAACATACATAATATATCAGCATTCTGGGGGATAGACGTGCTAACTCGCGATTCTGAGCCAGCCATACAGACTATATCTTCCGGGCGAAGTCACGCGTTGAGCTCCGTTGTCACTGAGACATTTTTCAGGAATCCCAAAATCGCAAAACATCTTCTGTAGATGCCCGATCACTGTACTGCTTCTCGTGTCAGCTAGTTTGACGACATTTGGCCACTTCTCGTGTTAGCTAGTTTGACAACATTTGGCCACTTGCTGTAACTGTCGACCACCAGGAGATACGAGTGTCCGTCAAGCTCGATCAAACAATTGAGTCACTCGATCACTGTATATACACTTGATATGGGAAAGTTGACACCTCGTGTGGCTAAGCGGCCTCGCTGGGTTTACCGATCTATTTTGTTGGCAATCCGCACAACTTTCTACAGCGTCAAGGATTTGATTTATGTACCCTGGCCAGTACACTGCCGTCTCCTCTCTCTCCGTGCACTTTACGATGCCCAAGTGTCCCTCGTGGATGTCGCTTAAACTATTGCAGCCTTGCGAAGCGCCAGTAACTGGCACTACGACCTGCCGACTCTTGAATACGATCTCCTTGTATTCTGTGAGGTCATTCCGAACTATCCAGTACGACTACAATGCTTCAGGACACGACTTCTTATCCTGATGTCATCCATCCATCATCGTTTGCTTCAGTAGGGTAAGCCTTGGATCGCAGCCTGTGGCTGTCCTGGTGCGCTGTCTGGACATATCGGATGCCATGATGTACTTGTACACTCTGTGGATCTGTTCCGTGTCCAATTTGTCAGTTTGATCAGTGATATTTGACAAGTACGTACGCCCTGCTTAGGGTGTCAGCCATGTCCAAGTCTTTACCTGGCTTGTACTTCAAGTTGTAATCATACGGTTGACAACGCAGTCGCGTCCTTTGCAGCCTCGGCGATAAGTCTGCAATTGGCTTCTGTTTGATTCCCAACAAGTTTCAACGGTGACTACCTGTCCGTACACGTACTGTTGAACACGTGTACGTCCGTACTGCACCGCTAGTATGTCCTTCTCAATTTGCGCATCACTTTGTTGTGTTTCAGTGAGTGCACACGACGCGAACTTTGCTGGTCGTTCATCTTGCAGCATCACTGCTCCCAAACCTCTCTGTGACGCGTCAGCAGATACAGTCACTGGCTTGGACGGATCATACAATCCCAAATCTGCTGCTGAAGTTATCACTTGTTTAATCTTCCACAAACATTGTTCATGATTCGAGTCCCAGAACCAGTCTACACTAATGATAGATGACTCGATGATCATTAGGTCGTATACTCACGTGTTCATTCACGTGGTCACGAATGCTGACTTTTCCCGTCATCTGGGGTCGTCGGTATGGCTGGTAATTTTCTTTCTCCATGTCGCCCTGCCCATCACCACATCTGCACTCAGACCCACGATTTCCATGTCTCTTCTGCATGTGTCTTTCCATCTGGTCTTCGGTCCTCATCTCATTCTTCTTCCTGGGATCTCTGCATTTAGCACTCTTCTCACTATGTGCTCCTCTTCCCTTCTCATCACATGCCCATACCATATCAGTCGTTTCTCTGTTATCCTTTGGATGCTTGTGTCACTCTCGTTGCTCCTCTAATATATTCGTTTCGGATCTTATGTTTCTTTGTTATTCCTCACACCCACCTCAGCATCCTCTTCTCATTCATCTCTATCCTTGCTTCTTGTCCTTTCGTTGTTGCCCAGGTCTCAGCCCCGTACAGCATTGCTGGCCTGACTACTGTTTTATAGATCTTCCCCTTCAACTTCACTGGCATCCTCCTGTCGCACAACACTCCACTGCATTTCTTAAATGTTTTCCAAGCTGCACTCACTCTCTGTTTGATCTCCGTTTCCATGCCTCCTGTCTCTTCCACGACTGACCCTAAGTATTTGAAGAGTGTCACCTTTTCCAGCTCGTCTCCCAGTATCTTTACAGTTGGTCTGTCTATCTCCTCATTCCGTTCGAACATGAAGTCCATGAATTGGGTTTTCCAGTGCCTTCCTCCACGTGTCCAGGTACTCTGTCATGTCTACCTCCTTTCCTCCACACAGAACAATGTCATCTGCGAACATCATTGATTCTGGTGCATCAATATGAGGAACAGGAATGGACTCAATGCAGATCCTTGGTGCAACCCAACCTCTACGCCAAAGTTGCTGCTTTCACCAGCCACACTGCGTACCTTTGTCTCACACCCCCGGGACATATCTTGTATCAGTCTGATGTACTTTTCCGGTACATTCCTTTCTCTCGCACATCTCCATATCTCCTCCCTTGGTACCCGATCGTATGCTTTCTCTAAGTCGATAAATACCACTCTGATATCCTTTTGTCCCTCCCTGTGTTTCTCTGTCGTTTGTTTGAGAATGAAAAGCGCATCTGTGGTACTCCTGCCTGGCATAAGCCCAAACTGACTTTCATGTACAGCCTGTATGTCTGTGCATTATCTCATCCTCTTGTCTATGACTCTCTCCCATATCTTAAAGGTGCGCGTGAGGAGTTTGATCCCCCGGTAGTTCTTACACTCATGAATGTCACATTTTCCCTTGAAGATTGGGACCAGTAAGCTCTGTGGCCAAGCCGATGGCATGTGTTCTGAAGTCATGACACAGTTTAATAGTCTGCATAGTAACTTTACACCAAAGTTGCCCATACATTTCCAAGCTTCAGCTGGTATTTCAGCTGCTCCTACAGTCTTCCCACTTTTCATCCCCCCGAGTGCTTTCTCTGTTTCTTCGTCACTGATACTCCTTACCATTCGTTGATTCACATCTCTCTCCTCGATTTCTACTTGTTCATCAGCCATTTAACGTATTGACCCCATCTTTTGACTGTACGTATCTGGCCTATGTCCTTTCCTGCACGGTCCCTAGCTGCTGCTATTCTATAGATGTCCTTCTGACTAGATTCTAGTTTGTCGTACAATCTCTCTACTGCTTATTCTCTCACTCTTGCTACCACCTTCTTAGCCGTTGCTTTCGGTCTCTTGTACTCCGCCCTGTCTATCTCTGCTCCTGTTCGTTTCCATTTCTTCTCTGTCTTTCTTTTACTTAACTGAAAACTCAGTGTCAACATTCCACCACCAGCTTTCTACTCGGGGCTTCTTCTTCCCTGTTGACCTCCCACATACTTCCTCCGCACACTTCTTGATCTTCTCCGCAGTTTCTTCCCACCATTCTTCCAAGTTCTCCGTTGTTACTTCATCTTTACCTGATAGTCTCTCCACTATATTTATCCTGAAGTTCTCTCTCACTTCGTCCTCTTTTAGCTTCCATCATGTGATATGTTTCCTACCCACTGTTCTCCTCTGTCTTGTTTTCCTCACCTCCAGTTCAGAAACTAGTACCCTGTGTTGTGTGGTGATGGCCTCTGCTGGTAGTACTTTACAGTTCTTTGATTCTTTAGCATGCTCTTTCCTCACCATGATGTAATCAATTTGGGTTTCTCATCCCCCACTGTTATAGGTTACAAGGTGGTTCCTTCTCTTTTTGTAGACTGTATTCAGTATCCTCAGCTGATATGCTGTAGCAAAGTCTAGTATCTTTATGCCTTCCTCGTTTGCGACCCCTATTCCGTGTCCTCCGTGTACGTCATTATATCATGTCCGATCTCTTCCGACATGTCCATTTAGGTCTCCTGCCACCACCATTCTATCGCAACTTCGTACAGCTTGCATCTCATAATCTATGTGCTCCTAGAATTCTTCCTTTTTTATATTCTGTGCATCCAGTTTGTGGTGCATAGCAACTCATAACATTCCATACGTCTCCTTCGATCTCTAGTTTCACTCTCATCCCTCTATCACATAGTACAATTCCTACTCCATTCTTGATCGTCCCATCTTCTCCATGGTAGTACAGTTTGTATCCGGCACCGATCTCCCTTGCTTTGCTCCCTTTCCATTTTGTTTCCTGTACATGTACACACAATACTTGCAGGTTCTTCTTTAGCATCAATTGTACTACTTCTCCACTTCTTCCTGTCAGGCTCCCAACATTCAGTGTTGCGAGTTTAATCTTCCTCATTCTCCTTCCTGTTTGGATTAACTTCTTTAGCCGCTTTCGTCCTTCAGACGGTAGCCCTTGTCCATTAATCGCTGAGCTCGGGCGGGGGTCTCGCGCGTCACTTACAGGGTACGCCCTAGCACGCGGGCATTCGATCACTCTATTTAATCCAGCCATATTTAGGGTTTGGGCTTAGGTTTTTATAGCCGGATGCCCTTCCTGCTGCCAACCACAGTTATAAGCGGTGGGCCTAGCCTCTAGCATCAATGTATCATCAACCTGTGAGACAGTAGGTGATTTGAGATAAGAGTTGTCCTTCTCCGAGGCCGATTACCTGCCAAGGTTAACGAGCTGGGCCTGCCCGGGTTTGTAATCAGAAGTGTCCTTCTCCTAGACTGACTGCCTGACGAGGTTAACGAGCTGGGTCTGCCCGGGTTTAAAATCAGAGTTGTCCTTCTCCTATGTAAGTTTGGTCCACGGCACCTTCGATCTTCTCTCTCCGGTGCAACCCCTCATACTATAAGGGCTTCCCCATCCGCCACCCAGGGGACGCGCCTCTACGCAGGCTATGCCCATTGCGCGAGGCGTTATATTTATTATAATATTGATCCGATATCCAACTAAAGAAATCAAGTTGTCTTATTTATAATGTGTAACAAATAAAAGATGGTGATTAGACTCGGCACATTTTAATTGTGTCACAACCACACGCGATCACGTTGTTGGGTGTAGCTCTCAGTTGGTGACGATGGGGACTGATCACTCATGGCCCTTTTTTCCTTTTTTTCTGGTCACGCCTTTTGTCAGTAATCCGTAAATAAACATGTTCATACCCGGTTTCTATGTATAACCCCTTGGCTGTCCGACAAAGATCTTTTTAAACTGTCTGCGTGTGGTCGGTACTGTAGTAGTTCTGCCGACACCGTGAGGTGGCGCCACCGTTTGTTGAGTAAATTTCACATCGCTTCTGCGATGAATTGGTCGCAAATATCACTGGATATCTGGAAATGTGTTTATTGACTTCGGAAGTCTGCTATGCCTGTCAAGTAAGTAATACACAATACGTCAACCTGTTTAGAAACTACACATGAAATGCAACTAATTAATTTAGTATTCGTGAAAAAAAATCGCGCAACATGCTTGTGTCTTGAAGATAACAACTACAATTTACAAGTTGACAAGCCACACAGGATCCGGTGTGGCGGGCCCAGATTACGCTGTGTCCAGATTCTCCGCCTACACTCGGCCCGCGACGGTAGCCCTCTAAGTTAACTTGTTTGTCTAGGAGCCAACTGGCTCCTACCTACATTTTTAGGAGCCAGATTTAAAAAGTAGGAGCCAAGTAATTGTGTGCGTATGTATGCAACTGTGTTTTCAGTACCAATTTAATCAAAATTAATCACAGATGTCCATCCATTTGAAATATAAGTACATTTAAAACATGTATGAATATGTGGCAAGATATTAACGTTATGCATTATAACACTGTACACTGGCAAATTAATAAGTCATATGTGGAATCCCTGAAATTACAATGGTTAGTATTAAACAACAAAAAATTATTGAGGTTCTTTCAGTTGCTTAAAGTTTTATTTGAAAAGACAGTAAAACAGTTCTAGTCATTGTAAATTAGCTATGCCAATAGTGTATAGATGCATTTACATTACAGTTACGCTTCTTCACATTTGATTTCCACCAATGCTGGTTATGAACATCTACTTTACCTTGTTAACTGGACGCTTCAAAACACCACAGTTTATTAAAGACAATCATGTTTTGGGTCAGTTTTGGTATCATTTTAGTTGCTCTCCTCTTTACTCTTTCTAGCATATCTGTGTCCTTCCTGTGATATGGCCTCCATGCTTGTATACAATATTCTAAATGAGGCCTCACTATTGTTTTGTACAGCGGTATTGTTAGCTCTTTTTCCTTATACGTTATGTTTCGCCTAATTAATCCAAGGATTTGATTTCCCTTTGAAGCTGCAATTCCGCACTGCTCTGAAACCTTCATATCAGCACTAATGGTTAACCCTAAGTCCTTTTCTTTTACAGTAGTACTTAGTACAGTACCCCCCATTGTGTATTCTACATCTTCGTTCCCATGTCCTGCGTGGAGGCATTTACATTTCCCAAAATTTAACAGCATTTGCCACTTTTCAGACCATTTGTCAAGATCATCTTGTAAATGTTGTCTATCTCCATCACTTTTAATCCTTCTAAAAAATGTTGTATCATCCACAAATTTCAACACCTTGCTTGTTATTTCATCATCCAAATCGTTGATATATATTAAGAATAATATAGGTCCTAGTACTGATCCCTGTGGTACCCCATTCAGTACTGATTTCCAGTTTGAAGCCTCCCCATCAACTACTACACGTTGTCTTCTGTCAATCAGCCATTTTTCTATCCAGTTTATTATACCATTTCCTATGCCATGGGCCTTTAGTTTAAGTAATAATCTTTGATGTGCTACTTTGTTGAAAGCTTTTTGAAAATCTAAGTAGACGATATCGATTGGTGATCCCTCATCTACCCACTTAGTGATGTCTTCCAAAAAACATAACATATTTGTTAAGCATGACGTCGCTTTAAAAAAACCCATGTTGAGATGGGTTTATCAAATTATGTTTAACAAGAAAATCCACCATGTGATCTTTAATTAGTCTTTCTAATAATTTGCAAATCACTGATGTTAAACTCACTGGTAAATAGTTCTCTGACTTGTTTCTCGAACCTTTTTTAAATAATGGTATAATGTTTGCCTCTTTCCATTCTAAAGGAACCACTCCCTCTTCTAATGACAAACTGAAAACTGTTGCAAGCGGTATGCTAATTTGTTCTACAATTTCCAATAGTAGTTTGGGCGGAATCCCATCCACTCCAGGTGATTTATTATCCTTCATAATCCTTACTTTCTTAGCTACCATTTCCGGGGTTACAATTAATTGTCCTAAATAGTCTGAATCTGCCCCCTTGAACTTAGCCTCTGGTAGTGGTACTGGCAGTGAACTAATATCTTCCCTGGTAAACACTGAACTAAAGTACTCATTCAGGTCTTCTGCCATTAAGAATCCCTCTGATATTATATTTCCAGCACTATCTTCTACAGGTCTGACCTTATCTTGAACTTTATGTTTGCTTCGAACATACACATAAAAACTCTTGCTGTCATGTTTTATATTACTAGCTAATTGTTGTTCATAGCTTCTCTTTGAATTTCTAATTTCAGCTGTAGCTTGGTTAAGTGCTTCTTTATAACTGTTGTAGTTTTAATCATTTTCAGTACATCTATATGACTTCCACATCATTTGTTTATACTTAATTTTTCTAATGGCTTCTTTCGATAAGTGTTTCTTTTTGGACTGTTTCCCTTGTTTTTTTAAGGGTACAAATTTATCAACTATGCACTTAATTTCACTCTTTAATATATTCCAGCATTCTGTTGCAGTCTTATTTTTTAGTGTTTTATTCCAGTCTATCTTTTCTAAATATTTCCTCATGTCCTTATACCTTTCTTTGTGGAACTTTCTCCTATACTGCTTTTTACTATTCCTCTACCACATTCTCACCCCTGGTTGGTTCTAGCACATGTTGAGAAAGGAAAGTATCTTGAACTAAAACTAAAAACTTGTGGTCCTCACTCCCCATACTCTGTAGAGATTTCCATTGTATATGCCCGTGGTTAAAATCCCCCATAATAATACAGTCCCATTTGCTTACTTCCCTTATAGCGCTTTGTATTTTTTCATCCTCTTCTATGCTTATGTTTAGACATAGTTCAGGCCATAAACCTGTTTGTTTAACTAAGCCACCAGGATGTCCATAAAGAACCAGTTAGAAGTTAACCTACCATGAAATGTTTTTGAAGTAGTATGGAGACCATGCCACTTGGCACAGCTGCTCAAGCCAGACTGCCTCATACACTAGTATAATTCGGTGCCTGCATCCTGGCTAAAAAGTCCAAAGGGGATTTTGAGCCTGTTATAATATAATATACTATTATATTATATCAAAACGTTTTGAAAAAACTAATGAAATTGCCCCTGATCTACTCTTCATAGTGTAAACAAAACATTCAAATGAAAAAAAAAATGTTTTAAAGACACACAGGCTTGTTTTGCCCTGCAGGGGTAAATTTTATTGCTGGACTTGTACACATCTTAGTAAAACACATGTTACTTTTGAGATGATCTGGCGCTGCTAATTCAAGTGATATGGATGGATATCAAATTTATTAATTAATAAACAAAATGAAAGAAATGCTGATATTTATACCTATCATAACCTATAACACATGTCCAAGTGTGTCAACGTATATATGGTCAGTTATCACAAAACGTCAACAGAATTAGTTTTTGGGGGTAAATTTAGAATACAATATATAATGTTTTCCTTATACTCAGTAATAAACAACATGTCAGTCTAATAGTGAAATAAATTTGGGTAGCTTAATTACTAAAACCGACTCTTTGGGATCACTTTGAATAACATTTCTTTTGTTTTCATGCGATTTAAAAATTGGGGTACCTTTTCTGTCTGCCGTTTAGAAGAGAACACATAACTACTTGTCATTCTAAGGGCAACTGTTTGCATAATATCACCGTAAGTTCAAATATAAAACAAACAATTACCTTTTCAACGGAACAATGTTTGTGCGGATACTATCGTGTCTTGTCTTTCTGGTGATGTTTAGGAAAAGTATATGTTCGGTATCGGAGAATGGAATTTTTCTTTAATATTTCTCAAAAAGAAAGTAATGGTCTTAAGTGAAATAAATGTGTGTTTTGTTAAGCAGTGCGTCTACTATCGCCTGCACGTTATGTGCCTCTTCGATATTCGCATCATCTGATTATCTATCTATTTTCTCAAATTGTAACAAAGGCCATTGCTGGAGTTTATTTCATGTGGGTCCAACTCTGACATATCCCAGATGATGGCGACAGGGATATAACGCCACCCCTCACAATGTGGGTGAAATACTCTGCCCACTTCATAGCAACAGTGAGGTGCCTCTCGTCATTCATTAAGCCATTGACTGCATTCAGGCTTCAAGAATCTACTTGTCTTTGGCATCTGGCTACTTCTTCTTCCAGAACTTCCAAGATCTTAAATCATGTCTCAACCCTGTGTAAGGCTACGCATAGCTCTGCACAGTTCTTCATGATGTGGCTACTCTTAACCAGGTTGTTGGCTTTCTTCTTTATTGACCCTCCTACACCATCGCACGGGCCCTTACCATGGCCGGCCTCCAGCCAGGCCCAGCTGGCTCGTACACCAAATAACGAGTGGAAACGGCCAACCAACGTGCAGATGGAGCGATTTCGGTATTGGGAAGTTGAGAGTCGGTCACAAAATGGATGGTGTCAAGTAACAGCATGGTTTGTTGGAACTCTGACATCATTGCTTTAAGGAAGGCAAACGTTGAAGGCACCAAGTAGGCCGTCACACCTGACAGACCCTATCTCCTCCATGTATTTGACCTGCCAATTCTCTGCATAGTCCATCTGGCATGTGGCTTTGTCATAGTCCATCTGGCATGTGGCTTCTATCACAGGTTTAAGCTTACGTCTGAGGTGTGCAGATTCTGCCACAATGAGATCTGAATTCTGGGAGTTCTCTCATGAGTGTTTGACGGAATGTATCAACATTCTCTGCCACTTCCTGTATCTTAACTTTCTTGATGAGAGTGCCCTTGTATTTCACTTCTTTCTTCATCCATTGCTGATATTTGATTGGCCTTGTGTCATCTCAATTATTCAGTTTCTCCCTTACGTCTTCATCGCTCATCACGGTTAATTCTGATGAGGACTTTGGCAGTACCTTGGAGGCATGGACATGTTGGCGTGACACTGGCATAGACACACGTGTCTGCGTGTATTGAACAAGCCTGACATTTGACGGTCTCCCCCTGCAGAATGCAGTAAACGACATCTTAATGTCACTGTATTCAAGGCAGAACTTCTTGTAGATATTTTGCATAGTATCTGTCAATGAGAAGGTACCTCTTCTCCTGACTTGGTCCTTCTTTCCAGGTAACTCATTGCTGTTTTCTGATCTCCTCAGAAAGTCAGCTACCAATATCTTCTGTGACTTGGCTATTGTCTTCCTCATGTTTCTTCCTTTCTTCTGGTAAAAGATGTAGTCCCTCGACAGGGACACTTTTTTACTGAGGATCTTTCTGAACCTTGTACTTAGCATTTTCTGTTTAACGTTGGGATTTCTTACTGGATCAAACATTGCTTTCTTGAGTGATGTCCTAGCTTTCGGACTTACACACGACATTGTCGTTGTAAACGGGAGTAGAGCATCTACTCTGTGTGGCCTTGGTGAGATGTCAAGTTGCTTGGCCAGTTCCAATGCTGCCGTTGTAGGTGAAGAAATCTCATAAACTACTTCTTGGCTGGGGTGAACTGTGGAAAGTATATTTGGTATG
This sequence comes from Escarpia spicata, assembly GCA_963995525.1. Classification (NCBI taxonomy): domain Eukaryota; kingdom Metazoa; phylum Annelida; class Polychaeta; order Sabellida; family Siboglinidae; genus Escarpia; species Escarpia spicata. The sequence goes on from OZ023217.1 coordinate 6,289,465, forward strand.
CGTAGGTGCGTTGGAATCAGCCAAGATTTATATATTCAACATCGAATAATCAGCAGATGATACTGAGTTTATACTCGAGTTCAGTGAAGTTGCCGGAGTAGACGTGGGGCTAATATCATATTTCGACAACGTAATCTTTAAACGGTTGATTTCGTCCAGTGTTTCACCTATCATTTACTTCAGCTGTCTCACCTTAGGCTGACGTGAGAGAGGCAGCTTCACCACCAACCTACAATATGAAACTTATTCCTAATCCGCGATATAATTGTTGTATAATTATTTGTTGTATGGCTGATAGAATGTATTACACTAAATACATATACACTTGTCACAATAAACCTATTGTGTGTTTCAAGTGTACAATCTAATAAATACTTAATTTCTTTCCAAACGTATATATATATATATATCTTCTTATAATATAGTACATCAACAATTTGTGTAAAGTATTTTACATTTGACCCCCTTGTAGATCTGTTCAATCGAACATCATCTCGATTTTTCTGGGAAGCATTCAGCCCCGTTGCAATTACTGCACAAATTAAGACTATGTTCGTACACAAATATCCACCACTGTGTAGACCCAGGTCCTCATTCTTACAGCTTTTACCAAAATTCCAGGTTAACGATGGTATCGGTGCTGCCACCTTTTGGATTAATTATTAACTGTAGTACCACAACTGTCTGTTGGGATGTTGTAGTACTTACGTACCATTGAGTTTAGTTCTTCTAGTTTATACGATGTTTATTGATGTTATTTTGCATTTTACATCACTTATTCGATGACAGTGCAGTCACATTTTCACAATACAATAAACTGTAACATAGTAGAATATGTTGCATGTTATGTTTATGTTTTTTTTCTTTGTACCTACCAGGTTTGGGCGATATTTAATAATTTGGCTGCTTCACAGTGGCTATAGCCTTCTTCTGTCTTTCTGTAGCCTATGGCTATACCCAATCCCTTGGCTTTGGCATAGGCGTCGTAAATATCATAGCAAAATTAATAAAAAAGGATTAACTACAATATATGTGTTTCACTGTATATTAGTAGACACTTCCATGTACAACAAACATCTGCGCAGGGTGCACATTGTGCGTACAGGCCTGTACATCATGCAAGTCTCTTAGCCTTAGCCTAGGGCTAGGTCTTAGACTTAGGTGTTGTTTCTCCATGCAGCCCTTCTGGGGATACCAGTAACCTAGGAGTTGTACAGTGCACATTGCAAAGGGTGCGTGAAACTGAATTTGAAAAATTATTTTAAAATAAAACAAATAATTATGTAAAACAAATGCAATAATTTGTGCAGATTAAAAACAAAGTCTCTGTCTTTATCTATAGTATGGACCAGCGAATCCGCAAGGGGCGCGTCAGTAAATCGGTGGCCATTTGCACACATTAGGGTTTTTGTGCTCATCAGGTGAGGCCTACAGAATCTATATTAATGTTCAGGAGGTTGTGTTTTATTTTGTAGAAGAAGGTAAGTTGGTGTTGTAACCGTCTTCTTTCTAGAGTCTGCCAACCAGGTTTGTTTATGAGGATGGTTACACTTGTTGAGCAGCGGTTGTCATTTAAAGTAAATCTAGCTGCGCTTCTTTTAATTTTTTTCGAGGGTGTCAATGTTATTTTGTGTATAGGGATTCCAGGCTACAGCTCCGTATTCTAGTTTTGGCCTTATTAATATTGTAGGCTGTTTCCTTAACATTAGATGTTGCAGGGTGGAGAGAGCTTTTAATGAGGCCAAGTGTTCTAGCGGATTGAGATGCAGTGGTGTTAACATGCTTTGTCCACAACAGTTTAGAATCTATTGTGATGCCAAGATATGGGTGTGAATCGACTGGGGAAACTGGTTGATTTGAGATGGTGTAAGTGAGGTGGCATGGTTTGCATTTATGGGTAATTCTGAGAAGTTGACACTTTGGAATATTGAAGGTCATTTGCCACTTGAGAGTCCAGGAAGGATGTTATGGTCTGCATGTGTTTGGATTTCTCTATATAGAATCGAATCATCAGCAAAGAGTCTGATATTTGAGTTGATTGAATTGGTGATGTCATTTATGTACAGTAGGAAAAGGACAGGGCCAAGGACTGAGCCTAGGGGTGCGACGGACATAACATTTGCAGGAGCTGAGTGGAAACCATTTACTGATACAATATGGGTGTGGTTTGACTTTATCGATTGTAATGTGGTACCTGTGATACCATAGTAGTTTAATTTATTAAGAAGTCCTTTGTGGGGAACCTTGTCGAAAGCTTTGGAAAAATCGAGGAGGATGACGTCTATTTGTTTCTGTTCATTTATGGAGGAAGCCCTGTCATGGATGGCCTCCACGTGCGGTGTTTGGCAGGATAGTCCAGTTCGGAATCCATGCTGGTGATGGAAGATAACGTTGTTAGCACTGTAGTTTTTCCACATGTGGCTAAGAACGATATGCTCCATCTCTTCTTGCACAGAATGCATGTCAGGGAAATTGGTCTATAATTTACAGGATCGCTTTTGCTGCCTTTTTTGTATGCTGGACTGACAAGAGTGGTGGTCCAGGCTTGTGGGAGTTTGCTGGAGGTGTCTCATTGCTGGAATATATGTTGTATTATTGTGGATATTTCTCTGGCAGTCTTCTTTAATACTTTTGCTGGGATTTCATCTGTTCCTGATGCCTTGTTTGGTGTTAGAGCTTCAAACTGTTTTATGGTGCCATTTATTCCGATATTAAAGGTTTGGATTGAAGGGAATGGTGATGGGCCTTTAGTTGGGATAGGAAGTTGTTCTTTGGTGAAAGCTGATTTGAAAATGTCATTTAGTGTGTTTGCTTTGTCATTATCAGTTGTTTGCATCCTGCCATTTGCTTGTAGTGTTGGGATGCCAAGGTTTTCAGTTTTTGTTTGTTTAATGAAGGACCAGAATCGCTTAGGGTTTGTGGTGAGGCTTTCGCCTATGATGTTATTGATGTAGCTGTTGTAGGATTTGGTTATTTCTTTGTTGACTACTTTTCTTAGGTTCTTGAAGTGTTCCGAGTGTTTGTTTTTCTTTGTTTTCTTAGCATTAGCATGAGTTTTGTCCCGTTTTCTTTGTAGTCTGATTATGATTGTGATCCAGGGTAAATGCTGTTTTGATTTTGTCATGCGGATAGGGATAGATTGTTCTAGCAGTTTAGTGTAGTTTGAGTGAAAGAAATTCCAATTTGTACCAATGATTAGATTATCAGGATTTTGGACAAAGTACTTTTGAGCAAGAAGGGTTTGATTTGAGGGCTTCCCAGTTTGCAGACTTATACTTTGTATGGTGGTGTGCTTTTCTTCATGGGGTTCATATTAATGTGAAAGAGAACAGCTTCGTGATCGTTCATGCCTGTCACTGTGTTTACCCTGGAGATAAGGGTGAGGTTTGATGTAAGTACAAGGTCAAGGATATTTCCAGAGTCTAGTCGGGTCAGTTCATTTACCATATTTGTTAAACCATATTCACTGACTATTTCAAGTAGTTTGTTGTGTTTTGTTGCTGTGTGCTAGTTTGTTGTACAGAGGTTTTCCCAGTTGATGTCTGGTAGGTTTAGATCCCCGGTGATTATAACTGATGGAGGAAGTTTGCAACCGTGGTAGAGGATAGCCAGGGATTCATGTAGGGCTTCCAGGGATGTTGTATGATTATTTGAGGTTCTATAGTAGGATGCCAAATAGATGGCTTTGTTATTAGTTGTAGTTTAGTCCAGACTATTTCACATGTAATATTTTGTTTATTTTGGGGGGTCTGCAATTACCTATGTCATTTCTCAGTGCTATTAGAACACCACCTACATGAGTGTGGCGGTCCTTTCTGATTGCGTCATAGTTTGGGGGAAGAAAAGAATATGTGGGGATGCTTGAATCAAGTTTGGTTTCCACTAGGAAGAATATGTCAGGGTTTGTCAAATTTTGTGTTGCCTGAAGTTGGGATACTTTGGCTGTGCTTTTTATACTGTTGCAGTTGATCAGCATGGCTTTTAGTTTAGATTTTGTTTTAGTGTTTGCTCAATCGGAGGAAGATGCATTTGCTGGATTAGGTGCAAATGTAGGGATTTGGTCATCCAAGCTATTTGTGTAATATAGTCATATAGATGTACTGGAAATGATGAAGACTACAACATTTATAAAGAAGCACTTAATCAAGCTACAGCTGAAATTAGAAATTCAAAGAGAAGCTATGAAAAAAAATTAGCTAGTAATATAAAACATGACAGTAAGAGTTTTTATGCGTATATTCGAAGCAAACAGAAAGTTCAGGATAAGGTCGGTCCTCTAGAAGATAGTGCTGGAAATACAATATCAGAGGGATTCTTAATGGCAGAAGACCTGAATGAGTATTTTAGTTCAGTGTTTACCAGGGAAGATATTAGTTCACTGCCAGTACCAGAGGCTAAGTTCAAGGGGGCAGATTCAGACTATTTAGGACAGTTAGTTGTAACCTCGGAAATGGTAGCTAAGAAAATAAGGGCTATGAAGGATAATAAATCACCTGGAGTGGACGGGATTCCGCCCAAACTACTATTGGAAATTGTAGAACAAATTAGCGCACCGCTTGCAACAGTTTTCAATTTGTCATTAGAAGAGGGAGTGGTTCCTTTAGAATGGAAAGAGGCAAACATTATACCGTTATTTAAAAAAGGTTCGAGAAACAAGTCAGAGAACTATAGACCAGTGAGTTTAACATCAGTGATTTGCAAATTATTAGAAAGACTAATTAAAGATCACATGGTGGATTTTCTTGTTAAACATAACTTGATAAACCCATCTCAACATGGGTTTTTAAAAGCGAGGTCATGCTTAACAAATATGTTATGTTTTTTGGAAGACATCACTAAGTGGGTAGATGAGGGATCACCAGTAGATATCATCTATTTAGATTTTCAAAAAGCTTTCGACAAAGTACCACATCAAAGATTACTCCTTAAGCTAAAGGCCCATGGCATAGGAAATGGTATAATAAACTGGATAGAAAAATGGCTGAATGACAGAAGACAACATGTAGTAGTTGATGGGGAGGCTTCAAACTGGAAATCGGTATTGAGTGGGGTACCACAGGGATCAGTACTAGGACCTATATTATTCTTAATATATATCAACGATTTGGACGATGATATAACAAGCAAGGTGTTAAAATTTGCGGATGATACAAAAGTGTTTAGAAGGATTAAAAGTGATGGAGACAGACAGCATTTACAAGATGATCTTGATAGGTTGATCAAATGGTCTGAAAAGTGGCAAATGCTGTTCAATTTTGGGAAATGTAAATGCCTCCACACAGGTCATGGGAATGAAGAGGTAAAATATAAAATGGGGGTACTGTTCTAAGTACTACTGTAGAAGAAAAGGACTTAGGGTTAACCATTAGTGCTGATATGAAGGTTTCAGAGCAGTGCGGAATTGCAGCGTCAAAGGGAAATCAAATCCTTGGATTAATTAGGCGAAATATAGCGTATAAGAAAAAAGAATTAATAGTACCGCTGTACAAAACAATAGTGAGGCCTCATTTAGAATATTGTATACAAGCATGGAGGCCATATCGCAAGAAGGACATAGATATGCTAGAAAGAGTACAGAGGAGAGCGACTAAAATGATACCAAATCTGAGGGATCTTAGTTACGAAATACGCCTAAAAGAATGTGGTTTAACAACACTAGAGACCAGGAGATTGAGAGGAGATCACATAGAAGTGTTTAAAATATTGAATGGTTATGAAAATATTGATAGAAACATTTTTTTCTCAGTTAAGAAAGATAGAAGGACCAGAGGACATGAAGCTACATTAGTAAAGGAGCAGTGTAGATTAGATATAAGAAAGTTCTCATTCTCACAAAGGACTGTAAATGAATGGAACAGATTATCTCCTGATTGTGTTGGTGCTAGTAGCGTGAATATGTTTAAAAATAAAATCGACACACACCTTAAAAAGGTGGGATACATGTAGATAAAAAGTATTGGACTCTCGATAAGCTAAAAGGCTTCCTTGTCCAACTGCCATCCAGAGTAATTTTCTGGATGGCAATCTTGTTAAATCTTGTTAAATCTGTAGTTACTGCTGTCTGGAAGAGACTGCAGAACTGAATATTGGTTTGATGTGGTTATGTTGCTTGAGAATAGACATCTGGAATAGTTTGGGAGCCCACAGCAAGAACAAAACCATAGGACACTGTTGTGTTTTAACTGTTCATATGTGGTATCATTTATTTGGTCACACGAGGTGTGGTACCAGCAGTCACATCCATCACATTGGATGGCATGGTGATGTTCATGTACCTCATGACTGCAGGTGACACACGAGGTGTGGTACCAGCAGTCACATTCATCACATTGGATGGCATGGTGATGTTGTTGTACCTCATGACTGCAGGTGCCACATGGGAAGTCTGGAGTGGAGGTTGACTTGGGGCCAGGGTTAGGATGAAGGTCCCCTGCTTGGACTAGTAGTCCACAAATATACAGTAAGGACAGGCTGTAAGGTTTAGTTGGCATCATCTTGTTTTTCTTTGTAACTGTGAATTTGGGAAAGGATGGCAGCTTTCTTGTCAGCATTGTTGAAAATGTGGAGGTTATCGTCACTTGTGGAGTTTTGGTGGAGGTAGCTATGTATGTTTGCAGCAACAAAGCACAGGGCTATGAGCAGTGTGAACTTCTTGTTGAGGCTGTGGAGTGGATTGCTAAATATAATATAAGATTCCGAAAGAATTAGCTATATGATCTAAAACCAACCAATATCAAACTAAGTTAGGGAAATGGTCTTTACAGCTATACACAGGTTAAATAATGTCTATCTGAAGACAGCCATACAGTGAAAATTAGTTTTATTTCCCTACGACCCCTTGCAGAGTATAAAAGAATATTTCTCTCTACAGTACATTTTAATAGAACATATTGTATTCTTAAGAACATCTAGACTGATATTGTATCAATCATAATTACAGTATGTAAAACATAAACATGCATAAAATGTTCAGTGACCTTACTGTAATAATTTTATAATCAGCAGTGCAAACCAAATAATGTGAAATAGTGTAAAATAAAATTAACCATGTATTATAGTATTTATACATGTATTGCACAATTTGAACTCATTTATATGTAATTAAATGACTAGTAAATTAACTATAAGCAACAATGTTTCATCTATGCAATTCACAGTCTTGACAGGAAATGTGTTAGTTAGACAAATTTTGACATGATGACATTAATAAATCTGGAAAGATGTGTCAAATGTTTCACATTATGTACATTAAACAACTGGTTCATTTTTCATAATATTAGGTCTGATTCTAAAGTATTTCTTTATGTATTTTGATCTTTCTTCTACTAGTGATGGACATACAAGTACATAATGATATTCTTGACCTTGGTCTCCATTGTTGCATAAGTTACACAGCCTCTGAGCACTTTCAGGGAAATAACAACCAACAGAAATAGATAATTAGTGATTTCCACAACCAAATTTACATCAATTGATTCCGTCAGTTGGGCTGAAGTAGATTAGATACTTCTTGAGCCCTACTTCATTTTTAAATATTCTGTAATTTGAACACAGCCTATTTACATGAATTTCATTGTGCCATGTTTGTCTGTTGATGTCTTTCATTGTAAGTTCTAGGGTATGCTTCAACCATTTTGTATTTACATATCCATGATCATGCCACATGTTAGATAGTCCACATCCATCAGTGATACTCTTGATTTTTTAAATACATTTTGATTTAAAATTATCTGTGTCGTGGAAGTTTGTCATCATTCTAAATATAATACTAGATAGCTTGCTTTGTTTGCCTTCAATTAAGTGTACCCAAACATTTATCATTCTCATTTCTATAATTGTTGTCACACTTTGTCTGCCAACTTCTCCACATACCATACAATTTGCAGTGTTCTTGTTAAGTTTTAATAGACTTTTAAAGAATTTTCTATGGAATCTCTCAATCTGCTCTACATTCTGAAAACCCCATATTTCACTACCTTATAGCAGGGAGATGGATGGTCAGTGTATCAGCTGGCCTGCCACAGGGTCAGGTTAGCAAGCATTTCATTGATAGTGTGTGGCTTAATCTAATTTTATTGAAAGCCATTGTCATAGTTTAGTGCATCAGTTGGCACAGGAAATGGAAAACAGGATTAACCTGTCTGAGGGGAAACATTTAACAATGTGTGACCAATTAGAGCTTGGCATTATTGACTCAATGAAACTCCTTTAATTCCGGATAAACAATGGTCAAGTATAGCCCTTTTTGTCATTATTTATTGTGCATGGGTACGAGGACGTCAACAGAATTAGAAATATATTTGAAAAGTATTTGAAATACTTTTGAAAAGTATTTGCATTTGACATAAACAAAATGTAAATAGCAAATAAAAAAGGAGACAGGTTTTCTCCTTGACGCACTCCGACATCACATGAAAAGAAGGCTGACAGGGCCTGGCCCTGCTTTACACATGACTTAGCGTTTTCTTACATATTGTATACAACCTTCAACACATTACCATTAATACCACAAGAAATTAACTTAGGCCACAGTGAGGATCTGTCTACTAGATCAAATGCTTTTGTATAATCAATGAAGGCACAGTAAAGCCTTTTACAACGAAACAAATACAATTCAACCAATGAGTATAAAACAAATATATGATCAAGGGTGAAATACCCCTCTCTGAACCATGCCGGTTCTTCACCTATAATACTCGTTTCATGTAGATATGTGGCCAGTTTTGCATTAACAGAGGCTGTAAGCAACTTGCCTATGCAGCTTAATAGTGTAATGCCGTGATATTTGCCTGGGTCATCTATTGATCCCTTCTTTTTGTATATGGGCTTAATGATCCCTGTGCACCAATGGTTAAACAATAGTGTCAACTAGTTGAATGGGGCTGTTTTAATTTATAACATTATCAATACCACATGACTTTTTATTTTTAAGTTTTTTAATTAGTGATAGTACTTCATCTTGTGTGAAAGGTATATTTATGAGTTCATTTAGTGAAAGGGTAATCTTTCTTTGGTCGAAAGGTATCTCACTAGCTGCAGTTTCACTTTCTGGTTTTTCACCGAGTTTTTTTACGTGGCTCATAAACATATCCAGTGAAATATTTCCACGTTTTTCTTTGCTATTTCTTGCTTTATTAAGCATGCCCAGTATTCTGCAGGTTTGCTATGTTTTAGGTTGCGCAAGTTTTCATATAAAAGTTCACTTACTATACAGTTCTGAGTCCTGTTGAGCCCTGCCCTTAGGGCCGTGGATGCCGGGTAGATGCCGGGTTGGCCCTCTGGGCCGCCTGGAATTTATGTCAAGTCCAGGGCGATACGATGCCTATGGGCGTTGGCATCGCCCAGTCTATAATCTGCTATCTATGCCACTTGATGTTGTCATTTATCCTTTTTCGACCAGTATATGTAGTTGATTATAGCGCTCTTCTATTATTGCAACGACGCATGAACATAATTGCGTAACTGGATTTGGTCATGAACCTCTCAATTTACCCAAGTCACGGCAAGTGCAAATCCAGGAATATAATTATGGCCATGGCACAAATAAGTCACATTGAATGCCATTGCAAATGACGATGTGACATTGTCATATGCCATGGCAATGTCATTGCACTGGTAAGTCATCATTAGATTAAAACAATTGTACTAGACTAGATGACTGAGAATTATTATTTTAAAGTTTACACAACAATAGTATTTATATTCAGGGGTCTACACAACTCTCGTAGAACATAGTTGTTTCAGTTAGGTGGTGTAGCAAAACAACAAAGTACAGTGACTGCGTCAGTGATGTCTTTCACAAATCTGAAGTATTGAAAATGTCCAGGATCCTGAACAATAGAAGTTTGTGAAGGTATTTGAACAGGTCTGCTGAGGACGTAATGTAATATGCTTTGAGTCGGGACAATGAATGTTGGAGTGACATGTAGGGGTGTAATGATACTTCAAACTATCAATGCATTGTGATCTAGTCAACGCCACAATTTGCTATCCACAGTTATCAACTGACTTCAAGGCCACGCAATGATACCACCCGTACATTAAGATTTGGGACTGCTTGTCTTAGGTGCTTGCTTGCACATAACACTATCGCTGTCACAGCAGTTTTGACACTATCGCAGTAGTAAGGCTGTCTCCAATAGACACCTCTTGTGATGTAGTATAAATTAAGTGTCATGGTTTTGCTTTTTTGCAAAACCTGCTAAGAACTCTTGCTTGGATATGGCCGACAGGGAAACTGGCAGCAAAGATGAGCCACAGTCAGAGACAGCTGTGACACATGACAGTAAAGCTGTCCCCACAGATGAGACACGCACAGAGACAATCATAACATATGATGACAAACCTGCCAGTAAAAATAATTTCCTTGGATTGTACTAGATCAGATGTACTCTGTTGTTATCGCAGGCTGCAGATCTGACAGAGACGATGACCAAACATTACAACCAGTTGCAGGAATCAGGACTTGAGGAACGCACTAAGAGTCGTACCTTCTACATGTGCAACTTTGACAACTGGATCGAGAACATGACCATCAGTAGGTGTTTCTCTTCTCTTGCAAGTAACCACCGACAATGGTTTGCATCTCATAAAGTATTTGAAATATTTAATTTAAAATTGTGTTTTGAGTAGTATTTCTGGGCTCCACAATTTATGGTGTGGTGCCTTAACTTGTAGCCCATATAATTTTGGTACCAGTTGTATACTTAGAATAGAAGAAGCAGATGGAAATAGAAGGAAAACAAACAAAAGTCTAGGACTACAAGGGGAAAAGGAGAACAACAACAAGATAACCTGTTTTAAGGATGATCTCATCAGTTCACGAAGTCCTAAAATACATTAAGCAATGTGTCGGGGTAACTTCATCTACACCAAAGGGAATAAGTGACACAGTGGTGCCACACAGTAGGATTGAAGCACTTTGATCAGTCCCAAACACTGGATTCTCTATAGGAACTTAACTCTACTTTGACAATAGTTATTGTTTTCCATTTAAGTACTCTTACCTCATGTGCATGCTTGCTTTATGTCCGTAGACTGGAGAACCTCAAATACGAAGTGTGGGGGGATCTTGTGACGGTTGTGTCATGGGACATGAGGACATGGGACCCCCGGAGAAAGCAAACATCATTGTGAGTGAGCTGTTTGGTTCGTTCGGAGACAGCGAACTCTCTCCAGAATGCCTTCACGGTGCAGATCTCTTTCTCAAAGGCAACTCATTTTCTTAATTCTTCTTTTTCTGTGTGCCGTGTCTGTCACAGGCATTGGCGATCATGACCCTCCAAACAACACAGTTATTTGTAGTTTGTAGCAGTTCCTTTTGCACAATGTTTACAGACTACCTATTATTTTCTCAATTAATATTAGTTTTTGAATTGTTTTAATACATTGTTTTGACATAGACCAACATATAACATTAATGTGCATGATTATTTAATTATTACTTTTAATAACAAAAGGTGGCTCCCATGTTAGCAACATTCTGTGTCTTAATCTTTGTTATCTTTTTCCTGATGTTAGTTGTTTCAGCTTATAACATTACTATGTGGTAAAAATAAATCTGTTCATCCGTCTGTCTATATATCTGCGTGACTCTGAAGTATCAAATTGACATCTATCACAAATGCCAGAAATTATTGTAACTCACTTTCTAGATACAACTTTACAGATTTGTTATCCAAATATATAATTTTCTCATTGAATGGTTACACTGGTTCCCTTTCCAGACCAACTTGAGGTATTTTGTCTGCGTATCTAACTTGTATGTTATGTGCAATATTTGCAGATGATGGCATCAGTATTCACAAGAACTACACATCGTTTCTCGCTCCACTTTCATCACCCAAGTTGTGGACGGAGACAAGAAACTGTGAAGATCAAAGTAAACCTGCTGATGTACATATCACAGTTACGACATCATCAAGAATGATAACAAAGTTACGGCTGAATAGTGCAACATCAACATTTATTAGTATTTTATTACTTTTCAATAATATCTATGCACAATGTTTTGCTGCTCTGATCTGATCATTCATCTGCGTATTTGAAAATAATAAAAATTGATGATCAAGTAAAATAAACAGGTTTACAACAGACCACTGTAATTCATTGTGCTTAATTATAATAAACCACATCTATCTGATATGTTTCAGGCGCCGTTTGAGAAACTACACAACATGAATGTACTCGACACAGCCAAGCCTCTCTTTCACTTCCATCATCCTAACAGGGTCAAAATTTTGTCATGAACATCTAATGATTTCCCATGTGGAGTGTGTTCGGTCAGCGTCGCTCAGCGAGTCTGACACTGTTTATTTTTTTTGCTGTACTTTATATATGTCTAACATTTGTTCTGTGATTGAAAGTCCAAAATTATTCACAAACCTGTGTATTAGCATTGGCTGTTTAAAAAGAAAAATTTACTAATTTGTGCACGAATATGCATACCATAAACTGTGACATGTCACTCGTAGAAAATAGATAATCTGGTGGAACTTGAGCAGGATTTTGTGATGCTACCCCCCTGATTCTGCAACTGATTAAGGGGAAGAAGAAAATAATGGTTGATGAATGTGAAGGAATACATTTTGCATAGTAATTGTAACATGGCTGAATGCTTCCTGGAGAAGTTGGGGTTTGCCAGAGTGACATGTAAAGCACTTTAAGTTGTCCTAAGAGCTGGATACCAGGTTGTATAAGAACTTAATCATGTTAATCTTTATATAAATCAGACCAAAGCATCCATTTGATTCTGTCATGACATTCGTAACATTATAGTTTGTGTTCTGAATTCTTTGCTCTGTGTCAATAGCTGGATATGTTTATTTGTAGATGCAACACCAGACAACAATCGCTATATAACGTGCTATGATTCAATGTACAGGAAAGTGTACTTCTGCACGGGTTTGCGGGATACTTTGAATGTTTCTTGTATGCTGATGTTGCACTGAGTAAGTACATTTTAAATGTGAACTCTATAAAATTCTTCAAAATTCTGTGTCACGAGAGATGCATTGTTGTTGGGATATAGAAATAAGACTTCATATGATATTGTTGGTGTGTGTCGTGTCAGAGAACAGAGTGCCTGTATGATGTTGTTGGTGTGCGTCGTGTCAGAGAACAGAGTGCCTGTATGATGTTGTTGGTGTGCGTCGTGTCAGAGAACAGAGTGCCTGTATGATGTTGTTGGTGTGCGTCGTGTCAGAGAACAGAGTGCCTGTATGATGTTGTTGGTGTGCGTCGTGTCAGAGAACAGAGTGCCTGTATGATGTTGTTGGTGTGCGTCGTGTCAGAGAACAGAGTGCCTGTATGATGTTGTTGGTGTGCGTCGTGTCAGAGAACAGAGTGCTTGTATGATGTTGGTGTGCGTCGTGTCAGAGAACAGAGTGCCTGTATGATGTTGTTGGTGTGCGTCGTGTCAGAGAACAGAGTGCCTGTATGATGTTGTTGGTGTGCGTCGTGTCAGAGAACAGAGTGCTTGTATGATGTTGGTGTGCGTCGTGTCAGAGAACAGAGTGCCTGTATGATGTTGTTGGTGTGCTTCGTGTCAGAGAACAGAGTGCCTGTATGATGTTGTTGGTGTGTGTCGTGTCAGGAACAGAGTGCCTGTATGATGTTGTTGGTGTGTGTCGTGTCAGGAACAGAGTGCCTGTATGATGTTGTTGGTGTGCGTCGTGTCACAGAACAGAGTGCCTGTATGATGTTGTTGGTGTGCGTCGTGTCAGAACAGAGTGCCTGTATGATGTTGTTGGTGTGCGTCGTGTCAGAGAACAGAGTGCTTGTATGATGTTGGTGTGCGTCGTGTCAGAGAACAGAGTGCCTGTATGATGTTGTTGGTGTGCGTCGTGTCAGAGAACAGAGTGCCTGTATGATGTTGTTGGTGTGCGTCGTGTCAGAGAACAGAGTGCTTGTATGATGTTGGTGTGCGTCGTGTCAGAGAACAGAGTGCCTGTATGATGTTGTTGGTGTGCTTCGTGTCAGAGAACAGAGTGCCTGTATGATGTTGTTGGTGTGTGTCGTGTCAGGAACAGAGTGCCTGTATGATGTTGTTGGTGTGTGTCGTGTCAGAGAACAGAGTGCCTGTATGATGTTGTTGGTGTGTGTCGTGTCAGAGAACAGAGTGCCTGTATGATGTTGTTGGTGTGCGTCGTGTCAGAGAACAGAGTGCCTGTATGATGTTGTTGGTGTGTCGTGTCAGAGAACAGAGTGCCTGTATGATGTTGTTGGTGTGTGTCGTGTCAGGAACAGAGTGCCTGTATGATGTTGTTGGTGTGCGTCGTGTCACAGAACAGAGTGCCTGTATGATGTTGTTGGTGTGCGTCGTGTCAGAGAACAGAGTGCCTGTATGATGTTGTTGGTGTGTGTCGTGTCAGAGAACAGAGTGCCTGTATGATGTTGTTGGTGTGTGTCGTGTCAGAGAACAGAGTGCCTGTATGATGTTGTTGGTGTGTGTCGTGTCAGGAACAGAGTGCCTGTATGATGTTGTTGGTGTGTGTCGTGTCAGAGAACAGAGTGCCTGTATGATGTTGTTGGTGTGTGTCGTGTCAGAGAACAGAGTGCCTGTATGATGTTGTTGGTGTGTGTCGTGTCAGGAACAGAGTGCCTGTATGATGTTGTTGGTGTGTGTCGTGTCAGAGAACAGAGTGCCTGTATGATGTTGTTGGTGTGCGTCGTGTCAGTGAACAGAGTGCCTGTATGATGTTGTTGGTGTGCGTCGTGTCAGTGAACAGAGTGCCTGTATGATGTTGTTGGTGTGCGTCGTGTCAGAGAACAGAGTGCCTGTATGATGTTGTTGGTGTGCGTCGTGTCAGAGAACAGAGTGCCTGTATGATGTTGTTGGTGTGCGTCGTGTGAGAGAACAGAGTGCCTGTATGATGTTGTTGGTGTGCGTCGTGTCAGAGAACAGAGTGCCTGTATGATGTTGTTGGTGTGTCGTGTCAGAGAACAGAGTGCCTGTATGATTTTGTTGGTGTGCGTCGTGTCAGGAACAGAGTGCCTGTATGATGTTGTTGGTGTGTGTCGTGTCAGAGAACAGAGTGCCTGTATGATGTTGGTGTGTGTCGTGTCAGGAACAGAGTGCCTGTATGATGTTGTTGGTGTGTGTCCTGTATGATGTTGTTGGTGTGTGTCATGTCAGAGAACAGAGTGCCTGTATGATGTTGTTGGTGTGTGTCGTGTCAGAGAACAGAGTGCCTGTATGATGGTGTTGGTGTGTGTCATGTCAGAGAACAGAGTGCCTGTATGATGTTGTTGGTGTGTGTCGTGTCAGAGAACAGAGTGCCTGTATGATGTTGTTGGTGTGTGTCATGTCAGAGAACAGAGTGCCTGTATGATGTTGTTGGTGTGTGTCGTGTCAGAGAACAGAGTGCCTGTATGATGTTGTTGGTGTGCGTCGTGTCAGAGAACAGAGTGCCTGTATGATGTTGTTGGTGTGCGTCGTGTCAGAGAACAGAGTGCTTGTATGATGTTGGTGTGCGTCGTGTCAGAGAACAGAGTGCCTGTATGATGTTGTTGGTGTGCTTCGTGTCAGAGAACAGAGTGCCTGTATGATGTTGTTGGTGTGTGTCGTGTCAGAGAACAGAGTGCTTGTATGATGTTGGTGTGCGTCGTGTCAGAGAACAGAGTGCCTGTATGATGTTGTTGGTGTGCTTCGTGTCAGAGAACAGAGTGCCTGTATGATGTTGTTGGTGTGTGTCGTGTCAGGAACAGAGTGCCTGTATGATGTTGTTGGTGTGTGTCGTGTCAGGAACAGAGTGCCTGTATGATGTTGTTGGTGTGCGTCGTGTCACAGAACAGAGTGCCTGTATGATGTTGTTGGTGTGCGTCGTGTCAGAACAGAGTGCCTGTATGATGTTGTTGGTGTGCGTCGTGTCAGAGAACAGAGTGCTTGTATGATGTTGGTGTGCGTCGTGTCACAGAACAGAGTGCCTGTATGATGTTGTTGGTGTGCGTCGTGTCAGAGAACAGAGTGCCTGTATGATGTTGTTGGTGTGCGTCGTGTCAGAGAACAGAGTGCTTGTATGATGTTGGTGTGCGTCGTGTCAGAGAACAGAGTGCCTGTATGATGTTGTTGGTGTGCTTCGTGTCAGAGAACAGAGTGCCTGTATGATGTTGTTGGTGTGTGTCGTGTCAGGAACAGAGTGCCTGTATGATGTTGTTGGTGTGTGTCGTGTCAGAGAACAGAGTGCCTGTATGATGTTGTTGGTGTGTGTCGTGTCAGAGAACAGAGTGCCTGTATGATGTTGTTGGTGTGCGTCGTGTCAGAGAACAGAGTGCCTGTATGATGTTGTTGGTGTGTCGTGTCAGAGAACAGAGTGCCTGTATGATGTTGTTGGTGTGTGTCGTGTCAGGAACAGAGTGCCTGTATGATGTTGTTGGTGTGCGTCGTGTCACAGAACAGAGTGCCTGTATGATGTTGTTGGTGTGCGTCGTGTCAGAGAACAGAGTGCCTGTATGATGTTGTTGGTGTGTGTCGTGTCAGAGAACAGAGTGCCTGTATGATGTTGTTGGTGTGTGTCGTGTCAGAGAACAGAGTGCCTGTATGATGTTGTTGGTGTGTGTCGTGTCAGGAACAGAGTGCCTGTATGATGTTGTTGGTGTGTGTCGTGTCAGAGAACAGAGTGCCTGTATGATGTTGTTGGTGTGTGTCGTGTCAGAGAACAGAGTGCCTGTATGATGTTGTTGGTGTGTGTCGTGTCAGGAACAGAGTGCCTGTATGATGTTGTTGGTGTGTGTCGTGTCAGAGAACAGAGTGCCTGTATGATGTTGTTGGTGTGCGTCGTGTCAGTGAACAGAGTGCCTGTATGATGTTGTTGGTGTGCGTCGTGTCAGTGAACAGAGTGCCTGTATGATGTTGTTGGTGTGCGTCGTGTCAGAGAACAGAGTGCCTGTATGATGTTGTTGGTGTGCGTCGTGTCAGAGAACAGAGTGCCTGTATGATGTTGTTGGTGTGCGTCGTGTGAGAGAACAGAGTGCCTGTATGATGTTGTTGGTGTGCGTCGTGTCAGAGAACAGAGTGCCTGTATGATGTTGTTGGTGTGTCGTGTCAGAGAACAGAGTGCCTGTATGATTTTGTTGGTGTGCGTCGTGTCAGGAACAGAGTGCCTGTATGATGTTGTTGGTGTGTGTCGTGTCAGAGAACAGAGTGCCTGTATGATGTTGGTGTGTGTCGTGTCAGGAACAGAGTGCCTGTATGATGTTGTTGGTGTGTGTCCTGTATGATGTTGTTGGTGTGTGTCATGTCAGAGAACAGAGTGCCTGTATGATGTTGTTGGTGTGTGTCGTGTCAGAGAACAGAGTGCCTGTATGATGGTGTTGGTGTGTGTCATGTCAGAGAACAGAGTGCCTGTATGATGTTGTTGGTGTGTGTCGTGTCAGAGAACAGAGTGCCTGTATGATGTTGTTGGTGTGTGTCATGTCAGAGAACAGAGTGCCTGTATGATGTTGTTGGTGTGTGTCGTGTCAGAGAACAGAGTGCCTGTATGATGTTGTTGGTGTGCGTCGTGTCAGAGAACAGAGTGCCTGTATGATGTTGTTGGTGTGCGTCGTGTCAGAGAACAGAGTGCTTGTATGATGTTGGTGTGCGTCGTGTCAGAGAACAGAGTGCCTGTATGATGTTGTTGGTGTGCTTCGTGTCAGAGAACAGAGTGCCTGTATGATGTTGTTGGTGTGTGTCGTGTCAGGAACAGAGTGCCTGTATGATGTTGTTGGTGTGTGTCGTGTCAGGAACAGAGTGCCTGTATGATGTTGTTGGTGTGTGTCGTGTCAGAGAACAGAGTGCCTGTATGATGTTGTTGGTGTGTCGTGTCAGAGAACAGAGTGCCTGTATGATGTTGTTGGTGTGCGTCGTGTCAGAGAACAGAGTGCCTGTATGATGTTGTTGGTGTGTCGTGTCAGAGAACAGAGTGCCTGTATGATGTTGTTGGTGTGTGTCGTGTCAGGAACAGAGTGCCTGTATGATGTTGTTGGTGTGCGTCGTGTCACAGAACAGAGTGCCTGTATGATGTTGTTGGTGTGCGTCGTGTCAGAGAACAGAGTGCCTGTATGATGTTGTTGGTGTGTGTCGTGTCAGAGAACAGAGTGCCTGTATGATGTTGTTGGTGTGCGTCGTGTCACAGAACAGAGTGCCTGTATGATGTTGTTGGTGTGTGTCGTGTCAGAGAACAGAGTGCCTGTATGATGTTGTTGGTGTGCGTCGTGTCAGAGAACAGAGTGCCTGTATGATGTTGTTGGTGTGTGTCGTGTCAGGAACAGAGTGCCTGTATGATGTTGTTGGTGTGTGTCGTGTCAGAGAACAGAGTGCCTGTATGATGTTGTTGGTGTGTGTCGTGTCAGAGAACAGAGTGCCTGTATGATGTTGTTGGTGTGTGTCGTGTCAGGAACAGAGTGCCTGTATGATGTTGTTGGTGTGTGTCGTGTCAGAGAACAGAGTGCCTGTATGATGTTGTTGGTGTGCGTCGTGTCAGTGAACAGAGTGCCTGTATGATGTTGTTGGTGTGCGTCGTGTCAGTGAACAGAGTGCCTGTATGATGTTGTTGGTGTGCGTCGTGTCAGAGAACAGAGTGCCTGTATGATGTTGTTGGTGTGCGTCGTGTCAGAGAACAGAGTGCCTGTATGATGTTGTTGGTGTGTGTCGTGTCAGAGAACAGAGTGCCTGTATGATGTTGTTGGTGTGCGTCGTGTCACAGAACAGAGTGCCTGTATGATGTTGTTGGTGTGTGTCGTGTCAGAGAACAGAGTGCCTGTATGATGTTGTTGGTGTGCGTCGTGTCAGAGAACAGAGTGCCTGTATGATGTTGTTGGTGTGTGTCGTGTCAGGAACAGAGTGCCTGTATGATGTTGTTGGTGTGTGTCGTGTCAGAGAACAGAGTGCCTGTATGATGTTGTTGGTGTGTGTCGTGTCAGAGAACAGAGTGCCTGTATGATGTTGTTGGTGTGTGTCGTGTCAGGAACAGAGTGCCTGTATGATGTTGTTGGTGTGTGTCGTGTCAGAGAACAGAGTGCCTGTATGATGTTGTTGGTGTGCGTCGTGTCAGTGAACAGAGTGCCTGTATGATGTTGTTGGTGTGCGTCGTGTCAGTGAACAGAGTGCCTGTATGATGTTGTTGGTGTGCGTCGTGTCAGAGAACAGAGTGCCTGTATGATGTTGTTGGTGTGCGTCGTGTCAGAGAACAGAGTGCCTGTATGATGTTGTTGGTGTGCGTCGTGTGAGAGAACAGAGTGCCTGTATGATGTTGTTGGTGTGCGTTGTGTCAGAGAACAGAGTGCCTGTATGATGTTGTTGGTGTGTCGTGTCAGAGAACAGAGTGCCTGTATGATTTTGTTGGTGTGCGTCGTGTCAGGAACAGAGTGCCTGTATGATGTTGTTGGTGTGTGTCGTGTCAGAGAACAGAGTGCCTGTATGATGTTGGTGTGTGTCGTGTCAGGAACAGAGTGCCTGTATGATGTTGTTGGTGTGTGTCCTGTATGATGTTGTTGGTGTGTGTCATGTCAGAGAACAGAGTGCCTGTATGATGTTGTTGGTGTGTGTCGTGTCAGAGAACAGAGTGCCTGTATGATGGTGTTGGTGTGTGTCATGTCAGAGAACAGAGTGCCTGTATGATGTTGTTGGTGTGTGTCGTGTCAGAGAACAGAGTGCCTGTATGATGTTGTTGGTGTGTGTCGTGTCAGAGAACAGAGTGCCTGTATGATGTTGTTGGTGTGTGTCGTGTCAGAGAACAGAGTGCCTGTATGATGTTGTTGGTGTGTGTCGTGTCGGAGAACAGAGTGCCTGTATGATGTTGTTGGTGTGCGTCGTGTCAGGAACAGAGTGCCTGTATGATGTTGTTGGTGTGTGTCGTGTCAGAGAACAGAGTGCCTGTATGATGTTGTTGGTGTGCGTCGTGTCAGGAACAGAGTGCCTGTATGATGTTGTTGGTGTGTGTCGTGTCAGAGAACAGAGTGCCTGTATGATGTTGTTGGTGTGTGTCGTGTCAGAGAACTGAGTGCCTGTATGATGTTGTTGGTGTGCGTCGTGTCAGAGAACAGAGTGCCTGTATGATGTTGTTGGTGTGCGTCGTGTCAGAGAACATAGTGCCTGTATGATGTTGTTGGTGTGCGTCGTGTCAGAGAACAGAGTGCCTGTATGATGTTGTTGGTGTGCGTCGTGTCAGAGAAGAGAGTGCCTGTATGATGTTGTTGGTGTGCATCGTGTCAGAGAACAGAGTGCCTGTATGATGTTGTTGGTGTGCGTCGTGTCAGAGAACAGAGTGCCTGTATGATGTTGTTGGTGTGCGTCGTGTCAGAGAACAGAGTGCCTGTATGATGTTGTTGGTGTGCGTCGTGTCAGAACAGAGTGCCTGTATGATGTTGTTGGTGTGCGTCGTGTCAGAGAACAGAGTGCCTGTATGATGTTGTTGGTGTGTGTCATGTCAGAGAACAGAGTGCCTGTATGATGTTGTTGGTGTGTGTCGTGTCAGAGAACAGAGTGCCTGTATAATCCTGTACAACGTCCCATGGCCGAACTATTGGGCTAAATCTGAAGAGACCCTTGTACCTTAGGGGTGTTGACTTCTATGACAGTTGACTGATTATGAGTATAAGTAAAAAATTTTTGTTAGGCTATTGTCGGTATATGAGGAACACACCTCTTAGGCAATTGAATGAGTATGAGGAAACTATGTTTTAGATAAATGGATAATTTGAGTAACCAATTTAACTGAATATGGAAAAGCCTGGAAAAGTAGACAGAACATAAATAAGAGTTGTGTGTTTCAGGCACTAACTGTGAAGTACAACTCAACATCTGTATCATAAACAACCCATGTGAGGCTGTGGGAGACTCGTACGTCTGTAAATGGCCCAGGGCTACAGTGGTGCCACCTGTACAGAGAGTAAGTCTTGTGTTTGTCGATCGTGGGATAATTATCAACTGATTGCTGGAACGGTACTAAAATGCATGAGAGCATCGCTATGAAGCCTTTGGTCCACTGTATATTATATTTGTGGAGCTTAGTGGCACAGTTACTAGAGCAACCGACTCCCAATCGAGATAACACGGTTTCAAATCCTGTGCTGCAGTGTCAAACCTTGGAAAAGTTTGTTCACTCAGCTGTATGAATGAGTACCTGGCTATTAACAGTGTTGGATGGTTGTGTACAAAGTATTTATGTATTAATTGCAGCATGGCTGAATGCTTTCCAGATAAGTCGCAATGGTGTTTGATTGGATAGGTCTGTCAGGGAATAAAATGTATGTAAAGTCCTTTGAGCAGTCCTAATGACTGGATACTGTGCTGTATAAGAACTTACCTTTTTATTTTGTTATGGATAAACGAATTATGTATATAAAACCATACATTAATATTTGGAAATTCCATTTTCCTGAAACGATGTTCAGATTCCAAGGTTTCCAGATTAGTGAGATCAAGATTAACGAGATCCTGCTGAGATGAACGCTCCAACATGTCGCTCCATTTTGCAGGCAAATCCATTGGTTCGTTTCCGTGGCAAAAGGTACGTAGAGTTGCCCCGGCATCTGCTGCCCCACCAGAACAGTCAGGTGGAGGAGGTGATAGAGATGACCATCTCCACAGTCTGCTGCTGTGGCAAAGTCAGAAGCCTAGCACCAGGGGGCGGGGCAAAGACTACCTCTCTGTCGCCCTACATGGCAGCAAGATCCTATTCAGGTCAGTTGGTTGGAACAACTCGTTTCTGGTATTATGTATATCTAGTACATGAGTCGTTTTTCATATAACTTAATAATCAGGAGGTAATATCCCTCACTTTTTAATATCATCAGTATTAATGTCTTTTGACATCTGAATAATAACTAATATTTATTTTTGTTTTAGTCTTTGTTATTTTGTAATATTTTTTAAATAAAAACTGATGTATTTGTCTGTGTCTTTTTAATATGTGGGTTCATAAGTGCATGTATTTCATTAGTTTTCGATTACTTGTCGAGGAACATAAACTGGACATTGGAATATGAGATTATAAAGAATGCATTTCTGCCAAAATCAAAAAATTGTTGGGACATGACTTACACTGTTATTTTTGGTTTGTGTACAAAATAGACCTGTGCGACTTAATACCTGTTTCTCTATGGCAGGTCAAGTATGAAGTGTTTAGGACATCGATCGGTTATGAACCTTGAAATAGAACTACTTATTCTCCAGGACAAAGTAGTGTTTGTGGCATTTTCACTATGTGATGGTCCAAGAATTGTTATTTGAATTAAACTAGAAACACATTAAAAAGAACATAGTCTGCTGCAAGTATATGCACCTAGATAAATGTGCTACAAGGGTTACTAGATATTATGCAGGCACATAGGACGTCACGCCAGTGCAGTCACATATGTAATGAAATAGTAAATTAAGCAACAAGAAATAAATTTACTTTGGAACAAATGTGACCCATCTTAACGAAATGTTTTATAGATTGCAACTCTAGCTACCCTCTAATTAACTCTGTTTTGTGCATTTTAAAGCGATTTTTGTAGAGCTGTGCGAAGTGTTCTGCTTGATTTCCTTAAAATAATGCCGAAAATGCCAGTAATTGCACGCGTTGGCAGCTGCTATTTTTGGGACGCTCCTAACATATCGGATACCACCACGAAGCTTGATGCGTCATCTTCCCATATATGGGCATAAATATGCTAGTAACTACATTCTGTGACCTCCAGAGAGGATCACGTGGTAGCAACGGCAACTGCGTGACCCAGGCAGCTGTTCTCATTGGTTCAGTGATGGGTCATTTACATAATCTGTAAACACACGCATGCACACCATGTATTTCCACCGCGTCACTGCTGACCCAGATAGCGATTAGGAAGACGCGAAGAATGGCGTTTAAAGTGGCAAAGCTGTTAAATTCGGATGTAAGTGATCGCGCACAGATTGACAGTTTGATCGAAGAGTATTTTTTGGAAGACTTGACGGATGGAAGCGAGGCGGACGAGGACGAGAACTTTGCAAACTATGAGACTGATGAAGATGATGACTTCGACTTTCGTCAGAATTACTACGACACGGCAATGGAAGTGACGAACAGATCGGTGGAAATGGTGTCAGATTCTCCGGACGAAGAATTGTGGAAAGCGAACGAGTTCAGGTATTTGTCACTGTTGTTTTAATAATGTATTCATATCTGCAATCACGTAGTAAATGCAGTTACTGGTATCCGGTTATATCTGGTGCTTGAATTCGCCAAGCAATGACTTTAGACTGTCTTGTAGCCTGTAGTGTAGGCTGTAGCCTTGACCTTGTAGGTTTGTTTGTTGATAATTTGAGTCGCCCTTGATTATGGGATCCCATTAATTACCACTGCCCTGACTTCCCATTTTAGAATACTTCTTCACTACATGTTATCTTACAGTCAGTCCCTGCTTTGGAAATTAAGAATATTAAACTATAACTAACATGACAAATGACGTCATTAGTGATGGAGTGAAAATAATTAGAGAGAGAAAGAGAACATGTCATGTGACCCACAATACTACTCATGGCCAAATTTAAAAATATTGTATTTGTAGGAAAAACCAAAATCTAATGCATTAAATTACATCTCATTTTGTGTTCTTGGTTTACAGATGTTCCAGCAAGTATAACAAAGGCGGCCCATGTTATACAATCTTTGGAGCGCAACAACTCGTTGAACGGAGGTTGTTGATGGCCGACTTTACACCAAGTAAGTAAAATGTAATCACAGATAATGTATCACATTAGTATTGATCATTGTATGAGTAATTTTAATTGTTCAGTAATTGTTGGTAAAATACTAACCATAATTACATACAATTTGATAATTTCTGACTGTTGATTTATTTATTACAGTTATGTTTAGCATTCATGAGTATGTTATGTATACTTTTGCACAGCTTTGGCAATGTAATTGAACACAGTTGCTCATAAATTGTCAGTTATCAGTTGTTTACTTTTTAATGAAAAATTTATTTGCATTATAATGTTTTAGTATATTTATAGGGGAACAGATGCTAGTTCTTCTAGGAAAACTGTCGACGATGATCGACCTATCTGAGCGGCTCACAAGGAGGAAAAAGTCAATGGAACAGAAAGTTTGAGAACATCAGCGAACCCGGTACTTCCTGGAGGAAGGAACACCAGTTGTGCCGTGACACGTTCAAGTTTATACATGCGTAAGCACTGCTGTATTTAAGGCCAGACACCCCAGGTGAAATGATGTTTTTGACAACAAATACTGAATATTTGATTGAATCATTCTATGGGCACCTCAGGGGCCCCCAAAGTGCAAACGTTTTATATTATCTATACCACCCCAACAGTAGATTTTGTGTATTGTACCAGAAACAGTGCCCTGCCTCACTCCACTCTGCATTGTTCCATTGAGACCTTGACTAATCTTTAATTGGTCACAAGCAGAGCAGACACATTTAACCCCTGTTAAACTGAACAGTTGCCTGTAGCTTTTAAAATGTATCTTCAAAACTATTGATTTTCTATAATTGCAAGTTGTGCTTATTTTTATGTTCATTTAATTATTATAAAATGGTGTGTCTATAAAACTGTGTGTCTATTGGTTAAAGATATATTGTCACCTGTATATTCTGGACAACTGTAGAGTGAAATATCCCATACTTTATTGATATCAAATGCATTCTACTGTTCTGTTTAGACTTGCCATGCCTTGTGTAGACATGGTACTATGCAAATCAATTGTTTCAATATAGACTAATATTTACAGATTCACTATATAGTTGACACCTGAAAGAATCATTAGAAGAGTCAATATAGTTCCGCTATACACAAGATATCTGTAATTGATTGAATCATTCTAGTGTCATCAGCATATAGTAAAACATACATTTTCAAGAAAATGTCAACGTCATCATCACTAAGCTTGTTGTAAATTTCAAGTCAAGTCCCTTATAATTATGACTAACAGTGTTCAAAATTATTCAGGTAAATACCAAATAACAACAAGTTTTGATAACAAGTGAGAAGAAGGCTGACACAGCCTGGCCCTGTTTTATACATGATTTAGCATTTTTGTACATGTTGTATACAACTTTCAACACATTACCATTAATACGGCATGAAATTATCTTAGACCGCAGTGAGGACTGGTCTACTAAATCAAATGCTTTCTTATTAGCACCCTACCCAACCTTTACAAGAATGAAAGAAAACAATGTTACAATTTTTCTGACTAATCACTCATTTGGTCAACTGGGGTCACATATAGACGTATTAGTCCAAAGTTTTTTTTCATAAATGTTCTTATCTATTTATTATAAAATTATATATGTTTTAATGTTTTTTAACAATCTTATTGAGTACATTCCATGTTCTAGTATTGTGATGCACCTCTGATTTATCAATTACCATATTTATGGTGCAGGAGAATGCTGTTGAATTATTATTATTATAAGACAATATTCATCATTACAGGGAATCCATTGTTAAATTTAAGTGGAGACACCCCAGTCTGAAAAATTCCCAGTACGACACATGGTGTCATTGTTTCCTTATTTCCCATGTAATTATCTTTGTATTAAAAATTTTCAGAAATGTTTTTATCTATTTATTATTTATATATAATGTATATATATATATGATCTTAATGCGTACATTCCATGTTTTAGTATTACAATGCACCTCTGAATGGTGGAGTGGAGACAACATACTCTTAAATATTTTTTTCTAAAAAGCTGATGAATCTCATCAGAAATGAATTGTATGAAGTTAGTATATTACTATCGTAAATAAAATGTCTCATGAAAAGAAATGTCAAAAAACTGTTGATAGCAGTGACAAGAAAGTATCCCACTGAATGGCAGACATCAACTGGATGTTCCCTTAGTTTTTCAAATGGTTCAGTATCAGATATATAATATATCACCATAGTTGTTATATTGGTTGGTTGGACTAGTGAATTATGCAGCGTATACAGAGCAGCCTTGTGTTGTAGAAAGAAGAAGTTCGCATGATCAAGTTTGGCACCATCGTTGATTTGTGTAATGAGAAGAAATGGAAGGCACAACTCCAGGAGTTGGGAAAACTTCCCGCCTTCACACGAGTAAGTCTCCCATTGTCTCCCTCATTCCCTCCCTCCCTCTCTTTCTTCTACTCTCCCTCCCTCTCTCCCTCCCTCTCTCCATCCCTCTCTTCCTCCCACTCTCCCTCCCTCTCTTCCTCCCACTCTCCCTCCCTCTCTCCCTCCCTCTCTCTCTCTCCCTCCCTCTCTCCCTCCCTTTCTCCCTCCCTCTATCCCTCCCTCTCTCCCTCCCTCTGCCCCTCCAACCATCCCTCCCTCCTTCCCTTCCACACAGGTTTTAGCCGCCAGTAACATGTGCCACTCTAACCGTTACAGGTTGCGGCCGCCAGTAATATGTGCCACTGTAACCGTTACATGTTGTAGCATCTGGTAACCTGTGCTAATGTAACAGTTATAGGTTGTAGCAGACAGTAATGTGTGCCACTGTAACCATTACAGGTTGTAGTTGCCAGTAACATGTGCCACTGTAACCGTTACAGATTGTAGCCACCAGTAACATGTGCCACTGTAACCATTACAGGTTGTAGCCACCAGTAACATGTGCCACTGTAACCGTTACAGGTTGTACCCACCAGTAACATGTGTCACTGTAACCGTTACAGGTTGTAGCCACCAGTAACATGTGCCACTGTAACCGTTACAGGTTGTAGTCACCAGTAACATGTGCCACTGTAACCATTACAGGTTGTAGCTGCCAGTAACATGCTGAGTCACATTGGCCACAAGATCCTTGGAATGAACACGGTGCAGCTCTACATGAAGGTGCCTGGGTCCCGCACTCCTGGTAGGACACTTGTTGTTTCACAACATTTTGTTCCTAAAACCAAACTAACATTGGCAAACATTCTTCAGTAGCTGCACCAAAATCTAGAATCAACCCCGTATTACTTTAAAATTAGCTGAAACTATAGCAACCTTTCATAAAAAAAACTAAGAGACTTATTTATTTGAAATCTCATTTCCACCCTATTCTTCGGCAGTCCCTTGCTCTAATGACAACACTTGCTTGTCCCTGTTAATGATTTTGTCCAATGATTCTTGTATGTCGTGCCTCTGAGCTCAAATTCCTTCAGGGGGATATTGGCACTATCAACATTTATTTTATTATCGTTAATTCCCTTGTAATTAATTATCTTCACACTGAATGCCCCATTCCTCCCAGGTGCAGGGGTATGTTTAGGGGGGCATGACCTGTTTTGGCAATTTTTTTCCATTATAATTTGTTGGACTGCTTTATTTTAACATGAAGAAAGAATAGTAATTATAATAATAACAATGCCATCAATTATTTGACTGTGTCTTGGTTGTGTTTTTTTAGAATGGTATCAACTATTTGACCAGGTCCTGGTTGTGTTTGTAGCAATGGCATAAACTATTTGACTTGGTCCTCATGTTTGTAGGAATGTCATCAACTATTTGACCGGGTTCTGGTTGTGTTTGTTGGAACGGAATGACCTATTTGACTGGGTCCTGGTTGTGTTTGTAGGAATGGCATGAACTATTTGACCGGGTACTGTGTGTGTTTGTAGGAATGCCATCAACTATTTGACCGTGTCTTGGTTGTGTTTGTGAGAATGGTATCAACTATTTGACCGGGTCCTGGTTGTGTTTGTAGGAATGCCATCAACTATTTGACCGGGTCCTCGTTGTGTTTGTAGGAACGGCATGAACTATTTGACCGGGTCTTGTGTGTGTTTGTAGGAATGGCATGAACTATTTGACCGGGTCCTGGTTGTGTTTGTAGGAATGGCATGAACTATTTGCCCGGGTCCTGTATGTTTTTGTAGGAATGCCATAAACTATTTGACCGTGTCTTGGTAGTGTTTGTGAGAATGGTATCAACAATTTGACCGGGTCCTGGTTGTGTTTGTAGCAGTGGCATCAACTATTTGACTGGGTTCTTATGTTTGTAGGAATGGC